>CM023359.1:3010416-3133045 GCA_013282895.1 Eriosoma lanigerum
TTATAATTTGTATATTAATAGATATTTAATTATATTTATGATTAAAATAAAACATTATTAAATTATATTGTATTCTATTAATCATTCGAAAATCTTACCTAACCTAACCTAACCCCTTATCGTATCATATGATATGCAAAATGCAATACTTGTTTTATATATAATTTAATGTTAGAGTAGTTGCTGTATTGTAATATTGAAATGTTGTAAACAATATGGATTATACCTAAAATATACAATTAATTATTTAAACATAATAAAACAATTCCTAATAATATAATTAAATATAAGATTATAGCTGACTTTAAAACATTATTTTATTTTATTACATAATTCTTTTTTTTAAAATTATTATAATCAAATATTATATTAATAATTTCTAATAGATTTTGATAATTATTAATTATGTGTTATATTTTTATTATATTATAGATGCTTAAATAATAACTAGGTCAAATTTAAATTTTGAATACTAAATACATATATTCTATGAAAATTGTTTCAAAGGCCCCAAATTTATTGAAATTGAAACAATCAAATTAAATATTTAAGTCAATGTAACGTCCGCAACGTATGGCTGCGACATCTTCGGGTAATAGGTTCCTACCGTTGAGGAGAAGCGCATTTCGTCTCGTTTTTCAGCCCAGTGAGGACAGAAAAATATCGTGTGCTCCGCTGTGTCCACTTCTGGACAGTATATACGCAGGTGTTATCTTCCGCCCTTTTCATCGGATTCAGATAACTTTGAAAGTATCTTTGACCAGACAGCGCCTACGAATATTACTTTACTTATATTTTATTAAGTATATCTAATTATCTAAATTGCTGAATTATAATTCGAGTTAACAAGTATGCTGTATATATATATATAGAATTATAGACATATAGCATTGATTATAATTATACAATATGTATAGCGTCCAAAACTATTAGAACTATAGAATTTTTTTATTATAATATTCGACATTTTATAAAATGGTCATATTTTTTAATGTATAAAAATAACCTAAAATATTGTGACATACAATAAGTTTAAATTGTGATGTTAAGCTTAAGATACGTGTTTATTTTAAAAGGACAAATGTAATATGTCCGGACTCATGTTTGAACAAAATAAAAAACGCAACTATGGACATGTAATAATTGACAATATAGTTATTAATACACTTGTAATATAGTTATTTATAAGTTACAACAATATTTAATTTTGAATGTACACCTTTTAATAATAATAATAATGAACAACATTTTAATAAATAAATTGTGAAACAATATTATGTCCATATAAAAATATAACAACTGTCATTTATAAGTCCGTTATATTTCCACTTGAGAATTATTTTTAAAAAAAAATATAGTTTTGTTTTGATTGATTTCAATTAATGAAATATCATTTTATGGTAAGTTTTATATCATATTTATTAAAAAAAATGTTGAAAATTTATGATGGTTTTTAAGACATGAAAACTTTGAATGGCTCTCCTGAAAAATATGATGTTTTTGTTTGGATTTTAACTTATCGATCTAATATTATGTAAAATGTAAGTACAAAGTTACAAAAAAGTTACTAGTTTTTATAATTCAAAAATGAAAGTTTGGTGTGGATTGTGGAGCTTACAGTTGAGATCAACCTAATATAACTTATAGAATTTGATAAAAAAAAATGATAACTCTAATATTGTTATCTCACGTAAACGTTATACCATATAGATATACCTAATATATACCGCGGTTATAATACTTTTTTAATTTGGACGCGTATTTTCAAAGTCAAACTCTGTCGGCTTCGCAGTCTTCAAAAGAACGCACACAATGTAAACTAAATCCAATTATCGTCGTCCGCCTAAGTATGTAGATTTCATCCACATCAAATCCGCATGTTCGAATAATTTATATACAATGTCAAAGTCGACGATTTAAATCATTAACTTTTCATTGTGATTATAACGTGCGCCAAACGGACAAAACAATGGACGTCCACGATGGTAATCTTATCGTAAACCTCTACGGTTCAAACGATTTAGATAACATCACGTACCACGGTACCACGGTTAAATCTTTCGGACTTTATAATATTTATAATCGTTATTAGTGATATTTTATATTATATATCCGTTTGTTCCTTTCACGTCGATACAACCATTCCATGGGGTTAAACAAATACAGTTACATATTTTAATCGTTGATTAGTGTTAATATCTGCTGGTTCCAAGGGGTCATTGTATACATATATATATACATAAATATACGGTTGATATTCGTAACGGTCTCTTTTCAATGTAATTTTTAAAACAGGAATAATTTTTCAAAAGAACTGAAATATTTTTATTATTATCTCATATCGAATATCTGTACAATTATGATAACGAGTATTAAACGAAATCCAATGATAACAGGTGTGTGTGATAAGAAATGAAGAAACTACTATAACAAGAAAGTTTTAAGTTTCAAGTTTGTCTATACGGGATAATAATATAACTTTTATGTATTTCTTCTAGAATTATATTATTTATAAACTATATTTTCAAGAACGTTTATTTGATAAAGTAAGATGTTAACTCATACAAATAATCAATAACATTACACCCAATTATTTTATGTTACCTATATAATTTTTAAAAATTAATATAATAATATGTGGCTAAATATTAAATCACATCTCTACAATAAAAATAATAGTTAATTTGTGAATATTAGGTAGGTATCTGAATTTTATAAAACTATTATTGTTGTGTTGTAAAATGTTTAATTAGTCAAGCAACAAAGAAATGTATATTACATTTTCATGTTATCTACTTTAAAAGTTGTTAATTAAATTTATATTATCAAACATTTTTTGGATCTACTTTACAAAAATATCAAATATTTGTTACAAAATATATAATTTCTTATGTAATATTAGTTATATAACTTATCATTATATTTATAATTTACACTCTTGGCTTAGTTACAGGTAAATCAGTTTGAAAATATGGCTACTAGAAGTCTCACTGACATATTTTTGTTGATGCGTACAAATTCTATCCAAAGTAGAGGAATATATTCATTTCAAGGTTTTAAACACAACGAATACGATACAGATAGTGATGAAGATGTTAACGATAAAGCAGCACTAATGGAAGCTGGTCGTTCTATGGTATTAAAAAAAAATTCTATGGAAATGCGTTTACAGGAGAGGTCACCACCCTCGTGGGCTGGATTACTTGAAGATGCTCAATATTCTATTACCAGGTTTATTATTTATATTAATGATTATTATAATAAATTATTTTTAAAAAACAATATTGTTATTGTATAACATTCAAATGTTAGATTACAGAATAAATTTAAAGAATTACAATCATTACAAGATGCACAAGTGTTAAGGCCTTCCCTAGACGATTCTAGCTTACAAGAGAAACATATCCAAGATCTTACATTAGATATTACCAGAGTATATTTAATTGTCATCTGTATATATCGTATCATTTGCATATATTTATCTATGATTTATTTTACTATAGATATTTGCTTCGACTAAGAAAATTATTCAACAAATAAGGTTACATTCAAGTGGATTATCCGGCAACAAAGAATCTCAACTGGCATACAATGTATCTTCTGCTTTAGTATCATTATTACAAAATTTGTTCAACGAATTTCGGAATTCACAACAAAACTACTTAAACAGTAATTTAAAAAACATTTAATGATTTATAAATTATAAATTAATATATTATCATACTCATATTTTTAGAAATTAAACGTAGAGAATCAATGTCATCACAGATGTATTTTGAAACTGAAGACAACACTTCAAATTCAGATTTATTGGATATGTTAGGCAATGGGTCATCCAATTCTTATGGGCAACAGTTACAGATGCAACAGTCAAATCAAACACAAACATTTGCGGCTATACTTATTGAAGAAGAAAATGCTAAAATGGCTGTACAGTGGGAACGCGAAACGAACCAAATTACTAGTTCTGTGGTTGAGCTAAACAATATATTTAAGGATCTTGCGCACATGGTCGTTCAACAAGTCAGTTGAAATATCAGTTTTAATTTATCTAATATCTACCCACAGTATAAATTTAATGGTAATTGATGTTTTTGTAGGGTAGCGTTTTGGATCGAATAGACTATAATATCGAACAGACTGAAATGAGAGTTAAAAAAGGTGTAGCTGAATTAATAAAAGCAGAAAAATATCATAGAAGTAATCGAAAGATGAAATGTATTTTGATTTTAGCTCCTGTTTCAATTGTGTTATTAATTATTTTGAATATAACTAAATTTTAAGGTAAATACTATGTTATACTTAGTCATTTTTACTTTGACCTTACCAAATATTTAACTTATTATAATTATTTATTACGTATGAATTATATATTAAATAAAAAAAAAACTATTATATTTATTATTTGTTAATGTTAAGAAAATAATTAAAAGTTCTAAAAAAAGTGTTTAATATAGCTATATTTTGTGAATTGAATTGAATTTTGTTTTAATTAATGGTACTAATATACATTATTTGATTGTAAATGCAAGGCTTGAACTTAAATATAAATATATTAAACAATGTAATGTTTTATATCTAAGGTATTAATTTATTTACAGTAAAATACATAAGACTATAGTTGTATTTGTTTTCAAAAACAAGCTAATGATTAAAATAAATTACAATATTTATCTAAAAAAGAAAAATATATTTTCCAATCAATATTTTAAATTATTTAGCAAGGTCATCAATTACATTTCAAAGTTAACCTAACCTTTTTTTTACCGTATACCAAGGATTTCAATGATTCCTGTTATAAGGATATTATAAATTTAAGCATTTAGTAACACATATTATTAAATTAAGTTTCTTACTAATTATTACAAATGAAATAATATATAATAAAATTTAAGGTATTACACAACAATGCAATAATGAGTAAAATTAAATTGATATTGTTGACGAATAATGATTTTATGCTCGTGCTGAACAATTAGTCATAAAAAACTCAATTATGATCTTTAACTATCTAGCCTTATATTTCCAACTAGATGAGGTCAGCTACCCTAGTCATACACCTCTGTATATCATAATATCACTCTATGTTCCATATATCTACCTCTTCTTCAGTTTTTCTTATAACCTTTGAAACGTTCAATGGAAATTTAGATAAAATATTTAATTAATTAAATTTTTATAAGATTATCATTATCATAGTAGTCAACAATCAACATTTTCCTCACCATTAAAGTATGAAATACATTTGTTCAAAATAAACCGTAGAACTCATACAATCATCAAATTATTTAAAACAATTTTACTTTGTAATGAAGATATATTTCAATAACATGGAGTAAAACTGTCCAATTATCCCATGGTGTATATACAGAATGGATGGATCGATATTTTGGATTTCGTCATCCAAGATTGGACAACAAGATTAAATAAATTTTTATTAAAATTATAATTATTGTGTCTTGTCCGGTGACGTATATATATATTTATACAATCAGATATTTGTCTTGGTAAAATTCATAATATATCAGTGCTAAATACGACTTGTGTGTTTTTTTTTTTCATAATATTTCTCGTGACCGATTGTGTCTGTATAATATTATAAACTATAAATATCATTTTCTTTGAAATTATATATAAAAATAAACAAAATTCAAAATGCTCTGGTCTGAAAGAACCTCGGCACTTAGTTGGCGACCTTAGCAAATAATAAAAATGTAAAAGAGGTCATTAATGTGAGTGAAAACTTGCCTAAAGAGATGCTCACGCTCACCGTTCACGCCTTATAGATTCTACATTCTTTTCCATTTCAACAACTCTAACTGTCTCTAAATCATCTCTTCTCATAACATGTCCAAACTATTTCAGCCTATTTTCCCCACAATTAAAATCCTACATTCCCCTAATGTATTAATTTCTTATTCTATCCTCTTTAATCACTCTAAATATCTACCTTATCTTTGTTACACATATCTTCTATTTTACAATTTTATTCATTGCCCAACGTTAGTCCATACAATATTGCTGGTAACACTATTGCTTTATAATATCTATATTGTCATCCTTCTGTTACACAAAACACTCGAATCTTCCATTCTAAAAACATCTAAATACAATAATAATATTTTTATTAGGAAACCACGACATAGCAATGCAGGTCAATTCTAACCCATTTGATAACTAACAGTAGTAATAGAAAACTAAGATATAGTATAAATGTATAATATATATTATATTTTTTTTTAATACAATTTATTATTCTTTCAATTTTTAATGGAAGTGTACAATTACAATTTATTAATTATAATAATTGTTAAACATTTGTTGAGGCATATAAAAAAATAATGACAGACAGTACCTAGTACTAATCCAATTTATATCCGGCTTAGAAATTAAAATATTACTAGCTATTTATTTATAATTTGTACATAACAACTGACTAGTGAATGAGATGATTGTTAAAATGCTTGTTTTTGTTAAAAATTAATCCATTTACATAGTATATATTGTGTAATATTATGGTCAAAAGTATGTAGTAATTGTTTTTTTATAGGTAAAACATTAATTAAATTAAATTAATAAAGTGCATCTAACAGTTTAATATAATATAGATAAAAGATAATAATAAATTAATAACAAACAAATTAAATTTAAAACTGACAAAATTTGTATCTTAAAAATAATATAAAATCGTATTCACATACATTTGTGTACGAATATTGCCTATAAAATACGCCGTTTCAAAATTATTTATTTTATTTTTAATTTATTGATAAGTATTTAATCTGTAAGTTTAATTCAAATGCCACAATTTAAGTTTTACGTGAATGTGATTTTTCTAAGTTTTCTGTTGAATAGACGGAAAAAACTACAGCAATACATACGAATAAAGCGTCTATTCTCAAAACATTCGTGATACAACTCATTCGAGACGTATACTCTTATACTTCGCTATATTATCTATATAATTGTCTACTTTTAACAATTTATAATAATTTTAATTTTACGAATGTACTACGAGATGTCTTTTTTTAAATGTTTAAATATTAAAATAATGTAAACAAAAATAAATTATAAACATATTCACATAGTTTTTATATTATAATTTACTACTATTCCATAGGAAATACGGTATCAAATAGACACAGGTTATTTTAATTCATAACTTGTTAATAAGGAATTTACCTGACTAATCAAGATAATATTACAATAGGAATTATTTTTAACACCAGTCATTTTCTTGACATTCTATATTTCGACTTACGCAGTTTATTTGACGTATCTTGTATTAATTATATTAATTATTATAATAATAAATAAAAATTATATTTAAATTATGTTGTCACTAAATCAATAAAATAATATTATATTTAATATAATATAACCACATATTAAATATATTACTTTTATTATGATTTAATATTATTATTGTAACAATATAATTATAAAATTGCTATT
Source organism: Eriosoma lanigerum (assembly GCA_013282895.1). NCBI lineage: Eukaryota > Metazoa > Arthropoda > Insecta > Hemiptera > Aphididae > Eriosoma > Eriosoma lanigerum. The sequence goes on from CM023359.1 coordinate 3,017,872, forward strand.
TGGGAAAATACTAATATTTATTAGTAATCTACTTTTCCTAGGGTCCCGCAAAAGTAAGCGCTGTTACCACTCTTTCAAGATCTGTTGATTCTTGACTGCGAATATCCAAATAGTTATATGAGTTATTTCTAAAAAAAACAACTAATGACTATTTATTTATCATCTTTATCGTGTCTATCTCTATCATATCATTATCATTAAATTATCATATATTCAATACTTTTATTTAATTTCAAAATTATATTATATAGTTCATATTTTATGAATACCTACACAATACGTACCAAATTATAATATATTATGTTACTTTAAAATGTTATCCATTACAATCCACGCAATTGACTTTTGGCGTCAAATAAATAAATAAAATAAAAAATACATTATAATCTAATCAATCTTGCTAAAGCAATGTGTAATGAGATAGGTCCAACGTCCAAATGTGTCGTGAGACATTTTTTTTGTTGAAATAATAAAAATATATTATTAATAATCAAACATCATTTGAGATTTGACCACAAAAATTTACCATTACTTTCCATCGCTTGATATAAAATCATTTGGTTGGTTAAAACATACATTCAATTCTAATGTAGAAACCACAAAGTTCTCATTAAAAAAAGAAGAATTCACGAAATTGAATAAAGATCGCACTTTTCAGAAGACTTTTTAGGCGCTGGAGTTATTTTGAATATTAAAAAAAAAAAAAATAATTAAAAAATGTGGGAAAGTCAATTTTGGGTGTTTCTCCTTCGTCCATTATTCTCTATTGAACCATTATTTTTACCCAAAAAAGTGTTTTCATACATAAAAAAAACATCTTTGTAAAACCAATACGTTCCTCGCTTCGCTCAGAATCTAAAATTAGAGTATTCCATAAAAACAAAGACAAATATATGAAAACTTCAACAAAGTTATAAATTGAAAGGTAACATAGCTAATGGTATTTCTTTGTAATATCAATTTAAATTTAAAACTCATAAATTTTTTAGACAATTTAATCAAACATATTTTTTTTCTTTCAGTGATATTTTCATTTTAACTTCAAACCCAACGAATCAAAACATACACTGACAACACTATAAATAATTATGCAATTATATTTTATTGCTGAATAGGTTGACATACCTACGTTTAAAAAATCGGGAATTTACCGCTCTCGCAGAATGGACTTCTCCAAACTTGTTTAACATTTATTATAACGGTTAATCGACGACACGCGTGTGTGGTGATCATTTTCGTTTTACACTTCGATCCTTAACATTATACCGCGATGTGATGATGAACGACATTGTCGTGACCACTTCGATGGTAAATTCATCTATACGTGCACGTTTAATGTACCATAAAAATGTGTTCGCGTTTCAATTTCAATCCAGCGTCGAATTTTGCACGTTTTAATGTTTACTGGGTGATCAGAATTTCGTGTTGCAACAACAATTGGAAATATCATTGGAAAAGTATGTATTGTATCCACTGCTTTTGTAACACGCAGTTTTGATCGGCCCTGTAAATAAACGTTTTTTTTTTTTTTATATATATATTTAGGTTATCCGTCTTCGGGTATATGGCATAAAATAAAATATATAATTACCTATATAAATATTATATCGCAGATCCGGTTCATTACCGCAGTTAGTGGCGTGGTCCATTGTATTATAATTATTTATAATATTTGATTTTATTATTTTAATATCATTGTGTCCGCAGCAGGCCATTATTATGATATTATATAGTATACAATACCTTATTATATATTGTTATACTTATAGATACACTTATATGCTGAGCTGTCCTCATAAGCAATCTTGTTAAGTGTTCGAATAAAAGTGTTTGAGTACACCCACTCAATACTAAATACTATTGAATACGCATACAGTTTAACGTTTACATTTTCAAATTATTTGAGCACTTTGAAATGAAATACTTTCATTTTATACTTATATTTTTTAAATATCTTTGTTACCAATTGTTGGTCAGTCGCACTGCTCCATCTCATTAGAAACTTGTACGTACCTATACATATATAGATATGTTGTATTATAATATACATTATACATTAGTTAATATCTATGAATTTATATTGTAGTTAAAATTTTTTTTTATTATAACCAATACTTCTATGCAATGAGAAGAAACATAATTATTTTATTATTTTACTTAATTGTTTTTCATTTATATTGCTTTTGTATTAACCCAAATCAGAAAAATGTAATTTCATCCAGTTCCCCTCGTCAATTTAAGAAAAAAAAATTATTTCATTTTCAATTAATAGGTAGGTACTGTTTTTATGAACCTATAGTTTATGTTTTCTGGACCTAATTAAGAAAACCATCAAAATGATTTCATCTTGTTGTCCTCGGGAGCAAAACTTACATGAATGCAGGGGGAAGATGACCCTCGAATACATGTATAATATGGTATTATCAATAATGTGAATAATTTAGGCGTTATGCCCAATGCCTAGATATTATGCCATATACGAGGTACGACTTTAGGCATTTTAACATTTAATAGTTTATTTAATATTTTTATCATAATATCGCCTATGGGCATTAAACGTTATTTATATAATCATAATACTACGCATTATTTAAAATGCCCAAATACTAAAAAGGATTTATATAGGATTTATATTTATACATTATACGCAATGTATAACGTAGAACATTTGGTACCTATATACATAAACATTCTTATATATGAATATTAAATAGTAGGTACTTATATTTAATTTTACTAATTGATATTAACTTTTTGAACACTTTTTGGGTATAGATATACCTATGATACTATTATTCTTAATAATAATCAAAATAGTAGTTTTATATCCTATATGCTATTCTTACCATTTATTATTAATGTACAGTACCGTAGCTAATTGTGTATATTCAATACCTAATTAGCGTTTTACAATATTGTTTTCAATTACGTATAGGAAGGATTCCTATTAGGAACCTAACTATTGGATAAGGATGATATAATATAAAATGTAACTATATAAAAAAAAAATATATAATCCATCCAATGATTTTACGATTATGTAGTTGCGTTATAACTAATTAATTAAGTAGTTGATTTACTGAAAAATACGAAAAAAAATGATCAATTAGATACTTACATAGATACTTATATAATTAAATACAAGTTATAAAACAAAAATAATAATTATTTTGAAAGCTATATTAAATAAAACTTGATCTTTTACATTTGAACTGTTCAGCCTTCAAAAACACTATAGTCCGGTGTTACTCAAGAACTTATTAGTCATACAACAAGTTAGAAAAGTCAAGCGTGCTGAATTTCCGGCTTATAAACTAAAACTATAGTTATTATAATGTATTATGTAATATTATATTAATAATTGTTTATAATTGATAAAAAAAAAATAATGTTCAAATAAAAAAATTATGAAAGAACAAAACACAATATCTATCCACTTAGTCTAAACTAGTGACCAAATTAACAATGTTTTTAAACATTGTCAAACACTATAGGGATACAACATATAAGTTCAACATATAATATTTATGTCTAAACTTATGTTCAGAAACCTATAGTTTTTTTTTTTTTTTTTCATTTGTCTAATATTATATGATTCTAATCACTGATTCAGCAGAGATTCGAGACTTAAAAAATTATTGCCATTACTCAGGCGTAGAAATTATAAATTTGGAGTAAATTAAATTGCACAATTGAATTATAAATTTAAGGTATATGATTGAATGATAACATCATTTTTTTATATTTTAGATTCTACATACAATTAATATTTTAGTGGGGCTACACCCCTTAGCCCTCTCCTAGATTCGCGCCTGGCATTACTAAAACAGTTTTAAAAATTCCTTATTAAAATAATTATCGATCGTTAAAAAAATAATTTTAGTTCCTGTCTACAATCTATTCGTATGTCCAATAACATCTGAAGATGGTATAATATAAATAAAGAAAGAAGTATAAAACAAAAGTATTTAATTACAAATATACGTACGAATACTTTTGAAATTTTATTAGAATATTTAATTTAATATTTAATAAAACTCGTGATATTAGACAATTATTTGACCGTGTCATCGCTAACTAGACGAATATTTGACGTTTTTAAATATCAATTATTATAATAATATTATATTCTACTGCAAGTGTACATATAACAACAATAATAATTGTATGGATTTTCTGGGGTGGAAACGTAATTTTCGACAATCGGCCATTTTCTAGATGTGTGTTGATATGTTACCATAACGTAATGGAAAATAAAGGCATGAAGAAAAACAAATATTAATCGATAAAAATACGACTGCGCTACGCTTGGAAATGCGTAATAATAATATATAATATATTTTCGGTTTTCATCCACCGCAGTCCGCAATCTTCTATACCCATTACACAAATCCTATATTAATATTATTATGACAACGTGCAGTCGGTTTTGGATGTAGTTATTTTTTATTACTTTCATTACCTGTTATCCGTTAATTATTATTGTGTTACCAGTTACCACCCGAACCAGGTGTTTGGTGCCGGTACAGTGCGGTGGGAGCGGCTGCCGGCACGGAACGACCATCGGAGGGGACTTCAACGGCGGAAGACCTGCACGCCAACTCGCGGCGATCAGTAGTTTTCCGACTAGACGCTGAGCGTCCGAATTCGTACCCACACCCGTTCGAGTTAATATATTATAAAAATATTTATTTTTTTTCCATATTCAATATCAATAACTACGTTGCGTTATTTTTGATTTTTGTTTAATCGAGAAATAAACCACTAGTTTCGAAATAGTGTTTACAGTTTATATTTGTGGCATTTTTACCATAGTATATTATACGATATTCTTCCACCGACCGTGTTGGTCGCCTCGTCAAAATTTCTTCCTTGCTGAGTTCCTATCATGTAAGTATATAAACATAAAATAATTCTGTTATAATAATCTTTATGTATTAATCGTGTAAACCTGAATCGCATTCGAAACATTTTTAAGTCTTCCAAATAAAATTTCAAAACACTATTATTATGTTAAAAGTATTAAAAGTATTTTTAATGGATACTGAAAATGCTCATGAAAATTGAAAAGTGTTTTATTTAATGAGATAAACACTATCAGATTGATTGATAGTAAACTACAGAATAATAATATAATAATAATAATAATATACTACAGAATAATTGAATATAGTTTTAAATTTTCATACCGTTTAAATGTTCAGAAAAAAATAAAATCTCATTTAAAATAATTAAACGAATACAATTTTGTCATACTAGTATTCTACATTTTTAACATAAACTGAACTATATCTAATGAGTATTGGAATATTATGTTTTGTAAAAAATATTTTAAATTACAGTTACATTATTTTAATGAAACGCTTATATCTATTATAAATTATATAAAAATAAGGTGTTGTTTATATTTCATGTATGTATTTTAAATAACAATTGTAGGTACAGATGTTAGGTGATCGTATTTTATATAAGGCTTTATCTACATAATATTATATAAAATTCTCATGAGTCACGACTACCTCACTTTTGTATGCGTAAATATTCTTCAGAATAACGTTTAGATTAAACATACACATATTCATGTCATTAAACATATTACTATATTATATTTAAGATTACATTACGATAATTATAGTAGATAAGACGCGTCGAAAATAGTATAATTAATTATAAAAGGCGATTATTTGAATATTTAAGTAAACGTCGAACGCCCTACAACAAAATCTTTAATTAATAGTTAATTAATTTTTCCTAATGACGTTTAATTATAGAGGTCATTAATGCATAAATGTGCAATAGTCATGTAAAATAGGAATTATTATCGTGCCATGAAATAGAAATAAGGATACAAATTGAAACTAGTTGTATTTACATAAAAACGTAACTAATCAATAATACTTGTTATAGTTTTAATTAGGGTTTTTAAATATTTCTATAGATAATTGATATTATATTATCGAATTGAAATATTACTAATTTATAGTCAAATGTAAATATGTACCACAAACTATCTTTTTTTGTTCGCAGTATAAATTTTCGGAATTAATCATTTTTAATTTATATTTTGTTTTTCAGTTAGCTATTAAAATATTATTATTATTATTATTATTATTATTATTATTATTACATTGCCTTGAAAATCGAGACAATAGAGTTTATAATTGATAATAATGTATCATTATTATTTGCTGTGCGTATTTGTATATGTAATTATATTATATAAGTGGACGCCATCATAAATTAAGGTTTGATTTTCATATGATCTTCGGTTCAATCGATGCTCAAACTTATATGCTCAAATACCTATGCAGATAGTTTTATATAGATAGTTTAAATAAGTTTTTAATAACGTTGTGACATTAACACACAATTTTCTATAATGCAATACGATTAAATTTTACATACCATTGAATATCAAACAGGAGAAGGTTAGGTTATAATTGTTTAACTACATAAAATAATGTTCATGTTTTAATATTGTGATTTCGTGATTTAATTATTAAAATAATATAAGACCTAAATCAAATTTTGAATAATATACGTCTGTTATTTGTTTTATTTTTGTCTATCTCAGCGTTAGGATTGGTTAGGTTAGATACACACGGTATTTGGAGGAAGTAATGCGAAAGCGGTCCCCTCTCGGTTTTCGGTTCAAAAACGGAAAAAAAAAAAAAAAAAAAAAAGATACACACGGTATATTTTATCACTTTAGCCAACACATCTTAATGCTTGTTTATCGTCCATTATAATAATTGATTATTGGTGGTTTGTCTGTGGTCGGTTCGCATTTTCGCAAACCATTTTATAATTACGAATCGTCTGATCGTCGCCATATAAAACCGCTACGATAGTACATTCGTATTATAAGTATGCGTTTTTACCATAATCCGCGTGAATTTGTATTTACATAGGTATATCCAGTATCCACCGATCCACCGTGTAGGATATATTTTAATGAACCTTATCGTGATCGAATTCACGTGTTTAATATATTATACCTACATACATGGTTACAAGGCCTGCATTCGTGTACCACAAACCCAGTTATCTACACAGTGCATGTACCGAATTTGTAACGTGATATTAAATATTTTGATGTAAAATCTGCACATCATAGGATGATCAGAAAATGGCGTTACAAAAATTTTGGATATAATTTAATATGTTTACAATGTTAGTTTAGTAACACGATATTCAGATCAAAGATCACCTTATGACCGTTGGTTATAAATACTTATCTCTGGTTATATCATTTTGTTTTTATGTCGTTTACTGGAGAGATTTCTCTTAAACTTAAACCGATAATGTCCATAGATATGTAAAAATAATTATGCACTTATGACTCACCTCAAACATATATATATTCTTATTTACTACAATATTTGTTTTAAGATTTTATGCGCCATCGAGTCTCAAATTGTTACTGATCCAAACTGCAATCTCCTCCATTTCATTATATTTTCTCTAAATAGTCTCAGTTTTCTTTTTTTTCCAGTAGGTATACATGCATCTAAGGCAGTGGTTCCCAAATTTTTTTTGATTTACGTCACCCTAAAAAAAAAATGCGCTTCCCGTGAATAAATTAACTACAATTTTTTATTATTTAAATATTTTTATTTTTATGACAAAACTCAATATTAATATTTTTATTGATATTTACCCTGTGCCTCCCCTGCCAAATGCTTGTGCCTCCGAATGGAGTTGCGCCTTATAGTTTGGGAACCGTTGATATATATAAAGTATACTTTTTTTTGTACTCGTATATGTCCACCGTCTTTTATTTGAGCCTTTTACCATACGATTCCGATATCGTCTTTTACAATACCACTTGTAACATAACTTATAGTACGTATTTCAATCGATTGATATCGCTAGTGCCTATTTTTCCAATTTTTCTTTTGAAGAGTCAATTTAAACTCGCCATTCATATACTCCTATGTCTAACCGATATTTTTTTTATTTCGTCTAAATATTTAATAATTTATTAATCTAAAAAATTAAAAATACATAAAAATGTATATTACAAAAAAGTATTTTACGATAGAAACATAATATTAAGTAAATATATGGGATACGTTTGAAGACTAGGAAATATGTTTAAATAATAGCAGGGTGCATTGGTATTCAGTTTCTCTTTAGAGATTATCCAGCTCTCAGTTGAATTTTTCTCAATCGGAGTAATGATTTTCGTGAAATTATATAATATTCGTGTGTCGTGAAACGTGAGATGGATTAAAGATTTTATTCGGATGATTAGACGCATTTCCCACGATATCGTTGCGTTTAAAGTTTTATTGCGAATTTCGATAAAAGTGTACAGAAAACGGCCGAACTGTGTGTTATATATATTCGCATGCAGTTAATTATACGGTTTTGGATCAAAACGTCACGGAGCTGACCTCGGGTTTAGAAACGAACCAGAAAAAAAATCCATTGTTTCAATCTGAAGGACGTTTGCAATCCCCTTTGTAGGTATTACGTCGTCTGCACATTGACAATTTTATTAACATAATAATATGTACATATAGTAACATATTAGGTATGTAGTTATGATATTATATTTAATGCGATTTCGAAGTGAAAAAATAATATTCATAATTTACTATCTTTTAACACATCAATAAGTATTATTAAATTATTGATGCGTTTTATATGAAATACTGAACACAATAATTATTTAAGAAAAATATATCGAAATAATAATAATGACTAACGGGCTTGCGTCCGTATAATTTTTGCTTTGCGACGTTTTACGGTTACAACACGACCACTGTGGTATACTTTCGCTTAGGATGCAATTTTTTTTTTTTGAAGAGCACCGCGATGCTGCTGTTGTTGTTGTCGTCGTGTCTAATAGTCCGCAAAAAACGTTTACCGGCAATGCGGAGGAGGGAGGATGTATTTAATGTTATAAGTGACTGTTTATAGCTAGGTAATATAATTTATACTCTGGTAGTGGATAGTTCCATAATGTTGCGACCGAGAGCGGAGAGAGTATTAAATTCTGCTCGAAATCGTGATCGAAAAATATAAACGATTTGTAATCGAACGTTATACGTTGTGCTATATACGTATTGATACGAATCTTCTTTGGCCTGAGGTATACCTAGTTTGGTTATATATAGATACACTTATTTTCAATTACAGGCTTACTCCGATCGCGATAACGATTTCGTTACATATTTTACACAATTATTTAATAATATATAAAAATAGTAAATTATAAAATATGGCCACAAAAGATATTGCGTAATATATAATCACGATAATACAATAATGTTCGTCGATGGATCTGAACTAAGACAGTGTAATAAATAATGCGTCTCTTACTCTAATCTGTGTTCAACCGATGTTAAATGATAGATTTTCATGGGGACTGAAAAAAGTCGAATATTCAATTATTTAACACGTCGTACAAAAAATAGTACAATGCACGTAAAAAGTAGTTTCTTTCGAGCCTGACCGCCGGATGACAGACGACAGTTGTATAGTTGTTCACGCGTATATGTATACCAAACACCTAATACTGTATCTGTTTGTGACGGGAGCAACCTTGACCGTTGTCGTGACATATGCCACAACGCCAACGGTCGTTTCGTATATTTTATACAAAGTCGTTTCGAAAACAAAAATAATATAATATAATAATTACCTGATAATATATAGGTGCTCGCTATTGGTTATTATGGGTACATTACCTATATAATATATTACATTTGAATTTTTGTGTGTAACAACCAATCATTTTAACCCAAACTTTGTATGTCGAATGGTTAAAATAATGCATTCCGAAGAAACGAAAAATCACGACTATAATATAATATTGCTATACAAGTAGAAAAGTCGAGCGTTCCTTAAGTCCTCGGATATGTTAGTGGCGGAATGTTATTGTGTAATACGCGTATTATAATATTAAAACTAGAATAATATTACATTCGAAAAAACAATTCTGAACTAATCTCAGTCAGATATACAGTATATACAAATAAATGTAATATATTTATTTTTATAAATTTTATTTGTTTATCAAATAATATGCAACAAAAAAATTAGTCATTAATTCCCTGAATTTCACCATTTTTCAACCATAAAAGAAACTCAAAGAAAAACTTTTGAGAATTTCGAAAAATAACATACCTAATAAGGTACCAATTAGATAAAATTCTCTACCAAACATTATTTATGATAATCAAAGAATATATATTATCCCAAAAAATGTTATCGGGTTTTTAAAAAAACCAAACATCAATTTAAAATCTTTGTGAATTTTCAATATGAAAAATTTGAAAGTGTATATAAAAAAAATGAACCTTTCAATTTTCAAAATTGAACGTGAACATAAGTGACGTAATCAAAAATACATATTTTTTTAAATTATAATCTAATAATCTAACTATAGCCGTTATACCATAAGACGTTTTTAAATTATTAACCATGTTTGTAGTTTTAACCTAACCTATTCTTATTATACATGATAATATTATTTGTTTACGCGTAATTGACTGCTGCGAACAAAGAAAACCCTCTTTGTTTCTGGACCGAATAGCTGTAACCACTATCGCGACGGACGCTGGAATGTGAATATTATTTAAAATATTTACAACCGGCAATCGTATAATAGATATTTACATCCAGATGTGTTGTATACCAACACTTCATGAATAATAAATATTCAATTGTCCAGGAATATGTACATGTTTATATATATATTATGTATGTAAGGTATATTATAACTACTAAAGTACTTAAATGGAACCTTCTTCTCAGTTTGATTAAATCTATAAATATATTATAATATACTTTCCTCGATTGTCAATTATTATTATTATTTTACAAATTAACACCGTCCAAAAACGCATGTTATGAGGTCATCGTAATAAATAATATAATTATCTTTCCCGCTGCAGACAGAATTAAAAAATTGTCCAAAGGTTGTTAAAAAAATAAAACAAATAATTATGTAAGTATAAGTATCAAATCATTATTTCAATTGCTCGTTGTTTAACGACTGGTGATTCTTTAATTTTGTACCCGCGGACGTTTAAAAGAAAATACCAAAAATATATCTTACAGACATGACAATTTGGCAAAGAATTCACGTAAAGAATAATTAAAGTGTTCATTCAAGTTTCGAGAAACATAATCAGGTTAAATCGGGTAAAATGAAGAAAAAGCTAGGTACCTTGGTGGGTTAATATAAACACATGAAAGTATAACTATACTTACCTATAACTAGATATGTGTACCGAGTATACTAGGTTTTAAAACTTAATTACGTAATATTATTATGTTTGCACACTTCAGCATTTAATATGTAATAAACTATAAATAACGATATTTTTCGACGAGTTAAAATTTAAATTATTATACTATCGTTATATTTTATATTCGGTTAGAATTAAAATGTATAATATCGCAGCTGTTAAACAGGTTTTATATGTATTTATATATTATATGTTAATCGTTTACTCTGGCAAAAAAATATTTCCAGTCGTTTTTTTAAAAACATAAAAAACGACAGCTGCATTGTAATACCGTGGCGAGGGTGGATTTGAAACATAAAATATTATACAGAGTGTATTGTATCGTCAATTACTTTTTTCTATCCATAAATATTTAATTTTGTCAATTAAATATCTGTAAATTTAAAATGGATATACGATTTAATTAAACATTTTGTTGACGTTTTTTATTTTTAAATTAAATTTAATATTATTAAAATATTTAATGTGTTTCGCATGTGGTTTTTTAGATTTAAAAAACTTGTAACATCAATATGCAGTTTTAATTTAATTAGTTATGAGTTTAAGTATAATATACTAAAAATATTTTAAGCAGCTTTTAATAAGTTAAGTATATATTAAATTAATTTCAACCAGAATTTTATGTCATAAAATAGTGGGAATTTAGCATATTATATACATTTCTAATCAATCATATAACATTATAATATTCCGATTACCCTGTATTTCTGATTCTTTTTGACCTGACTGACGGCTTTAATCAAAATAACAATGGTATAACATTATTTTACATATATTTATAACGAACATGGCCAAACAATTTATTTGAAAACATATAAACGTATTTTTTTGTGCAGTTGCAGCTGCAGCATAATCGTGAATTATATATATATATATATATATCTTATGTATTACTTGTTTTGTTATGTTTTAAAAATATATAGGTAAACCTACGTAAACTAATTATTAATCGATTGGACACGAACCAAATAATACGATTTTTTTGAGAACTTTTTTATGGCTGTACGTTATACCTACGACTATATACTATAAACTATAGTTATATATAGATACCTAGTACATATATTATATCTATGAAGAGGCCAAAATATTATGAGTGCAAAACTTGCCCCGAGTTGGCACACCGGCTTTACATACAGAGTGATCAGAATATTATGTTGCAAAAATATTATTAAAAATATATGTAATTCCTGTCAATATTGTTACATTCACATTAACTGATCACTCTTATATGGCTATATATAGTATATACATTTAATACCTTTTGTCCGCTCGACTGTGATATTATTACCTATATAATATTATAGATGTATGCAGTTATACGGATGCCCGTCGGCTCGAGATCACCAAACCGTGTCAGCAGGTATATTATTCCATCGATATACCCACGACAACACCGTAATATAATATTATGTGTACACGGACGATGTACAATACCTTATAGCTGCCCTATAGGTACGGACAGTTACGTTTATGTATACAGTGTGATCAGAATATCATGTTACAAAAATAACGGAAATAATGTTGAAAACGTATATACCGTGCATTCAGAAGTTAGTATTACAAAAATGGTAGGCGATTTATAATTTCCAATTACCCTATAGATATACGTATATTTGTATAAGAAATAGTAGGTAGCGATATATAGATTTTTATATAAATGTGTAGTGATTTAAAACTGTAATTACTCGTGCATTTAGGTGAACTCGCACTTTCGGCGATTATTATAGTTGTTATAATATATAAATGTATAATCAGGTATATAATATTGGATACAAAAAATTTCAATCAGTTTTTATTAAAAATCAAAGATATATATAAAAGATTTAAATATAATTATTTCATTACATGTCTATGTTAAAAATAAACGATATTAAAATCAGTATATCAGATATATAAAATTTCCGTATATATCAAAAGTCATTAGATTATACGTTAGGGTATACACTATATACCTATTATATGTGTTCTAAACTACAAAGTGAGGTTTCTCCTCTTTTATCATATCTTAGGAACTCTATTAATTCTATGTCTGTAGACTACCTATGTAAACCACCCTATACAATATTTAATTTTCATCACTTTTGTAACAAGCAATTCTGATAACTCTGTACAAAATATTATTATTTATATATAATGTTACATTGAAAAGGTATTGATTTATTAATCAGCTATATCACTATATCGTCGTTTTGCGTTCCCATTTTATTGAACACATCACAATGTCACATTAATAGTATATATAATATATAAACCGGTAGTTTACAGATTATTATATGTGACAGATTTTTAATTTTGTCTAGTCTGACTATAATAGACTTATGGGGAAGTGGAGGCATTTGAAAAATATAAATCCCCACTTGGCCTCATTTTTTTCCACATCGAATTAATCTATTAATATCATATAGAAAAACATATAAACTATATAATAAATACAAAAATGTTACCTATATTTAGATAATTCATATTATGTCGGTTACCAAAAACCAATATATTATTTGAAAATAAGTTTAATAATTACAAATTCTCATTTTAAAAACCAATTAGAGACCACAAAGTCTATTGTGTAACTAATTCCACGTGATGGAGCCTTATTATTTTCATATTTATCAATATAATATATACAAATTTTAAATAATTTCAGATAATGGATATCATTGTTAAGATTTAGGAAATTTATAATATTATCCGGAATCTAAATACATCATGTGTTGTGGTTATCGCCTATACTAGAAATATTTTGTTATTAATATTTTTAATATTTAAAAATATATATTACGTTAAAAATATGTTTATCTAAATATGTTCTGAATTTAATTTAATTACTTATATTAAATTAAATATTATGAATAACGAAAAACGAAAATACATTAAACGTATATATTACCAATAACATTAAACGGAAAAAAAATAATGACGTTTATATTATACTAAAAACATTAAACACAAAAAATGTTTAACGTTAAACAAAATATTTTTTTTTTTATCAAGCCCTATAAAAAAATAATAATAAATCAGGTATTAGGTACAGTAAAATAGATACAAAATTATCTAATATGTTTTCGTTGTGTATAAACATAAATATTAACTGTAAATATACTTTGCAAATATTATAGGTAAGTCAAAAACGTAAAACAATATTTATATGTTATAAAAATCGTAATTTTTATAATACTTATTATATACACTTATACAGGTAATAATAACAATGTCAAACATACTATCAATCGTTATACATGTATTAACAACTTATTAGGTAAATTTTTTCTTTAGTATACGTATCTATACTATGCCTATTCTATACGTCAAATGTATAAGCAGAAGAAAATAATATTTTGACGTGTATATAACTTTGGTTTTTCTATGTTATTATAATTTTTAAGTTATACTGAACCTATATAATAACATGTATTCCAGTTATTTCGTTTCGTATATAAGTACGCATACAATTAAAATAATCTAATTGGAATCGAAAATCGTTTGATTATAATAGGTATTTTACAACATAATATTTATCTGATAACTCTGTCGCTTATACGAGTGTATAGGTACATGATATAATATAATATATTTAGGTGTATTTTATAATTTACGAGATAATAATATAACATATATAAGGTATACTTATATATCTCTTTACTACCATGTAATTTATACATTTGCTATAAACTTGCGACTAAATTATTTTATTATAATATATTATTATTATCGTCCGACCGGTTTTCATTGCTGCGCAGAGCATCGGCCGGAGACTTAAACGCCCGCGATTTTTTTTTCCCTTTGTATACATCAATTTACTCGCCGCGTCCGGTCGAGTCCCGCGACCCGTGCATACCTAACCAGTGTGTATTCGACCTACTTAATGCATTTACTTCGTACCTATATGCGCTTTTACGTAATAGGTATAACATTTTATGCAAAATTGTTTTGTTTCGTTTTCTTCCAATATAATAATAAATAATAATAATATTAGAATATAGACACAAGATTTTAAACCATCACCGATCCATACTAAAAAAAAAAAAAAATAATAGAAAAAAAATCATTGTAAATGAACCATTTGGAAATAGGAGGGAGGGAGGTTACAAGGTGATAGATAACTCATATTATTTTACAAAATTAATGGTAAATTGTATATTTATACATTAATGTATATAAGTATATAAAAGATTTTCAATATTATATCTCTATTGTTTTCGGCAACATGTTGACGTTCGAATCACCCTGTATAAATTACCTGATATCGGAATTATCTGTTCGCGATGACGCGGATGATTTAGCCAGTTTAATCGGTCGAACCTATTGCGACGGCAATGACCTCGCTATATACAAATTAACATTGAATTTATATCGCGCAAGACGATCGTATTATACGTGAACCTATATATTATATGTACTGTATAATATAATAAACGCCTGGACCAATTTTATTATTTGTTTTTATAATAATATTATATAGGTACTATATAATCTATTATAAGTGTATAAAATAATATATAGGTACAGAGTGAATGAAATATCATTGTCTTACAAAAATAGTGTAGATAATAGATAATTTCTACCATTTTTGTAACGCGAAATTTAGAGCCCTCCACGCGATAGCAGTTTTTCCTTTATTCCTCTATATGTTTTGTTGAAATAATTATTAAAAGTTATTATTATTAAAGTTAAAGTTTATCATGTAGGTATAAAGATTTTGTACATCCTCGTTTTTTTATTATGATAAATTTTCATGATTTTTGTATGTTTTTGCAGTTGTTCAATAAATAATAGTTATACTGCATTACACTAACATAGTAACATAATAGATCTAAATACATGTAAGATTTTTTGTTTTTGTTTTTAACATTTAATTTACCATCATACCTAAATTATAAACATACAATAAAAACTATCATAATATTATCTCGCCTAGTTATAGTTCTCATTTTATTATAATATTATATTATGCCAACGCGTATTAGTGTTTTTAATTTTTATATTATTATTTACCTTATATTTGTCATATGATTTTCATATTGTAATAATCAATTATCAAAGTAACCTTAACCCATTTTTTATGGGGATAATTATACCTTGGGTATATAATACAGCAGGGAAAGTGAAAATTTCACGAACATTATTTCTAACCTATATATAATATTATAATATTAAAAATAATTCGATTGGTATAATATAGGTATATTATTGTGTCAGTACATAATATAGTTTTGATATTGCACACGTGAAAGCCAATAATAATAATAATATTAATAATATAATATGTATACATTGTACATATGTCTTTATTGTATATACTTTCATATGCTAGACGTTGAAAAGTATGGTAAAATATGAATCATTGCGGTTTTCTCATTCCCCGTGACGGAAATTTATGAATTCTGATTTTGGCATATCGATATATATATAATACGTTACTAACCGCATAAAGTTATTATCAGGGTATACACACAATAGTTGTAAAAGTTTGTATGTACCTATATGTCTTCGTATGTGCGTATAATTTTACTGTGTAAACATTTGAATTAATAAAATAATAAATATTGAATGAATATTTATAATGAATGGTCTAGAAAATCGCAATGTTCGCTGTTCCGTTTGTTTTTTGAACACACTGTGCACAATAATAACCAACCGTGATCATTGAAGCACACCAATATAATTCACTAATCTTTCTATTTCCCTATATATTATTTAAAAAAATATTTATACAAAATATTTTAATAAATCCATTATATTTTACAAACTCGAAATTACGTATTTATACTATTAACAGTGTACTTTTATAATATTGGATATCCAATTATTCCAATTAGCTATCATCGTGTTTTACTGCAGTCTGAGATTTTGACATGCGGATTGTATAAAAATAAATCATTCTATACCTACATGAAATAAATATGATAATTTTTATCGTGACGATTGAGTTGGATATAGAACTAAAATGCATACCAAATTGAAAGAATGAATATTATTTTAGAGAAATCATACGTTTTTTAATGTATACCTACCTGTATTATATCGTCTCACAAATAACTTTTATATATAAGCATTTAAAAAAAAAATAAAAATATTTTTTAAACGTAAGATCTAAATTAAACCCAAACATCTCGATATAATAAGTATATTTTCATACAATGACTACTATCTACAAGTATTTGTTGTTGATAAAAGATAAGGATAAAAATAATAAATTATTATTGACTGCTATCAGATCTTATGCAATATATTACACTATTCCTAAATTTATATTATTACTAACCATTATCATTCATAGAATTCTTTAAATATTGTCGTATTAGGCCAGCTGTGTCATTATGCATTTACCGAACGATAATGACATGCGAAATAATATTATGTACGTAGGTACCTATATATTTTAGATGTAGTGTTCGACTATATGACGTCCGGATCAAATCGCTAAAAATAATAATCACAATATATTCAATAACATATATATATAATATACAAGGTGATCAGAATTTCGTATTAAAACAATCTAGTTTTAATGGAAAAAGTCGAGTTAGCTACCCATTTCATTGATGATAATCAAATATTCAAATGTTAATCCCAGAAACTATAAAAATAATACAGAATATATTATTTTCATATTAAACATTTCTCCCAATTTCTCATGAACATAAAATTAAATCATGATCACCCTGTATATAGATACTTACGGTAAAACGTACATTTTTCGCAGAAATAATGTCGACAAATATTGAATATAAATATATATAGTATATACATATTACCCTTAGTGTCTGTGTTTGTTCACGTCGATATGATGACCTATTATATTATATTATATTATACCTACCATGATGTATCATAATATATTTATAGGTACCTATAATATACAAAGACATAAGAACATTATATTTATATATATATATATATATATAATTCATTTATTGTACCTATATAAATTGTTTGAAATACTTTTAATGAATTTAAAGTCACAAGTTCAACAAACTTACTAACTACTGTTTGTCTGATTTTTAAATTTATAAAATATAATAATTATTATTTTATATACTCAATTTTTCTAAATATCATAAAACTCAAGTTTTATGGCGTATTTTTCATGTAATTATGGAATTACTTCATATCCGCATATAAAAAATAATATTTTGAATGTAAATTTAAAATGTTTGTATAAATATTACAATAATTTTATTTGACAGAAAACCATTTTAAAATATTTGTATTTATCAACACGAAAACGATACCTAGATGAATTTTTCTTCTTAGAGTTCAAATACTTACACCAAAAGTATATATAGTCAAAATAATCATTATTAAAATTATTTCAATTTTAAATTCTAGTTACATAAGTGACAACCATATATTTAGTTGAATTTATAGTAAATTAAACATAACAAAATAATTTAATCAAATCAATTTTAGTTTTTATATGTACTACAATTATTTATGGTTATTTTCAATTATTTTTTTTATAGTTGATATAACCTTAATAAAATAGCTAAATTAACTAAAAATAATTTACTATATTTTTCTTAATAATGAAACTAGGAATATTAAAAATGTCTTACAAAAATATTGATAATTTAACCAAAATAATTTAGTTAAATATTTTTTCCCGTTATGTAGTTGTACCAAAAGGCGAAAACATACGTAGACGTAATCCTTTTTTTGCGGTATTTATCAAAGTAATCATTATTATCAATACCAGATTTCGAAAATATATTTTATTAACATTATTGTATCCTTCTTACCATTCTAACATTAGAAAATGTAATATAAAAATACAATATTATACCCAGTATATAGTTAATAACCATCAACGAAAATATTAAAAAAAAAACTATAATAATAATAATATTCAATATATTTTTGTTTCTATGTCGTATTGTTATAAAAAATTTTTTAACATACTTTACATAGTCATCTTTCGGAAATTTCAATAAAATGTAATTAATAATAACATAATATGAGAACTCTACGGATTTGCTCACCGATTTGATTCGTAGACGGCCTGTATTACTTTACTCGTAAATGTATTTATAATATATACAACACATTGAGGACATTTCCGTCTTCGCCATGGTCAGGCCGTTGTGTTAATTACTTTTCGGACCATAGCTAATTTCGCGGCGCACTTATCATCGTGTTCATCCGGCGCGGCGTGATTCCGATTATGGACAAAAACTCATATCATAATAATAAATTATATTGTGACGAGCTCAACGATCGAGTTAATTGTTGAGAAAAAAAAACATAAAATATTGAATTATTATTATAACGATCCGTATTAAACAATAACATAATATAAACATTATAATTTATAATATATACCCATCTGTGTATAGGTAAATAGGGTGATAGAAATTTACAGAAATGGTGGGAATATGCAAACGTTATTTTCAATGTTATCATCATTATTTTTGTAACACAAAATTCTGATCACCCTGTATATATTTTATAATATATATAAATTGTATATTTAAAAATGTCTGTGATCTTTTTTAAAAAAATTTAAAATTAAATATTTGTTTGTTTCATAATCCATAAATAAAAAATCCATAATTTATTATGCAAAAATAAATTTTTAATAACTGTATATAGAAAATGTAAAAAAAATAGTATACCTAGTTAAATTATATTACAATAAAAAATAACAAAATATTGAATTTAAAAAATATACATACATCTTTCAATATTTAAAATTTACTTATTAGGTTTAAATTTTTTTCTAATACATTATTTTCTTCTTTTATTTTCTGTATGGCCTTTTTGTATTTGTCACATTCTTTCAAATACTAAATTATTAGACACAATATGTACATTATTTTATTACTTTATTTAACGCTATTAGCATAATATGCTAATATTATTATGATTTATTATATTTCACTAGGAATTCTTACCTTTTCAGATATCAAGTCCCGTTTTTTAGCCAATTTCAATTCTTCATTTTTTATTTCGTCATCCAATTTTGAATTTTTATCGTTAAAATACTTCCAAACAGTATCTATTTTAGCTTTTAGTGTTTCCTCTTGAATATCAAATATTACAATATTATTTTATGATTTTAATTGATAATTGTATTATTATATTACCTTCCAGTTCTAATACTTTTACTAATGTGTTTTCTTCTAGTGTTTTTTTACGCTGAAATTAATTTAGTAACAAAACAGGAAACTATTATTTTTTTTTATAAGTGCAGTTTATAATAATGAATAAAATATTAAAATTGGATGTGTACTTTGGTACAGGATTGTAATTTATTCAATACTGAACATTAAAGAGTTAAAAAGTTAAAGTTAAGTTAAAAGTTATACTAACATTACCTTTTTAACTTAAATTTTTATATTTAAATATTTGTTAACATAACTTGTAGTTTAACTTTTTTAGTTCTATATTAACTTAATAAATAACGAGTTAATTTTCTTAAAATCCAAGTAAGTTAATATATTTGTAGGTATTTTCTTTTCAATAAATTCAACTGACTACAATTTTAATAGTAAAAACTATTTATTCAAAAATTTAATTTGTTTTGTATTTTATTTTATCGTATGTTACTATACTCAAGCAGTTAGGTACAAATAATAATTTTAATATTTTGCTCTTTTTTCATTGAATAACTAATTCCCTTAGCCCTCTGCAAATATGTCATGTATAGATAAACCTTAAACACATATATATATTTAATATTGTATAAAAAATACTAATTAACATTTGTAACATAAGTTAATATTTTTTAGGCTTCACTATTAACTTAATTTAGATAATAAAATATTTCATTAACTATTAACTATAAACTTTTTCCAATATATGTCAAGTAATTTAACTTAGCTCAGTTAAGAAATTGCATTAACTTGCCCAGCCTTGAATTTATTGTAATGTGTACGTTATTTTGAGTAAATAAGTATAAAATAAAGTTTATTAAAAATAATTTAGTAACAATTTACTTGATTTAAAATTCCAAAACGAGCTTTTAAAAATGAATATTGTTCTGAAATGAAAAATAAATAATAATATATGGATTAGTTTACAAAATTGGAAAAATATAAAAGTTAACAAATATATTTTATATATATATATATATATATATATAAATATATTGGTACCAACTGATTTTATCAGTTAATTCATCCATGTTTGTTTCTAATTGACATTTTATTTTATCAAGTTCGGCTTTTTTGTTTTGTAAATCATTTAACTCCAAATTAAGTGAAGATAGTTGACTGCTCATAGATGTCACTTGATTATCCAATAAATGTGAATTCTCTATTAAATCTTCTCGAAACTATCAAAAGTAATATAAGTAAAAATGTTAATATAATGATACTTTATTTCTTTTAAAAAAAACTGTTAAAGCTTATATATTATTATTATTATTATAAGAACATGTACGTGAAATTAATATTACAAATATAAGAAATGTATTTCTTATTATAAAGATTAAGATTAATATAGATTAGATTAGTCTATGCACCTACTTGTTTGAATTGTCGTAATCTTTTATCGACTCTTTGGACCGGGGATTCGTTGTCAGCCATTGCGTGCACAATTAACTAGAATTATATTTATCTGTATCTATACAATATGGAAAAAACAACAATAATATAAAATACATGCTATTATACATATATTTAAATATATAAAAAAATATAATATAAATATTAGATATTACCTATATTAGGTTACTAGGCCAAGATTTGGAAATATCTGTAAATGTTGTAACATTGTAAATCATTATTTTTAATAAATTTGACGATTTTGTCAAAATATTATATTGTATGAAATACATAGATACATACTTAAATTCTGAAATAATAACTAAAAAAAATCATTATTGCCAACATTTTTTGGTAGCCCTGCGTATATGTATTAGTGTATTTATCATATATGTATCTATGATGGTTTTTATTATAATGATTATTTTAGAGCTTAAATAATAGGTATATTGTTTTGTCATTTTTAACACAACAAACATAATAATCGTCAATAATGATAATTATAAATTACATTAAGATAAATTAATTAGTAAGTATATGCATAGGTATGTAATAAAATAAGTATCATTCACTTTCAAAACTTTATAAATGAGTAATAATTATGAGATAGCGAATGGCCGTACAAAATTATATAGGTAAGTACTGAAGTCCGGTTAAGTAAACGACATGCGCTGTGTTTATATAACTTTAAATCGTGAAAATAAAGACAGAAAAAATCATCGATTCTCATATCATCACATTGATTTATATTCAAACTGAAATATTATATCACGTCCGTTACTGAAACCTATTAAAATATATACAGTATACACCTAAGATAAAATTGTATATTATCAAAGTTTAAAATTAGTTTTTTGTAAATATAATTATTTTGAATGACAAATTAATTACATTTTTCTATACTTACCTGAGTTCGACACATAACTTCCCAAATTTCTGTATGGCCAAACGGTTTTTAATTTTTATAAGATTATTTTAAAAATAACAAGAATGTAAAACCTTTTTTTTAAATTTAAGTGCACTGAAATAATTTACAAATAACAAATTTTTAAGAAATGCAAACATCAAATAAGATAAATATTGTGAATTATACAAAATATATACATAGATTATATGGATTGAATTAAGTATAAAACTTGTAAGTTACCAATCCAAAACCCATAGATGAGGAATGATAGATCATAGATGCCCAACTATGAATTAATAAGATATTATACTACACCATAATTACTGGTCATCGATGACTGATGTAGTGATGAAGGAGAACACAATAGATAATAAAGGAATATATTAATTAATTTAAAATAGAATAGGCGATGAGTGTATAACGGAGATGATAATGTTAAGAAAATGTGGAGTGACTAGAGATAATATAATATGAAATAAATAGGTACAAAAGGGGAAATGAAGACATTTCATAAATTATAGGAAAAATGATAGAGAATAGGTTGAAATGTTTTTGGACATGTATTTTATGAGGAATGATTATTCAGAGACAGTGAGATTATTAATGTGAAAACGAATGTAGAAGGTACGAGGGGAAAAGAAAGAAAAGGGGGATAGATAAAAATATGAATAGACAGTGATTTGAAAAATAACTGGTGTAAATGAACGAGATGTAAGTATATAAGATCGAGATCTATGGAAATGTAGGATTAGGGTGTCCGAACCCATCTAGTTGGTTGTGTATGGCGAGGTTGGAGAGAAAAGATTCTTTATATTATATTTAAACAATTATATTATAATGTATCAATAATTAACCGTTTTGTTGGAATAGTGGAGATTGATAATCCATAAAATTGTATTGAATATAATAAATTAATAAATGATAACACATATGTGATTTTAATTAACCATAATTGACCTATTTGAAACTTGATGAAAATATATAGTTACTTTTTTAAATTAAATTAAATTACGTATGCAGCATGCATTCATGCTCTAAGATTGGTGATGAATGATGATACGATGTAGATAAAAATAATATTTATATTTTTATAAAATATTATCAGACAAATGGAAATTGTTTACGTGACACTTTTTTTAAAATGTATAGTTTCTTTTTACGATTTCAATTTCTCATATTATTCTTCTATTTTTGTTTATTTTATTACTCGAGTTATCAACGCCTAATCAAAATTTAGTTATTGTTTACACATAACATGTTGAAGTATTTTTGTGATTTTTTACCCTACATCGAAAATTATTGATTTCTTATTTTTATAATTTTTGAGTTAATAAATATGTATATACCTATTGGCTATTGGCTATTACTAAACTTAGTATCTACGTTTTTTTCAGCCTAACTAGGCTTGGGATAAAATTCAAATTGCAAATTATTATACAAAAAACTCAACAAATTGAGTCTAGTAAAAACTTATTAAAATATTGAATATAATATAATAAATATTGATTTTATATTTTAAGTGTAGCGACGAATATGTTGGTTTTTTTTGAATAATTGGAACAATTTATGGAATAAAAATAATGTTCTGATCAGTAAAAGAAGAATAAGTTTCCCCGATAGAGAATTTAATGTAATCTCGGTACTTTATTTAGCACAATTTTCATATTACCCAATAGTTTTCTTAAGTGTATGAAAAGAATATTTAATAATAATTAAGATAAAACCATAAAACGACAAAAATCACAGAAACTCATTTTTTACGATATTTAACGTTTTATTTTACAATAGCTTTAAAAATAATCTGCATATAGATTGTTTCTTTGTGGGTATTTTACACATTACTACACGAGTCATTAATCTATATATTTATATATATAACATAAATAACTATGAATATTTAGGAAATCGTTTTTCCGATGTTGCATCATCTAAATCTCAATAATAATGCAACACCATATGATTCTAAAATCACTGTCTAGTTTGGACAAACATTATCATTTCGAGGGATGAAAGAGGAACTTTCACCACCCATTTAATGTCCATTTTTCAAACATAGTTTATATTATACAACTTTCATTGAAGTAATTTAATTACCAGTATTACCGGTGTTTAACGAATGAAAATTTAACATAACTATACATATAGTTACTAAAAAAAGTGTTTTATAGAATATTACAAGGACACAAAGTTGTTCAGTTTTGTGACGTATCAAGTTTACTTAAATAATTATAATATTAAGTATTAAGCCAACTATCCGGAATTGATATTATCAGATATTTTAACATTTTTAAGCATAAATTGAAGTTAAAAATATTATTAATGACTGATAAGAACGTTATGTTCCGTACGTTTCTAACATCATATAATTGTATTACAGATTAAACATATATAGACTATAACAATGGACACGTGCGATTTAGACGTATTACTTTGAAATATTATATGATTTCTACTATATCACTTTTTACGATATCTATCGTATATCATTCTATAAAAGGTTAGCATTTTTCGTAGAAAGAATTCAGAAACCCTTGGAAAAATCATGATAAATAACATAATATTTTAGTCGAGTCTATATCGCCTTGTATGGGGATAATAATGATTAAAACATTATATTATATTAGTTTAAAAATTATTTAAATAATTAATGTAAAACAAAATAAAACATAAGTTCTCAGTTTTCGTGGACTTCGTTACTTTTCGTTACTTATATGTATATAATTGATATTCGTTTTAATGGGTATGAAATTCAATTAATCGAAAAATAACTACTTACTGTAGTAATAGTAAATAATAGTACCTAAACTATCATACTGATTATAATAACCTTTATATATACATACGCAATATTTTTTAAATGACTTTTATGTTTTGAGTTAACTTTATTTTTTTTTTAAGTGTCACTATAATATATTTCTGTAGTCATGAAACAATACATAAACATATATAATAAACTAAGTACCTATATAAGAAATTACAAAATCGAATTTATTATACGTATTAGTTTTATTTTTATTTTTAATGAACACTTCAAAAGTAAATTTAAATATTTTTATTAGAAATAAAAAATTATTTTTTTTTTTAAATTTAAATATTAGGTAGGTTGTTAAAAAACAATATGTTAATTTATTTAATGATGTAGGTTGAATGATCAAACGTTCTAATCACATAGTACATAATATTATGTATCCAGATTCCAGATACATAAAGCGATAACTGGTCTGATAGATTCCCGTTAATTATAATTTTTACAAAAATAAATCGTACGTATTTAAATTGTAAATAATTCAAACGACGTCGTCGTCGACATAAAAAAATAATAATAATGCAATGTGAACAGACAAGGTCAATAGTATACATTAGGTGTTCATACCATACTGGTACCTACTGCATCCATTAGTCAAGTACTACTTAATAACTGGACCGATTTAAAGAAAAATAATAACCACTTAATTTGCGCACGCGAATGCAGTTATCGTTCATTCGTTGATGTTTTTTTATAAGTTTTCATCAATTAGTTGGTGGCACCTATTGAATTTAGGTATATGCATTTCTATTTTTGTGTTTTTTATCCGCCATTAACAAATAATACATCGCAATATATCATATTATAGGTATACTATTTTTTAACCTTAAAACTGGTTATTGGTAAATAGGTACTCGTATTATACATAATGGGCTAATACATTAACGGATGATTTTAGTGTATGGAATAAAAATATAATAGTCGTGAGAGAAATTTCACATATCATTAAGCATAAAATAATATAATTGGGCGTGATAGTAATGTGCCCCAGTACAATCATATTTTCAAAATACCTGCAATTATACAACTACTATATTAATCGAATGATCATTATTATTATTATTATTATACGTTAAAGACGGCGACTGAAATTTAAAACTATTGACAATTTTTATATAATTATGCTGTGAATTATGATTTGATACATTATTTGATAATAATACTTCACGGTTTTAGAATAGCTGGTATTCCAATGACATTAGGTGAATAACATGTTAAAAAACATATCAGACTTACATTAAGGTATTTTTTTTTTTTACAATATATTGGTAGATATATATACCTATAGGCATTTAAAAAAAATATCTAAAAAAAATGTTCAACATTTTTTCCGAGAAGAACTGACTGGAAAAATAGAAACCATTTTTTTTCTTCATTAGTGTTAGTTTATTTAGTAACCAATAGCCATGAAATGAAACCATGATTGGTTTGTTAGAAAATAAATAACAATTTATCCGCGCACACACTTGTGAACAAATAGAAAATCAATTTAAAGAACCGATTACAATTTACATTCATACAATATTATAGATGATCATACGTTTAATGTTTTTGTGACTCTAGATTCTTGAAATTATAAAATAATGCTATGATCGCTTATCATAAATAATCTTCCATAAAAAACTAATTTAATGACAATCGGGAAAGATATTTCAGATTTATAATAATAAGATGCTATCATTTATATATTATAAAATATAAACATTGGCATTATGCAGTTTTGCCTGTAGAACTCTGAAACTATACCTTGAAATAGGTTAAATATAATAATGTGTACTTTTAAAAAACCGCGCAAATAAATATGGAAAGAATATTTACATTTACATTTATTATAATATTGTATACGTATATTGTCTTATCTTGCTGCAACACTACGGAAGATTTGCAGTAAATATTACGAGTAACATTCAAATGTTATAGTGTTCGTGACAAAAAACGAATCATCTAACCATTCTAACCTGACAAAAATATCCAAAGGAGCATTAATATACATAGATTATAATATATATATATATATAATAGATCTATCATCGATCATCTAATCCAATTTACCTATAATTTTGTATTTTTCAATGATCAATATTCATAAATAGTTTTATGGAAGGTTTCGATTAATTAGTTAAGTTAAGTTGTTCAAATGAAATTATAAGGTTTATTTGTAATGTGTACAGGTAGGTATAGTAAAAGTAGGTTTTTTTGTAGGTAAATATAATTAAAACTAATTAACATATAATATTTTCGACTTGTAGGTATTAAGAGAAACTCTGCAGCTTAACATTTTTATTTTTAACTTTGAAAATATGTATTTCTAATAATTTTTGGTTTAGACTAATATGCGTAGATATTATATAACGATGATGAATAATGATGTACACGGTACATTATTCCTACCGTTTTTGTGACATGAAAATCAGAATATGTTGATCCCTTTGAACTCTATAGAAGTGCTCAATTGCGTATTTATCTCGTATATTTAAGTTTCATGGACATGATAATAATAATAATAGTATCTATTAAGTTATTATTATATGGGTACGATATCAATGATTTTGGCGTTACTTTTCAATTTTATTTGTGTCTTGCGGTACAGTGAAAGTCACCAAAGAACGAAATCGTTTTCCACGCACTAAACGTTTATTAGTAATTGGTTTCTGTAGTGACTTCCTCGCATAATAAAATGCGTACGCGGTTTCCGCCATCTCCATAGCTTGGTAGTTTGATTTTTTTTTCGCCATGTACTTGCAAATTGTATTTAGATTAGAATTTACTACACTTCTACTTATATTTATTATAGAAATGCGTTATTCTGTGTGTATAAATAGGCGCAATATTTTTTTTTTACGTTTATTTCGTTTTGATTTTTTTTCAATCTCTTTTTCGCACTACTTCATCGAGGACGACGGAAATGCGTACGTATATTTATATTTTAATTATCGGTATTATCGTTTTTAAATAGACGAAATTATAATTGACAAATCGTTCAAACTAAAGTCGTAAAACTAATGATAATAAACACATTGTAATCAATTCGTAATAATTGCCTAACTAAATCGCCAAACATAACCAGACAATAACATTCTTTAAGATAAATAATTAAATCAAATGCCAGATGTCTGAATTTAAAATTAATAATACATTCCCAACACTGCAAGCCATTGCGAATACCAATATTATATTAATTTATACGGTATAAACCATAACGTTCCCATATCAGCGCGTATATAGAGTTTAGAAATATATATGCATAAACGTGTACCACCCACACTAGCGAAAAACGTTTGTTATTTAAACTTAACCTAGCTCAATCTAACCTCTTCACGTTGGTGGTGAATTACTATTGTGATTTTTAAACCCACTGCGTATTTAATAAAATATTTGTATAAATCTTTTCTGTTTATTGCGATTATCGACCACATTATATTTATTATAGCCTATCTATATTATAGAATATTATAAAATAATATTTTGCATATTTAAGGATATAATAAGCATCATATTATAACTGAAGTTTTAAACGAATAGATATTAAAAGAATATAATATATTAAATAATTTATAAACGTCAAAAAAATATCATATCTTAAGGATTTTTGATAGAATATAAATCCGGCCTCTAGTCATTATTTAAGAATTAAAACTTAATTTTATTGCTATTTAGTTAAAGTAATGTACGAATAGGTATGCAAAACGTGCACAGCAAATAGTAGCAGAGATAACAATAGTGTGTAGGAAGGCATTAAATGAGTTACTACCTACTAACTTGAGACTATATGAGTCGATTTTTTTATTTAAACGATGTCTATATAATACATCATATCCTATTCAATCTTTTGGTGGGTTGTCTCTTGTATATTACGACACTCTCTGTGATATTATTTGATGCGAGATGGTTCGTGTTGGGGTAAGTGTGGGTGCTGAACTAGTATCTAGTTTTAAGTATAGTCATGTTTGCAAAATTTAATTTGAAGGCCGCAGAGTCAAAAGTTTTTTAATTTTGTTTTACTATAACATAGGTACCAGAGAGATTATGTAATTGTTCGTTAATACTTAGATTAGAATGATTGAATTTGTTATAAGCTAAGTTGGTACAGTACTGTCTCAGTTATGGATATCAATGATACATTGAATAGTTTCTACCCATAAATGGGTAAACTAGAGCTTTGTAGAGTAGACAAATTTGAGTTCAATATATCGTTTGTATCGTTAATTAGGTCTGAGTAAATGTAACGTATATAAAGTTTAATTGATTTCTTTTTCGAAAATATGATATTTCCAAGTTGGACATTTATCAAAGATTTTTGACTTAGATACTAAGTTATTATTATTTATTAGGCAATAATATGTTTCGATTAGAGTAATACCAGGTATAAACAGATTGAAAAGTATTAAGTCAAATATTAAAATTGATTAAACTTTTAACTTAATTGTTTGTTTTCATAATAAGTTGGGAAAAAACCATAAGCGCAACTAAGGCAAGCTAGAGAGATTTGCTCTCCCCCTCCCAGAAAAAAAAACAAATTACTTATAGTTCCTTAAAATAACAAAACAATTCGTAATCTTTTTTTAAAGATATTTTAATGTGAGGCTTTAGCCACACTAAATTTTAGCACTAGTTGAGCCACTGTAAATAACTAGTCAATATTTAAATGGCATATCAGTATAATATTATAATCATACAACTAAATGTAATTTTAATATTATTATTTTTAAAAATAAATATTTGCACACATTATAATATTATAATGCTACTTGCATTAATGGTACTAGGTACCTACTATGTCCATGACCTTACGGTTCCATGAAATCTCATCTGATGCGCGAAATATGTTTGCAGGTGAACGGTTTTGCTGTCTGCACCGAACGGAAACGACATGAACTTGAATAAGCGACGGATGATATTCTGTACGTTCATTTACTCGTGCGCTGCCATCGGTCTAATCGGCGCCGGTCTTGGAACAAGACGGTGGGTCGTGGCGTCGGCCCGCCGTACATCCAACACTACTGAGTCCGTGGGCCAAGTTAATCTAGGGCTATTCCACGGTGATAAATACTTGAATATCGGTTATGGACTTCGAACGTACAGCGTGGACGGTAAGTGCATATTTAATGAATATGGGTGATGATGAAGTATGTCAGATAGGTTCAAGTACTTAGGACTTATAATGTATGCATACGAATAGAAGTTCTGAGAAGGAAACGAAAAACAAGATAAAGTGTGTTTGTGATGAAGTAAAGAGAGGGATCAGTTGTTTTGCGTGACAAGAGGTTGCTGATAAGTTTAAAAGGTAGATATTATACAAGGTAGTAGGTATTGAGGCCGACGATATCGGCATCCAATGTATGAATCAAAGCGTTGTGCAACGGATAAAAAAAGGAATAGGAGATGAGTGTAGCGAAGATGAGAATACTAAAGTGGATGTGTGGAAATATTAGAGAGGATAGAATAAGAAATGGTTATGAGTACATAAAGGGAAGTGAAGAATTTACATCAATTGTAGGGAAAATTATGAAAGAAAGTAGGCGGAAATATTTTTGAGTATGTTATGAGAAGAAATGACTCAGAGGCAATGAAAGTTTCTGTAGAAATGAATGTAGATGGTAGGAGGGAGAAAATTCGAAGAAGTGGTGGATATATGGAATAAAGTGTTATATAAAGATAGCCAGTGTGAATAATGGACGAGAAGTATAATAGATTAAGATATATTGAGATGAAGAATTAGGATGGCTGACTAAATCTAGTTGGAAGTATAAGCAAGGTAGAAGAAAATTGTGTAGTACGTTATGTGATCCATTATAAATTCGGTGGAGTACCTAAAATTTAGAACAAACTGAAGGCTAAAACATTCTTGAGATCTACATACATATATTAAAAAAAAAAAATTTAAAAGGAACAGGCAATCAGGCCTGTTATTAAAGAAAATCCGGTTGGGAAAAGACCGTTAGGTAGACCGCGTTTACGATAGGAGTAACGTATCAAAAAGGATGTTAAGGCAGTAGAACCAAATTTATAGTGGAGAGAAGTTGCAGAGGATAGGGAAAGATGGCGGCAAATTTGTTTGCAGGGGTGGTCTTGAAGGCCGTAACCCACAAAAAGAAAAAGAAGAAGGCAATCAGGCAATCACTCACAAATAAAAATACTTTCGAAATACATCACAAACACAACCTAAATAAAAGAAAATTGGATATAGATAACCTAAAATATATATGACCTTATCTAACCAATGTATTTTTAAATTTGAACTAGATAATAAATATTTTTTGGTGTTAAAATAGTTACACTTTATAATTGTCCTCTTTTTAACAATAATAACGACGCTATCTTTAAAATTTTAAAAATTAATTTAAAATTTGTTATTCATAATATCAATAATATAGATAGCCAATTCTATAAATCAGTGTATAAGTACAAAATTTGTTTAAAAAATTTACTTTTATTTTGTAAAATGAAAGTTAAAAACTAAAATCACAACATGAAAATTATTATTAAAAAAAAAATATACGACTTTGTTGAGGCAAACAATAATATGAGAGCAGCTAAAATATTTAAATATTACATAATAGTATAAAAAGTTACTGTAGGTCATAGTCAATGGTTTAAAGTTACATATTGGATCTGTCCACATAAATGTACATTATATTATAATTTAAAAAGATCCAAATTTAAGGATAACTACCTAAATAAAAACATATTTATAGATGCAACATACTGTTTAAGACTGATATAATAGGTAGGTATAAATATATATATATATATATAAAACATAATTTAGTCATTATAGAACTCCGAGCATTCGTGAGATGTTTTGCGTATGCGTTATGCTTAGAATGTCAAACGTCATGTTAAAAACGAATCGAATGTGCCTAATGACTCGAAGACCGAAATCATTCACTCATATGGATCTATTCAAATCTAATCTCCATCAAATATAAGTTATAACTCATTTAGATTAGAAGTGTATTGTACAGTATATTATATGGTAATTATTAAATATACTTACAAAGCGGGTTTAATTTATACATCGTGCAGAAAGCTGAAAAACCGATGGCTAATAGAGAAATGTGGAACCTAAACCCATAATGATATAACATAAAACAGAGTACCTGAAAAACCGCCCACGCGCGAATGTTTGAGATCAACAATATTGGTAATATTATATATAGCAATGTTAAAATAATAAGTGCGCGTAGGTGGCTTCACGAATGAGGAATGAATGAAATAAAACGTGTATGAGAGTTTGCTTTTCTCTCGATGTCGAGTGAAGACACTCACGCAGTCGTTCCACTAAACCAATTCCATGCAAATGTCGCGACACTTGTTTAAGTATATGTACGTTAGTATACGAATTATCATTATAAAGATATATGTACTTATACATGTTATTATTACACGCGTTTAGAGAGTTTATTTATTGTGTTTCTGAAAGAAAGAAAATATTTATAATAATACCCATTGAAATAAAATTGTACATAGGTAGGTTAGGTACCAATACTATACGGAGTGATCAGAATTTTATTATAATAGTAAAAAAAGTTACAGCAGGTTTCTGTTTTGATCTGCAAAGATGTCAATTATGTTATCACTGAAAGCCAAATAAACGGGCCGTAATAGCGAAATGTTATTAAACTTTTAAATAGTATTTTTAGATTCAGAATGTATTGGTTTTACAAAGATGTTTTTCTTATGTCTGAAAACATTTTTTTTGGGTAAAAATAATGGTCTGATTATCACTAATAGGGTATGCTTTCGGTAGCAAATTTCACCCTAGGTACTTAGTACTTTATTTGGCTAATTTTTAGAATTTATCAAAAGTTTCTTTTAGAAATAAGAAAAACTACCATAAATTATTGAAAAAC
This sequence comes from Eriosoma lanigerum, assembly GCA_013282895.1. Lineage (NCBI taxonomy): Eukaryota > Metazoa > Arthropoda > Insecta > Hemiptera > Aphididae > Eriosoma > Eriosoma lanigerum. The sequence continues at coordinate 3,051,186 of CM023359.1, forward strand.
AGTAAAATTCACAGAAACTCTAATTTTGACGAATTAATATTTAGTTATTTTATAATAAATTGACAACTAAAAATTTTCCGTTAAAAACATTTATAAAAAGTAATATTATCAGTATAATATAATGCATTGTATGTCTGATTGAGTTTCGCTCAGAATCGTATATTTTCGAATAATTTTTGTATTCAAATCTTAATTATAATACAATATTAAATTCTCCAGTCATTCTCAATTCTCAGTCCTTTAGGACTGAAGGGACGAAGGAGGAATACCCGGAATCGACTTTCTCGCTTTTCGTCAAATTATTACGGACTATAATTTTATATATATATTTTATACATTATCGTTATTATAGATGATATGTAGTATTGTTATAAAAGACTAGGAGAACCCGGGAGAAGTTATTGTGAGGCTTGAATAATGGACAGCAGCAATTAAAGGGAAAAGATTAAAAATTAATAGAAATAAAACAGAGGCAATTATGTATGATTTTGAAGGAAAAAATTTAAATAATCAAAAAATTGATAATGTAAGACATAGACATATGATGGAGATGTATGATGAATAGTGTGTGAGATTTATAGGTTCAAGTACTCGTACTTTTGATTGGTAGAGAAAAAAGGTAGTTTTTAGGAGGACATGACAAATAGGAAGTAAAAGAATGCATTGGATGTTTCGTGTGACAAGAGAATGTCGATATCTAATGTGTTAAATTTATAAGGTAGATATTATGAGTATAAGGCATCGAAGCAATGTATAGAGTGAAGCAATGTTGTATGGATCGAAATGTTGTACAGTTAATAATAAAATGGAATGAGGATGAATTTAGTGGAGATTAAAATGCCAATATGGACGTGTGGAATGACTAAAGAAGATAAAATAAGAAACGAATACATAAGAGAAATTGTATTATATTATTTATTATTAACTATTTTTATAATATCTATATATAATTGTAATAATTATTGAAAGCAGTAAATTACAAACCGTATACGGTAATAACAATTAATTATGGGTACATAATAAAAAATACATACATTTTTCAAGTAGAGAATTTTATCTTTTGACCTCTAATAACTTTTGGATCGATATCGATGGTGATATTTCATTTCACACATTTTATATAACAACATTATAGAAAGGTGTACTTACCTACATCAAATTTTAGCATGATATGCATTTTTTGGAAATTAAATCCTAATTTAATGTAGCTATATATCTATATTTCACATATTATAATATAAAAAACAGTAAATATCTGTAATGAAAAATTTTGAACATCCTGTATATTATGTAGGTACTACAGCAGTTATTTCTCGTATGGTAACATAAAAGTCTATATAAGTGGAAATTGATTCCCCTCGCACGAAATGTAAAATGGAGGAAGGGGGAAGTATTCTGGTTTTTTATGCACGACGTCTGAATACAATACCTAACCTATTCGTAACTATATTATATGTATATTATACATATATATGTTATGTACGCTGTATGGTATTATTGTTTGATATGTACTAAATTATAATGTAATAGGTTGGTAATAAAATAATTACAGCTAATAAATAATATCGAGAATTCACATGTTATTATTATAATAAAAACTTAAATGTCACTAGTCAGTGTATATAATTGCTATAAACTCTTAATAAATTATTAACGTACTAAGCGGAAAAAATATTTTATAAAAGACAATTTATAAAAGTGGCTATTTATACCTTTGGTTTCAATTTTTAATATATGACTGATACATTTTAATAATAAATTAACTATCTAATAATTTTGATGTTATAAAAGAAAAAAATATAAATAGTTGACTTGAATTTAATTTTTGGCCTTTCGAGAATAAACGATTTAAAACATCAGAGTATCAGACATAAAGGCTTCGTAACCTATGGGTCCTAGGCTTGCATAACTCTGAATGTGGTCCTGCTAGGTAGGGGATGATTATGTCCATAAAGGTTCTAGAGGACTTCTTAGAGTAAGACAGAACACGAAAAAAACTCTACCATACTTAATAATAGATCGCGCTAAACTAGGTAAAGTAAAGAATAAAGAAGACATAAGACATAAGACAGAAGAATACATTTTATTGTTGCGTTTAAAGAAACCTAAACGTTAAGAGCTTTACCAATTGTAATATTAATGTGATGATCAAAATTTAAAGAATGAATAAGGTAGATTCCAAAATCTTTTTAAAAGAAAATATGCTCAATAGGAGTAAAAAGTTTTCAGAAATCATTAATGGGGAATAAAAATATAGGTGTGATATCCAAAGGAAAACATAGCTACCTAATATGGCATTTATCCTGGCTTAACTTTAGCCATAAACATTTTGACCAAGAATAAAAGCTAGCTTTGATTAAAGTAGATTAAAGCTATGTGGCGATTTTATACTATGATAAATTTTAATGTCGTCTATATGAGTATAAAGGGAGAATTTAGCATACTTGAACTGTTTGCCAAAATGTTAATTGAGTTTATACATAAAGATTAAAAAGAAAAAATGTTTCAAATACACTCTTTGAAGGACATCTGATTACACATTAATCAGATGTAGACGTAGAGCCAGATTATTTTACAAATTGTTTCCTATTTATAAGATATATGATTTGAGCTAAGAAATGAGATAGTTACCAAGGTCAAGAAACTCGAACTCTTTCAGTTTAACCGAATATGTGGGCGACTGCAGTTTACCTCAGATAAACGACTGTCATTAGTTTACATACAAAATCACAAAAGATAAAAAAAATACCTCTATTTATATAAATTTGTTCAAAGCGTAAGGCATTTAAACATAAATCATTACCAGTATAAACTAGACTAACGTCAAACCTATAATGTAATGTATTGAACAATATGCTTGGTCATATTTTTCAAATTTAACATTCCGTTACTTTTTTTACATTTTAGGAAAGTTCTATTTTCAGGATTTTGAACATAATATGAATAAATAAATATTAAATTAATAAATTACAATTTACCTGAGTTATGATGTAAAATACGAATGTAAATAAATATAATTTATATATCCTAAAAAAACTCGTTAATCTGCTATAATACTTAAGTACTATTATAAGTATAACTAATGATGTAATTTGTAAAAAATTATCAAAGGGAGCTAAAATTTAAAACACTGTAATGAAACCTAGGTCAATAGAAATTAGCAGATAACAATTTTAGGAGGCTTCAAGAAGTTCACTCAGTGACACATATCCATAGTGTACACAAGTTCAAACTTTCTTCACGTTAAATATAAATTATTCAAATAGTAAATTGTATAATGGCAATTAAAAATTACATACTTTTATGTAATTTAAAAAGTATATTTAATATAAAAACTTTAATAATATTAGTAAAATAAGATTTTTAATTAAATTTAATATAATATAATTTTAAAAATATATAAGTAGGTATATAATATATATTTTATACAACAAACACAGTTTATAACCACATAAAAGTAATTGTGTCTAATTAATATAACTTTAAAAAATTTAAGAAAGCAATAAAAATGTATAATAATAAAAAACTAAAACATAATCAGTGGTCACTATATTAAGTAGGTTGAAGGTTGCTTATATAAAAGTTTATAAGATAAGATTTATTTATTAGCCAAAATGATAATATAAATAATTAATTACATTATAAATTATTTACAATTTATTTGGCCCAATTCACTATTGAGGTAGTACTTCGTATCGGTGAAATTAAAGTTTCTAAATCATAAAAAAAAAGAAATAAAAAATTAAATAGTAAAAAATTTTAATTTTAATTTAAATAAAGAGAAAAAAACAAACAAAATTGAACAAAACAAAACAAAATAGAATAAACCAAGGCAGTATAGCAAATAAAAAATAGAACATTATAAAGGATATAATCTTACATAGGTTCCTTGATTATTAATAAAATATAAATTTTTTCTAGCTTTTTCTTCAAACTATACAAACTGCTTTGATTAAAATCTATCATTTTCAAAAAAGTATCATGTAAAATTAAAGATTGAACATTTTATTGGCTTAAAAATTATAAATTTGTTGTGTTTAAATTCCATTTAATTTTTTTTTTTTAATAAAGACTAGTAGGGATATATAGATCAGTAGTTACTCAATCATTTTCGTGCGACTACTCTAAATAACCATTTGCAGTTTATCCAAAATCAGGTTGCTTTATTTCACCTGTTGAGAATCACTACTACTTACTAGTATAGGTTAGGTTAACCTAACTTAAAATATACTATTAATCGCACTGTAAAAGAAGAAATAATAATAATAACAATAATAATTATAACTTTAATTTTGTGTTCTGACAGTGATCGAAATGATGAAAATGGATCCGGACATAATGGTGTACAGCTTGTGGGCATTGACTGTTGTCGGGGTATTCGCCGGTCTCACGATGGCTGTGGCAGCAGCGGTGTTCGCAGTCATCAATTCTGCCATCACTCCCATTTCTGCGCTGGCCGGCGTACCAGGTCTTTACTTTTGGAACATCAGTGCGAGTAAATGACCGACATAATATCATTTATATAATAATAATTATGAAATATATTAAAAAAATATTATATAGGAACAATCAATGCTTGGCATTAGTGTTAAGTTATAGTTACTTTATTTTAGATTCTAAGAGAAACGTGGAATGTATTGGTTTGCAAAAAAGTGGTTTTTTTTTATGTCTGAAAAATAATGGTCCAAGTACAACAAATAGGGCATGCTTTTGGTAGAAAATTGCATCTATTTGGTGCTTTATAGCACAATTTTCTATTTTCTCAAGTTTTTTCTTGGCATAAGTAAAACAATCAAAAAATGGTTAAAAAAAAACTACGAAATTCACGAAATTGTGATTTTGACAAATTTGATTTTAAATATTTTATAACTATTGAAATTTTTAATGTAGGGACCAGAACATTATTCGAGTTTTATCATGAGTAGTTTAGGTATATACATAGTAAATCCACATCAATTTATCCAAAAATATAATTTTTTCTCAAAAGTGTTAATATTTACAAATTTTATAGAAGCATAATCATGTACTACTAAACCTATTTACAAAATATTTTGTAAATTGACAGTCTTAAATTTTTTTTATAAATTTCTATAGTTAGAATTTTTAGTAGAATTGAATAATATATTTTTTTAGGATTTTATTTTAAGTTTAAACGCATAAATATTTTGATTTTTAATATTTCAAACTAAAAATTTGATATGTGTTTTATGACATACCTACTCTTGAATAACAATATAAAAAAATTTGTAAATTGGTTTCGGTAGCAAATTGCATCTACTTGATAATTTACTTAGCTTGTTTTAAATAATGAAAAATAATACATTGCAAAATTGTTTTATTATGGTTTATTTGCATTTAATAGGATTATAGTTTTCGTTTGTTATAGAAGTTAAGACCAACCCTGTATTAATATAGTACATTTCGAGTTAAATATATAAGTATATTTTATAAAATGATAATTTACAAACTTTAAAATCCAAATTAAATTCTATATATTACCTAATTAATGAACTAAAAGATTATTTTTCTTTTTATGATTGTATTAATTTGTGCATTAACAAATATCAAGTTTTGTTAATTTGTAAATATGAAAAACATGTTTACCTTTTGGCCTAACTATATAATATCTAACTATCTAAGTTATATATAAAATATACCTAATAAATAATAATAATTTATTAGTACCTAAAATATTATCTGCAATAATTGGTAAAATAATAATAAATAAATTAATTAATTATATGTGCATATAATATGTTGGTACTAGGTAGTAGACAAGTAGATATTTTCGGTGGTGATATCAAAAATAAACGCTTACGCTTTTGATGTTATCTTTATTATTAAATTTAATTTCACATTATTTCAATCATCTTATTATTTGTTTTACATACGAGTAAATATATTTTCTCGTATATGTATTTTTCTTACCAAATGTTCTTTTTATTTTATTTTGTGTATCTGTTGATTCTAGTGTTTTTCCAACTTTTGGCTGGCAGCTTATGGGTAGGCCAATATTTCCAAAGACTGCAATACAATGTAATGAGTAAAGATGATCGACGAAACAAATGGACGTCCGAGGGAAACGCTTCATTAGGTTTTTCATTCTGGTTTGTACAATCCACATCAATTGTGACATTACATGTGTTAATTTTAATGCTCACAAAAATTTCATTTTAATCCCTTTAATAGGGATTAAATAATATATTGGTCCAAATATATCACATAAATATAATTTTATTACAGCATAAGTATTATTTTATATTACATTCCAAATTAATAAGTATCGTGAACTCATCGTTTTCACAAAGTAGACATACATTTTTTTTTAAATATACATTCATATTGTTTTTCACTTGAAATGGATTTAATTAACGTAGTAGTTTAAATATTCACCGAATTCTAATGATAATAATAATAATCTTTAGGCAATACTGTAATATTTATAATTTTTCAATTATTTAGGTTTATAATTCTCGCATCCATTTTGCATATGCTGAATATCTTCATAGTGTTCTGGGCCACAAGCAATCGCTCAAGAAAGTCACCATCGCCAATTATTGAAGAAAAAACCAACGGAGCGATCATGCTGTACTAACATGTTTCTATGCTAAAAACAATCGCCATCAATGTCAATATAATTTTTGAATGTATATCTATAAAGACAAGTGTAAATAAATTATCAGTATAATATACCACATATTTATTTTGTAACTAAGAATAATCAACAAAAATTCAACGATTAATTGTTATTTATTTTTATTGTCTAAATATAACGATAACCCAGTAATATTTTTGAAATTATATAGGTATAATACGATGTAAACATTATAAGATACTGTATTTATAGTCAATAATATTATGGAATTTTTTTTATATTAGATTTGAATTATTTTTATTCATACCTTAATAACTTTGTGGATAGGACAACCTTTGTCTGCATTAATTTATATAATATTCCATCAGATTTAGTTTTTAGACTTGTATACTATTTTACCATAACATAATAACTGTCGGTATCAACCAAGAGAAATTTTTCAATTGACACACAATATAAGACTATAAATTGTTTGTCAAGAAAAGGATACATATAAATAAAAACACAATTGCATAAACATTTGATACTTTGTTTCATTTCAACAAAATACAAATATAATATCAACAAAAATCCCGACTATTGATTTCAATACAAGTGCCACCAATAACTCTAACCCCAAATTCAAATATACAACATATTATCCATTAAACTAAAAAAAATAATAATTATAATATTTTATATTAATAAATATCTATTGACTATTTGTTAAAAAGACTTAAACATATTGTATTACAATTTGTACGTGATAACTAAACATTAAGATTTAGATTACTATTCAATTACAATATTTAGTTAAATATTACTGCAACATTTTTCAAAATTATACTTCTATATCGAAGTTATAACAATAAATATTAATTATTACATCATGACAATAATATTAAAATATTGATTTGATATTATTGCAAATATTAATTATTTATTTATGTCCTGGAGTAAATAATCCATATATGCTACAACGGGAAATATTTTGTTATTATAAGAAAATAAAAGTGCTGGTCTCAAAGATTTCATAATGACCGATATTGGCTGCAATCAATCAAACCATAAATCACTTTTACATTTAATCGATATACACGTACACATTAATATCATAACTCGCAGACAGATTAATAATTTCTTATTTTGTTAAACATCGATCACTATTTATAGTTATTCACTACTTATAGTGAATTATGGATATTAAAATATTACATGCTCTTTCATAAATTCTAAAATATCATTGATCAACCTTATATTTTAATTTATTTCGAACAGAAAGCATTTTGTTTAACATACACCAATTTAAACAATAACTTATTTTAATATAATATTTCGAACATTATAATATCAGTGTTATGTAATATATATTTTCATAGCAATTTCAGAGTAATTTATGACTTTTGTTAGAAATTAGCAAGAAACAATTGATCAACAAGACAATTTACAAGCATATGCCACATTACACATTTTTTTGCTGACAAAAATAACATGACCTTAAAATTCAACAGGCTGAATAAATAATTACAATATAATTTTTTGTTTGTTTTGTTTTTGATACAAATGATTAACAGTCTAAAATATTTCAAACATTTTTCATTTCATATAAATACACTAAAACACAAAATGTCAATTATTCTATGTTTAAATATAATTTATCCAAATTATAATTGAGTATCTTTTAACAAACATTATAATTATAGCATTTAATAATTAAATTTTAACTTAAATATGTTACTTATAGTCTGACTCTATATATGTATATATTAGAGACAATTCAACTATATATTCAATTTTTGAGCTAATATTACAATTTTAAGTACAATAATTCTTTAATTATAAGTTATATTTTAATTTTAAATGAAAATATAATTTATTATATCAATACACATAAACTATAAAGTAATGAACATATTAGTAGTACTTAATAGTATTAGTTCAGAATAAAATTAAACCACCAACTTGGTTTACAATATAATAATATACAGTAATTATCAGAATGTTAACTAAACTTTTTGGTACATTTATCTTATTAAAATTGATTGAAACACATAAATTATATATATATATATATATATTAGGCACACAATTATTATTAATTAACAGAATAAATAACAATTTGAATATAAAGTTTATAAATACTGTAAAAGTTTAGAACATTTTGAATCAAACTATATGTAAGTCTTGTCAATGTGTTGGAAAAAAAAATAATTTGAAGAAAAAAACAAAATTAGAATTACTTGACTAGAATTAGAATAGTTGGTTTAAAAATTCTAATTGCAATTAAAGATGTTTAATATATCAAACACAATTTTAATATTTTGATTTAAATAATACACTTAATAAATATGCGGAAAATTATGAAAGGTCAGTTTTCAAATTACATTTTTTTTTTTTCAAATTTAATCTGTATTTTATACAGACTTATTTATACAATATTTCAAATAAAGTATATTAAATTATCACACATATATATATATATTTTTTATTATTAATAAAATAACAATTTATAATCTTAAATAATTATGATAGTTCTCAAACTATAAAAATATACCTCCTAATGTATATTATATACGCTTCAATATATTTTAAATTTTAATAACTATAATAATAATATAAACTATTAATCTAATAATTATGAAAAGAAAGACATAAATTATTTTAGTACAGTTTTATATAATTTATACACAAGTGAACTCATAAATCATTAACCATCCTGTAAATTATTTACTTATTTGGGTAATATATTTAGATGACAAAAGGATGAGAATTCTTAGTGAATAAATCTTGTATACTTTTTGATAATATAATAGCCGCTCAAATACATATAAATTATTTTTATGAACCCTGTTGAGGTGTTCAGATAATATTAACAAAGTTTTATAACATGATTTCTATACAAAAAAAAATCCTAATAATGACAAAGCATAGTTAATAATAAAAATATTGAGATTTAAAGATTTTTATTTGTACATCAAGAAATGTTGTAAATATAGGAAACTCACTACACTGGCAATAACATTATACTATTCTAGTTCGGAATCTCCTTCACTTGAATAGTCTTGTATTGAAATAGGTCGCGAAAACGGTGTGATTGTCATTTGACTAGAAATAAATATAAGAAAAGAATATTATTATGATACAATTAGTTTTTAAACTTTAAATTTTGATATCAACATACGCTTGCTTTCTATAATAGTTTAACCATTCTTCAAGCATTTGAGCAACCAACAATGGTCGTTTGTGTAAACGCTGCCTAGCTAACAACAAACCATTGTCTGTCAAACAAACATCCAACCATTGTTTCAAAATATTCTCTTCGTGTCCCATCTACAAAATAATGATTAATCAGTAAATAAAAAAACAATTGCATCAAGAATATTTACTTCTGATTTGGTAACAAAATGGATTGGTAATAATTTGTGATCATGATCGACAAGTGGTAAGTATGTAGTACTTTTTCCACGTGGTAAAGGTTCAACAGGCACGAGTGAAGAAAAATGTCCACGTGTGTATGCTAATGTTATCGGAGACTTGATACAAAAACTTGGTTCCCATAGAAGTGGTAAATAAACTCCTATACAGGAAAAAATAATAATTAGTACTAACTCATTTGGAAGTAAATATGTATTTTAATAATAAATATTCACAATGTATTTAAGAAATTTAAAATTAATAATTAAAATTGTATTAATTGTTTAAAACTGTTTGATAATGTCATCAATTTTAATATTTTGTTTCCAATTAAATAGATTAAAATATATTTGTAATACCTTCAAAATTAGTATAACCTAACCGATCACCGCGATAATTTTTCACATATTTAACAGCATATACAATTATTGGTCTACGTAAAACATGAGCTAATGCAAATACATGAAGTTGAGCTAAGCTCGACCCAGGCCTTTCTGCTTGAGACACTAAAGCAGCCCAATCATCAGCCCATTGATATTCATCTAAACAAAACTCCAATTGTTTTGCTTGCCATGCTTCATATTCTTTCCATCTTGGATAAAATCTAAACCAATTTCAATTTGTAAAAAAAATAATATGCACAACTAATTAATCAGCTACTCACAAATTGTTGCTTTCGTGTAGACAATCAGCTAATGCCTTTCTCAGTATATTATCTTTATCAAAAATACCCCAAGTAGATTGCATCAGAGAATCCAGCAAACAATCACCTGCTGAACGATTCCATAGTGCATATAATCTAGAACATAATCCATCACAAATTTCAGATGACCAATTGATTACGGGAGGCACTTCTTCGATTTCTAATTCATGCTGAACATTGCGATCAAGTAGTTCATCGAGTAACTGTCTTTGCACTGGCCTAGGAAATTCTTCGATTTCTAAAAGTAAACATTTAATAATCAATAGTTTATAGTTATAGTTTAGATTTAAAGTTTATACAAATATATAATATTTATTTTAAATAAATTAAAATGTATATATTATGTTATTTATTAATATATTTTGACTTGTTTACCAAAAGGTAAGGAAAATGTTGCAAACTCTGTAACAAATGGACAAGGCATTAATGATTTTCGTACACGTATTGTGGAAAGGAAATGTATTCCTATCTCATCCGCAAGTTGATGGGCGATGTGAGAAGGTACTCTTTTTACAGTCGTTGAACTACTAGCATTGATTTCATTCAAAAGTTTTGATAAGATTTCCTCCCGATGAAATCTAATAAAAACAACAAATAAAATAGTTTACTTTCAATTACATTATTAAAAGATTAGTTTTATAGTTGATAGATAATATAAAATCAAATATCAAATATATAATAATTATAATATTATTATATACAATTGAATGCTTGTGTATATATATACATTTTTACTTAAATATTATCAATTAAAACTTATATCATCTAACTGTAATTATTTTTTAATCTAGAAGGAACTACAATAAAATTAAAAACTTTTGTAGATATATTTATTTGTACATTTATAATACAAATTAAAATTGTACACCTACCGTAATTATTTGAAGAACCAATACCTACATTTATATTTAATTATACATTACACATTTAAAATGTGGAAATTTAGGAAATAATTAAATAATAATAATAATAATAATAATAATAATTACCTAACAGCAAGATGAACTAATGTGTGTCCAGTATCAAATGCTGATGGTCTATTAAGTAGTGTTACTTCAGTCGATGTCAATAACCTGGTTGGATCACCACCAGCTTGTAAATAAGCAGCAATAGGACTCCAATCACCTTGAACTACGCCTACACAAGCAGCCAGCCAGGCTCGATCATAGTTGCTGTTAATGTCATCTAAACGACGTCTTGATGAAGATCTACAATAATATTATATTCATTTATACAACAATCAAAATTGAAAAATAATTAATATATCAAATAATAATTAATAGTATATTTTTATATGTGTAGTAATGTAGACTTATCTATACTAATGAATTTAATCGTAATTACAGTTACGTTTTAAACAAAACATTTCATAACCGTCATACAAATGGTAAAAATCTTAAACAATATTAATATAAGGTGTAAACACCTATAATCATTTTTTATATTTTTTGACATATTATTATGATGTGGTATGTATATGTGTTATCAAATTATGTAAGTTGCAGTAAAAATCAAAATTTAGTTAAAACTAGAAATTTCTAGGAAAAGTTAATTTCATTTATATGTATTTTTATGAACCACTATTTATCAACAGCTGTAATATAATTTTAAATTATTTTGTTTCCACATAGTATCCACATAGATAATAGGGGTACCTATATAAATTTAAATAACTGATTTCAATTTTAAAAAATTAAAAAATAACAAAGTAAGCCATAGATCTATAACTTAGATAGAGCATTTAGTAGTATAAAATTCAAAATATGTTAGCATTTATGCTCTTAAAAACTAAAGTTATGGATCTAAAATAAACTCTTTAAAAATATTTCATGTGCTGACTCTTTAATCCTAAATGTCCTATTTTGAATCAGTTACATTTTAAATCACTACAATTATTTTAAAATTAATATTTCTAAAATATTATCTGAAATTTCCACTGAAAAATAAATGATTTAAAAAAATAAAAAATATTCAATTGCATTATGATCATAATATATATTATAATATAATACCCTCTTTATTAAAACTTCCAGAATCATTTTTATAAGCTTTAAATATTATTCCTTTAATAAAAAAGTATTTTTCCTATTACTATTCCATTAAATGAATGTTTGTTTCATCCATAAATGTTAAAAATTACTTGAAAACTACAATGGGAAATATCAAGCTAAGTGATCTTATGGTTATAGCTATAGAAAAAGAAAAAGCTAATGATGTTGATGTATACAAAGCTATTGACATATTAACTAACTCAGATACTTAGGATATATCAATCAGTTAAATTAGAACTACTAAAGTAGTATTTATTTTCATCTACATAGAATACAAATCAATGATAATTATTATTTAATTAAAATATAATTTTTATACTATTTTATTTAATTAACTTATAAATTGAAACACACAAATAATATGGAGTGATAGGAGACATTTTGAGAATTAATGATTCTACATTTTATATAAATTAGCTAAAACCTAGTAGCTATCCTTAATTTTTTCACACATGGTTTATACACAAGATCTGCATATGTATTATTATATCAAGTCTGGACAAGTTTAGTTTTTTTTAAATTAATAAGTTTATTCTTTATAATATATAGGTAATATATAATAAATTATAATAAAATAAAATAATTTTATTTTTATTATAAATCAGTTTGCAATCAGTTCATATTTTTTTTTAATTGTTGTTGAATATTCAGTCTTTTATATAATTTATGTTTTTGAAATTAAAAATAGTACTTAATTAAAAGACTACATAAAATATAAAATAGCTAATAACTTGTTTAAAACTTATAATTAATATACTAATTATTATCATTGATAATTAAACCTAACATAACATATTCCATTCATAAAATAATAAGAAGTAACTATATCATTATAATATTGTTTTGAACCACGTTTCGAACAATATTAGTTTACTAGCTAAATAATTTCTAATAGAATATTAAATATTAAAAAAGTAGTTTTTAAATGAAATTTTAATCTTTTGAAATTTATTACTAGATCAATAAGTAAATAATAAAATTCTATTTACAAAATTAATGATAATGTTAGACTTATTTTTTCTCAACCCAATTCACAAATTCAATTAATAAATAGTAAATATAGATAAAAGTTAAATTTGTTTAATCTAAATTTTAAATGACAGGTATTCTATACTATTTATATATTTATAATTTTAATGATGTGTGTATATTGTGTTCAAAATGGCTTGTATGTAAATGGTAATATAATAAAAATATGAAATAAGTAAAGTATAATATAGATTGAGTTAATTAAAAAAAAAAAAATGTAACAAGATATAAAATTTATTGTTATGGAAAAAATATTGTATATCAGTTTATATAGTAGCCAGTAGATATTTAGTATTATTAGATAATATAAATAATAATTTAATTAAACAAATATTTGATTATATTATTTATGTCAATCTGATTTTAATAGATTAAAATTTTAATCCAGATCTAGTGTTGAGCATGAAACATTATTCCAATTTTATTAATATTAGTAATTGGACAATTTCTTTGAATAACAGGAGATTTTGACAATTTTTGTTTTATATTCCTATTAGTTTTGTAAACAATTTCACGTTGTGTCCATATTTAATATGTGTCATTATTTTTTTCTATTCAATAACAAGTTATTATCTTAATTTTAAGTGCGGACCAATGATTTAATGCGTCGTGGCCAACTACATAATCACTGAGCTACATCAGTCCTTAAATTAGTTTTATTTGTATAGAAACACTAACCTTTTTAATGCAGAAATATTCGAATCTGTATTAATGGTCACAACACCTAGATCTTTTTCTGGTGATTTAACACGTTTTATGTTAATAGTTGGAGTTTCGCAAATAGAATTATCTGGTGATGGTGACATTTTTCGAGGTCCTATTGTTCCTGTTTAATATTTATAGTATTTATTAAATGTTGTTTTAACAAAAACCAAACACAAATTCTTACCACACATGATGCATTTATAGCTTTTAGGCCAATTTTGATATGTACAAGCAGCACAACACCATTTAGCAAGTGCTCGTGCTTCTAAACAGGACGAAGCTTCTTCATTTTCCGGTGAATTAGCTCTATCGTTAATCTTCAAATCATTGATAAATTGTTCATTTAGGGCATCAATTACATTGTTATCTGTTACTTTATCACAGTCATTTATTTCACCAGATGCTACAACAATAGTTTAGTTATTCAATGTAATGTTTAATTATGGTTATATTATAATTCAATTTACCTTCGATTAATTGAAGTTTAGGTTCAATAGGAAGTACATCTCTTAGACTATATATGTCTTGGGCTTGGGATGATTGACGTTTGGATGTCTTACACATTACACATTTGAGTGACGACTGGTAATTATCGTAAGTGCAAATATCACAAGACCATTTCGATATTGTTTGGGAAGTCATGATTAGTTTTAGATTATTTTTACAAATGTGTAGGTACAGTTTATTTTATCTGTATTCAAAACAAGCAATCATAACACTAGAAAAAAAAAATAATAACAATAATTAATACAACAGGTATATTCAATTATACCACAGATATAAACACAAACTAAAGAATAAATGATAGTTAATCTGCCCTACATTAAAAATAATTATTTATTTTCGATCTTTTTGTAATATTATGACTAAAATAAAATATATTTTTCGGTTGAAATCAGTTTTCAAGGTTTGGCTCGTCGCCGTTAAAATGTGCCCGATTATTTTGCGACTTAACAATTTCGAGATTGTGACACGGCAAGTAGGAAATGCGCGACAACGAAATTATCCATAGCACTTACTCGCATATTATGACTGGACGAGCAGCGATTAAATACAATATTATTTCTAGTCATATGAAAACGAAATGTAATTTTTAAATAATATCAAATATATTTATCACTACAGTAGTTATAATTAATAATAATAATAATAATAATATTAACAACTAAAACTAAAACTAGAAAACAAAAACAAATTTGCTAACAAAGTAATAACCATTGCCCACGACAAAAAATCTATTGAGAAAAAAAGGGAATGAGAAGAAAGACCAATATGATAAGATGATATTGTTCGTCACGATATAGATAGGTAGCACCGTAGTAGCGTAAAATTATCGGAATTATATTATTATCCTGAATGTTATTTCAACATATAATTACGATTTTAGAGCGCTCCTAGTGGATTTAACGATAACCAATTAAAGATTATTTTTTTATGCGAAGTTCGAGTATTTAACTAATAGATATACTGGATATAGCGCTACAGAAGTACGGAGTCATTAGACTCGTAGCCTGTATGCCGCAGGTGACTTTTCTAATTCTGATTTGAGGAGAACATTGTAGCTCCCATGCTATCTACACAACATAATACACCGTTACGCAACTACGCAAGACGCAACCATTTTAATATTTGTTATCTACTAACTAAAAAAATATATTGATTAAATATAATAAAATTAAAACACCAAGCACTGCTTATTTTTATTACGATTATTACACTTACACACATCTTGTCAAAATTGATAGATAACTATTTAAATAATAAGAAAGTTTTATGAGTTTCGAGGGAATTTTGAACTAAATCATTTGTTCATAATTTCATCTTGTAAAATAAACTATAATATGGTATTATAATGGTGTTTACAAACCATAAACTTAAGCTTAATTGGCTTAATTAGCTGGTAATTTTTGCTTATATGACTGATACATGAGACTTTACCGAACTGCGTCAAAATTTTAAAGTTAAACTAAAGTATATGAACCGTAGTCTATAATATAATTCCGTTTCAAAAATGTACCTATAAATAATAAATTATAAAGAAATAGGTAAGTAATATCATTATAAAATTATATTGGTTATTTAATTATTACCATTGATTATTCTATAATCAATGTTATTACTATGTTTACATTGCCAACGGTCGGTAGATGTCGTTAGTAAGCGGTAACAATTTTGGTCTTTGGATGATCTTTAATCTAACATAATGAATAATGGCTAATAAATTATACGATATTAATATAAAAAAAGTTAGGTCTTTGAATTCTGAATTAATGAATTAAGTATAGTAATTTGGTTTAGTAATTGAAATATTTCATTTTATTTTAAAATTAAAAACAATTTTAATGTTTTACGTTTTTAAATTTTATTTCTTATACAACTTTTCAAAATTAATTTTATTACATATTATATTATATAAATATTAAAAATAATAAAAATTTAATTTAAATATAAACCATAACTCTAAAATGTTTAAGTATTAAGTGGGGGCAAAATTATAATTTGCTCCCCGATGTATTTAACGGGAGGTCGAATGCCCTCTCTGCCACCCAGCTCCGGCGCCACTGATACTGATAATCTATTCCAAAATTTTACCACGTGTGTAAATTACCAATGTAAATATTTAAAATAAATTTCGAATTCCTACGATCGAATTTCAAGGAGTTAAATCATTAAATCTAAAATTGCAGGTAATATTAAACGTTTTTGGAAAAAATTTCAAAGCTCTTTTCTTAGTCTGAAAATCAACCAATCGTTTCCAAATTTTTTCCTCTAATATAGCACTCCTATGTCGATAATCAAAAAAGTTTCAAGTCCCTATGATCAAAACCTAATTAGTTATCATGAAATAAAAAAATTTAAAATAACGATACCGTTATTTTACCAATAATCGGGAATTTTAACTTTAAAAGCTTTTAAAAAAAAATTGTTAGTCACGATTTTTAAAATATTTTGTGAAAAGATTATGTAATATATGATTAGACTTTGATACAATTTTCAGACCAATAAACCAAAAATTGCATGAAATATTAAACATTTTTGGAAAAAATTTCAAACCTCTATACTTGGCCAAAAATTAACCCGTTCCAAACTTTTACCGTACTTGTATATTACTTGTTAATACTCAAAGAAATTTTTCAAGTCCTTACGATCAAAACTTAATTAGTTATCATAAAGTATATAAATTTTAAAAACAGAAACCGTAATTTTGCCGATTTTCCAAAATTTTATGGTAATTTTTCTTAGGGCTGTTCGATTATTTTTTATCGTGATCGATTATGATTACGCACAATTAATCGAAAAAATCAATTAATCGCAAAATAATTAATCATTAGATGAATTGATTAATCGAACCGATTAATCATTTAATTGATAAATTTGATTTTGTTTATAATTTAATCGATTTACTACCATAAAATTTAAATAAGACATAAACAAATTTTAAATTATAATATTGTTTCTCCATCTTTTATTAAATTAGAATTATCTAGCTTTAATGTATATAAACAATTAGTATTTATTAGTATGCATAATTGCATTAAGTTAATGAGTAATGAGTATAATATATTAATATGTTTAACAAAAAAAAAAAACTAAACTTTTAAATTTGAAATAATCACTAAGTATATTAATGAATATATATTTAGAAATTGGATGGATCTGAATGACTGAATGTATGTTATAGTGTTATACCATTTTATTTAATTCTTAACTAAAATTAAAATTTATAAAAACTAGAAAGTATAAAACTAAAACTAAGCAACACGTAAACACAGAAAATGAAAACAAAACAGTACAGTAATACAGCCAATACAAATGTATAATAATTCTAAATTATATAGGTATTTTATGTGTAAATATAGTAACATTTTAATATATTTTATAATAACAATATACTCATAAATCATAATGTCCATATAAAATCATCCGCATGGATAATATCATGACAAAATAGATCTAGTTTAGTTTGTCATGGATAATATGAAAATAACCAATAATAGAAACTATTGTTAATCTGAACTGGTAAATCGGTATATCGTATATGTTAGTCTAAAAACTATAGATACCAAGGGACAATGTACACATTGAATATGAATACATACTGCACATTTAAATGGGAAGTGGGTATAAAGTATTATAAATAGTTTATTAATTTATTCTTACTTCATTTGAAAAAAACAATTAATCGAAATGACGATTAATCGTCTTTTTTTTTAATTACGTAAAATAATCGATAAATCGATTAATCAATGAAAATTTTGATTAATCGAAATAATCGAACAGCCCTAGTTTTTCTTCTCCCAAGGAAAAACTTCTGAGAAATTCAGAAAATGAGCTAAATAAAGTACCAACTAGACGCAATTTGCTACCAAAAGCATACCCTATTCGTGGTAATCGGACCATTATTTCTTCCCGAAAAAATGTTTTAATACGATATACTATACAAAAAAAAAAAAAAAAACGATACATTCTAAAAATGTAAAATATTGGTAATGCGATGCGGTTTTATTACATTATACCTGCCGCTCCTACCGCTTCTTTTTGTCTGACTGAAGAAATGGAGACTTTCGTACTTTCATTTTTGTATCCGGTTTCCTCCAAAATTAACACATCACATATTATAAGCAACAGAAATAATAATTATTTATTCATTATCCTACAGTACAATCACCTACATAATAAAATAATTGAGTAAGTAGAACTAGGTATGTATAAATATAATAATACGGTAAATAGTAATTAATTCTTTTTATTTTCAAAGGAAAAATATTAATAACCAGTGGTGACGTGAACATTTTTTTAGGCTCAATACGTTTTTTCAACCTATTTTAATGATAACTTTGTTCTCATACTCTATATTTAATAGTGTTATACAATATACTAAATAACTAAATAATAACTAATAACAATAATCATAATTTGTAACATATAAATGCCCTAACCTGATCCTCCCTGCCAAATTTTTTTTGTGATAATAACAATGTTCAAGTCATATTTTGAAGGTTAAAATCACGTTTTCATAATCATAAAATAAATTAAACATTTTTTAACTTTTTCAATTTGTTTTTAAAAATTATAGTAAAAGAGAGAATTTTAAAGGTTAAGTGGTTAAATATGAAAAAAAAAATTTAGTGATAAAAACATTTTTTAGGTCACATATTGTAGGATAAAATTTTGTACCTACACTTTGTGGCATACCTCTCACTGATCAACACATTTTCACCAACTTATATATATATATATATATATATCATACAAAGAAGATAGACTACTACACAACATTTCATTTAACTTAGCAGAGACACTCAGTCCGAATCCCTCTTCTTTACAAAAATTAAATAATTTCTTTAAAAACACTAAATTAATGGTTGAAGTATAATTTCTATATATCATAATATTGTAAATATAACTTTATTAGATAATGGACATTAGCTGACGTGGCTTAAATAAAATAATAAGAAATATTAATACAATGATATTATTGATATTTCCATTAAATAATAGGTATGTTGTATGTACAAAAATAACTTTTCATTTACTATTCAATTACCATAGATTGTTATAAATTATAGGTATCGAACTATTTTTTTTCTAGGTATAAATTATAATTTTTATATTAAGCAAGGTCTAAACATGACAAAACAATCAATTTTGTCATGGACCCAAGGAGGTAGGCCATATAATCGCCCAACTTAAACCCACCAATATTGGGTAGGTAATTATGAAACTCTCAAATCTGATATATTACGATTTACGACAGACACTATACTATTACTAAACACACAGTCACACAAATTATATTTAACTATACATTTATATCGTCAGCGGTGTATTTATGGGGAGGGGGGTCGAACGGGTATCTGAAATATGAACCCCCCTTTATACATTTCTAAATACGCCACTGATCATCGTATTATATTATTATTTTGTTGATTGTCATTTGCATTTTGCCGTAATGGTCAACGCCATAGGTTGATAGATCATTAGATCTTTCAGAACCTTGGACTTTAAAATTATAATGATATACTAGGTAATAGATATACCGTATAATATGCATAATTAATAATTATGTGGAATGTAATATAACGTATGGTATAAGAGTATAACCATAAATCATTGAGAAAGAAAACCTATGAGCTACGACTATATAGAATTAGATAGATATACCATTAGTCATGAAAAAAGATTTTATATTTTTTATACTTCTTAAATAAAGACTATTTGAAATTTTACTATTCTGTAAAGTTTTGAATCAACAATTTATCCATTCTGAAAATAAAAGTTATAGAACGAATTGCGTTTCATAAATATATCATACTATCATGTATAATCTGTAGGTTATAACTAGGTATATTTGTTTTTAATAAATTTTTTTATTTTACAGAACTGTTCCCTAGTTATCGATTCTGTAAATTTTATATGCAACTTAATACTCATATGTGTATATAACCATTAATTCAAATATTTAATCTAGGGCAGGATTTAGGGGAGGCTGAGTTTTCTTCAGCCCAGTGCCCACCGACAATTTAGGTCCCTTACGATTTCATAATTGTTTATGGAATTACAATAATATGTATTATTATGATTTTCTAGTTATAAGTAAAACTTGTTTTATAATAAATAAATTAAATAAACAATTTTAATACTTAAAATAGTAATTTAAAATTTAAAAAATCAAACGTATTTATTATAACTTTTAGTTATATTTTAATGGTTATAATATTTATCATAATTATTAATAAATATAATTTATAAGCTATAAAATATGAATTATAATTTATAAAATATGCCTGTTCCAGATTTATTTAGTAATTATAATATCACCGTGAAATTAATATTTTAGATTCTGATCCAAAGAATATATTGATTTTGTTTTATTTTTTTTTATGTCTGAAAAGACACACTTTCGGATAAAAAAGAAATTGTTTTATTACCACAAGAAAGTTGTGCTTACGGTAGAGAATTGCATCTAGTTGGTACCTTATGTAACTCATTTTTCGAATTTCTCAAAAGTTTTTTCTCGGGAGAAGAATAACTACAATGACGGAAAAGTGGCAAAATTACGGTATCCGTTAAATTTATTTTAAATATTATGTGATAACTAATTCAGTTTTGAACGGAGGGATATGAAATTTTTTTGAGTATTCACAAAGGTGTTCTACATATGAGGATGAATTTTGGAACAGATTGGTTAATTTTCTCACTAATTATAGAACTTTGAAATTTATCCAAAAATGTTAAATATTAACTGCAATTTTGAGTTTAACGGTTTGAAAATTATATAGAAGCATAATCATAATTATATTACTAAAGATATTAAAAAATATTTTGAAAATCGTTAGTCAATTTTTTTTCTAAACGTCTTCAAACTTTAATATTTCACTTTGCTGTGGTCTATATTTTATGTTATCTAATATCAAAAAAAAAAAAAAAAAATGATAATAACATAACTTTGTGAATTAATCAGTTGATAACAGATAATAATTTTTATTCCGAATTATTTGGATTATTATTTATTTGATAGTTATTGCTTTTGCTTTTAAACATTTTGGTTTTTCCGTCTATACATTTTATGGATTTTTCTAATTTACTAAATTTTAATGTTTAAGTAATTAATTATTATTTCTTACCTATTCATCAATTATTGGAAGCGTTAGTTATAATTTGTATTTGTCTTTATGATAAATAAGTATTTTTGTAAAATTCAAAATTGTAAACGCAAAATACTTTATTATACCTATTCAATATTTATAAAATAACCAATATCTATAAAAGGATTTGATCAAGTCAAAATGCCGAAATTAGAAGTCGGTTCTAAAGTGGAGCTAACTGGGAAAAATATTCAAGGAAAAATTGCATTTATTGGACAGACACATTTTGAAACTGGAACGTGGATTGGCATCATTTTAGATGAACCTAAAGGAAAAAATAATGGTGTTGTAAAAAATCGACAGGGAGTTTCAAAGACTTATTTTGAGGTAACAAGAAAATAATGAACCAATAATTATTACCCTAAATTTCATTCATTTTTTATAATTATTTTTTTTTTTTTTTTGTTTTAAATTGATTTCATTGAAATTGTATAAACTAGTGTGATGAAAACTATGGTATATTCGTTCGACAATCACATCTTACACTTATTGATGAAACAGGAGCACGTTTCGATATGTCTGCTAGTGCAGAATCTTTGGCTCCAAAATCTACTGTGAAATCACGTATTAGTAGGTAAGAAAGATTTATTTATTAACATAATTATATATTCGATCTATAATAATTTATATGGTTTAAATACTAAAAAGCTTACGAAAAAAGATTGATAAAAATACGTAAGTAGGTGACTAAATATTTTTGAATATTTTTGTTTGAATTATTTATTTTTAGTTCCAGGCAATCCTTAACTGGTTCAAGTAGATTAAGTTCTGTCACCTCAAAGAATAAAGATGATACATTTGTTTCCCCAGTTTCCCGTACTTCTTCACAGTCATCATTGAGTGGTACTAGCCGCACTCCTTCACAATCTTCAATAGCTCTTTCTTCTCGAACTCCATCACAGCCTTCAATGGCTGCACCATCAAGAACATTATCACAATCATCTTTTGCTGGTATTGATTCAACACCAAAACGTTCATCCTTTGTTGAGGTATTTTAGATGTTTATTTAATATCTTTACTGTTATTCATATATTATAATAGTGTGTACTATTATTAT
Source organism: Eriosoma lanigerum (assembly GCA_013282895.1). NCBI lineage: Eukaryota > Metazoa > Arthropoda > Insecta > Hemiptera > Aphididae > Eriosoma > Eriosoma lanigerum. The sequence continues at coordinate 3,074,368 of CM023359.1, forward strand.
ACTTGCTTATTTCATTTTCAATATTTAAATGCACTTTCTAATATTTAGAATTTTGATGCTAATTTTATATTGATTGAATTGTACGTAATTATGATAATGATAGAGTAACTATTATCCAAAGATAGACTGATAAATACACCATACATTATAATTTTATTTGTTTTTTGTAGTGTACTGTTTTTAAATCATTTATCGAGTTAAATGTAATTCAGTTTTGTATTTAAGTATTTTTTCAGTAACTTAAAGGTTATTTATCAACTAAATTCTTTAGGAGTAAAGAGTATTTTGAAACAATTATGTTTTCAGCGAACATCCAGCACTGAAAAAACAAGTCGAATGTCTAAACTAATATCGCCAAAAGTGAAATTGGCTGTAAAAACACCAATGACAAAATCAATGACATCATTAAAAGATGTGCCTAACTCTGAAGTAATTTTTATTCGTGTAAAAACAAATGGGAAATTGTAAATGTTCTATACGGCTTTAAATTTTTATGTATTCGCTTTGTGAATTTAATTCAATGTTATGACATTCATTTGGGATATTTAAAAATATGTAAATAATATTAATAATAACCAACAATTATTGTAATAATTGTAATAAATTAATATTTAAAAAATATACTTTTCCATTGCTTTTATACCTATATGATATATATTTGAAATAATATGAACAATTATTTAATTTTTAAATTAGATCTATAGTTATAAAGTAAAATGTATTTTTATTTATTTAACTAACTTAAATATCAATTTGTATTTATAAAATTTTATCCAAAAATTTAAAAGTTCGGTATATATAAATTTGTAATGGAAAATGTTCTTTTGAAATAAACAAGGTAAATTAATAGCACTAATAATAATATTATTGCACAATTTTTTTGTTTAAAATAATTAAATATAAATGTGTACATGTATTGTTGTCTCCCCTTAAAATAGGTGGTAGTCATTGTTATTATTTTGTTTTAATTTGAAAATAATTAATTTCTACTTTTATGAAAACTAGTTCATCAACTGAATTCAATGGAATAACTGTTAAAATTATATGAATAATATATTTTAACTTTAATGGCACTTATCCTTATCTTTATTGAGAAAAACTATTTATAAAAATAAATTATTAACCAATTTAATAATTTGTTAAATTTACTGTAAAAACATGAACTGTAAATTGTATTATGTATTTTTGCATGAATCAGCAATAACTTTAACAGTGGAAGCTAAAACTGTTTTTACAATGTAAATAATTGTATATAACATATATATATACTTTATATGAATTTGCATGTTTGCTTTTGTATCATACATAATTATTTATTTTAGGAATAATAACTCATAATATTATACAATTGATATTAATTTTATTATTTTAAATTTAATAGACTGAATTTGTCGAAGCTCTTAAACCACACTATACACCTGGGCAACCTGTTACTCCAAATATTCTCTCAACAACTCCTACTCAAAGACCACATCCCAGTATAGCTGATGCAGCTGAAATTCAAAATTTAAAAGATCAAGTACAAGATTTTACTGAAAAATTAGATGTAGTTAAAAGTAATTAAAACAGATTTTCATTTATTTGATGATATATTAAATTTATAGTTATAAATATTCAATATTGTTTTTATTACATAGCAAGACTAAAAGAAAAAAATCATGAAATTGATATGATGAAATTGCAGTTGGACCAAGCATCAGAGTTCAAAAGCAAAATTATGGAATCTCATTCAGCATTAAAAAAAGAATTAGAAAAGATAAAAATAGAAAAGCAAGAAGCTTTAGAAGGAAAAGATGAATACAACGAAATGGCAGAAAGTTTAGAAATGGCAACTCTTGATAAAGAAATGGCTGAAGTTAAAGCAGAAACTCTTCAATTAGAATTAGATCAAGCAAAAGAGCACATTGAAGAGTTAACAGTAGATTTAGAACTGTTAAAGGCTGAATTAGAGAAAGGAGGTAGTAGTGATGATGGAGATGGTGCAAATTCTTTTAAAGTTAAACAATTGGAACAACAAAATTTGCGTTTGCGGGATACTCTTGTCAAGTATAATATACTTTTACAATTTATTTCATTTCTAATACACAATTATTACTAAATTTTATGTATTTTTTTAAGATTGCGTGACTTATCTGCTCACGAAAAACACCAAACACAAAATTTACAAAGAGAAATTGAAGAAAAGACAAAACAATGTTACGATTTACAAAAATCAAATGATAAGTTAACAGCTAGAGTTGAAGAGCTCGTATCTCAAGTTAATGATTTACATGAACAGGTATTGTAAATTCATTTTTTGAAATTCAAAAACAAGAATATTTTTATTATTTGTGTTTGATTAATTTATAGGTTGATGCAGCTTTAGGAGCAGAAGAATTAGTTGAGCTTTTAGGTCAACAAAAAATGAATTTAGAAGATAAAGTTGTTGAACTGGAAGAAGCAGTTACTGATCTAGAAGCTATACAAGATATCAATGATCAACTTCAAGAGGATAGTAGAGAGTTGGAAATGCAATTACGCGAAGAACTAGATTTGGCTAATGCGAATATTAGAGAAGTCTGAATAACAATAAATTAATAATTATAAAATAATGTAGTTTATATATAAAATATATCAAACATTTATATTATAGTGTGTTAAAGAAAAAGAGCGGGCTTTAGAAAGTTTAGCCGATCGAAGTTTGGTCATTGTAAAATTTAGAGATCTGGTAAATGAACTACGAGAGCAAAATCAAGATTTGCAAGCTCAATTAATGAGGGAATCTGCATCGAAAGATGAAGTTCGATCATCAATACCAGAAATGCTTGACTTTAAGGTAAGGTATATGTTTGAATGTATATATTCATATTATATAAATTAGTATGTTTTATTTATTAGTATGTATTTTTTAATAGAAAATGTTTGCGGAAACTAAAGCTCATAGTCGAGCAATTGATTTGGAATTACGTAGAATGGAAACACAAGAGGCACAACAACATATACAATATTTACTAGCTTATATGCCGGATTCGTTTATGTCTCTTGGAGGTTAGTTTATAATTACATTATTATTAAATAACTGTCAAATTTGTAATTACTAATGTAGTTGTTTCCAGTATTGGTTCGAATGAAATAAGTTTGAATAACGTGATTCACAAAAACTTAATAGGGTGGGTTATGATTTTGCTTCAATCCCTGTTAGATAGACAGAGAAAGATTACGCAGGTTTGAAATTCACAGTGAACAGTATAATAATTAATTCATAACAACAATTAATATGTTATAAATTGTTTTTTGTGTGGGTAGTATAATAATATATTATGTGATTCAACTTAAAAGGAGTTCAACCTACCTCTTGTTGCTTCCTTTATCATTTATATTTAGTATTTACCATAATTAGTTAACAATTAATTTCTTTACACATAAATAATACAAAAGTAAGACATTAGGTAGTTAAAACACCTGCTACAACATTAGTAATTAAATAAGATAGTCAGTAATTCTGGTATCATTTATCATTAGACATTAAAATATACTTATTATTTATTTTATTAGGTGATTATGATTCAATATTATCTCTTTTATTATTACCACGTATGATTTGGAAAAGTGAAATACTTATGACACATGTCCGTGATAAATATCCCGATGTTCAAGAAATTACAAAAGAAACTCTCACAAAAAATCATTCTGCTGAACAATTTGCAACTAGATCTCGTCTATCCTTCTACTTGTACAATTTACAGGTATATTTTTATTATACTTATTACTTTCTGTTAATTTTTTAATGAAATTATACAATTTCGACTATAATTATTACTAGACTGCTTTACGACAATTTGTTCATGGATTGAATACAACAACACCAGAAATATTAATAAAAGTAGGCGAATCATACCCAGATATGACAATTCAAGAAAAAGTTTTGAATGGATATATAGAAATGCTGAAAATTGATCAGGTTAGTTTATTTGGATTTATAATATAATTACACATAACTGAAATATATTTCTTATAGTTGGATGAAAATGTCAATACAGAAAATTTAGAACGATGTGTTTCTTACTTTAAAAATGTATACAAACCTCTCATTCAAGATTTCAGTCCTCATTATGAACACTTATTACTAGATAATATATTGGTTTTATCGGCAGCCTGTAATACCATTCAAACAGATGCAAATATAATAAAATGTGTTTTCCAAGTAATTAATGATTATTTAAAAAAATATGTATCTTATTATTATGTAGTACATTATTAATAAGAAATTGGATATTTAAGTTAATATAATAATTATTAATTGTACTTATTTTAGACTGATAGTTCATCTAGTGTTCTTAAATTTTGTGACGATGTATCAGTTGCATGTGAAGTAATTAATCAACATTTAAAACAAATTAAAAAACGAGCTGAAGTCAATAATATTATAAAATTAGATTTAAGCTCTTGTATTCAGTATGCAGAAAAATTAATAACTGTTTTAAGAGAAACTGCTAAAAGTGCAGTTAATCAAATTTCATTAGCAACTGGTAACGTTTAGATACATTTGAATTATCTATACCATTAAATTGCATAAATATTTTATAATTTTCAGATGATAAAAAAATAAATAGTGAAAGTATTTTGCAAGTAATGAATAATTCAGTTGAAAAAGTATTTGAAAAAGAAGAATCTAGTAAAGGAGTTACAGTATGTTTAAAAATGTGTATTGCAACTTTTGCTGGTGAAATTGCTAATACAGCACAAGCAATTCAAGAAGCTGATTTGACATTATCAACTACTGATATACCTAAGGTAAAATTAAAATTGTTTAATTTATTCAATATTTTAAATTTCTAATATGTAAAATTAATGAATACCTTAGATTTAATTTAGTTTATAAAATCTAAAATACAATTAATCACATAAATTATGAAATTATTTTAATTTCATTTAAACTAGTCCATTAATTAATATGGAATGGTTCTCTAGGAATGACTACAACTGCTACTGTTAAGACTGCTGTCCCTAGTGCTATAATATTGTAAGGTTAAAGAGGAAATTCCTTTATAAAGCCCCTTTTATGCATAATATCTTTAGCTCTCCAATCAGACAGACCCTCATAATATTTAGCTAACCATAGACAAGAAGCAATTAGTTTATTTTCTTTAAACCTTCAAACCGGTTAGATTGACTTTCCCTATTATTTTTAATTGACTTGTATTTTCTATCATATGACATGTTTTCTGTGTACATTTTTTTGTCAACTTATTCCATAATTTGTAAACAACCTATATTTAAATTTTAAAGCCAAGTTTTTAAATTTGTAATTATTACTAAACTAATCACACTATTGTAAAATAAATCTAACTGTACATTGTATGTTTGGGTTCATGATGTAACTAATGTAGATATAATATAATAAAATTTCTGATTTGGTTTGGATAATTGAATCTTAAGTGTAAAATATAATGAATTAAATTTTAATTGTAGTTTTAAAATTAAATTTTAATAATAAAACTTTAAAATTAATCTTTAGGATATTCCACCAATAACAAAACGAGCTAAACAAGTTAAGACTGAACTTGAGGAAACGAAAGCTTTAAGAAATACAATTAAATCAAAAGAAAATGATATACTTGAATTAAAAATGGCTCTTAGATCTAAACAAGAAGAAATCGGCGAACTCAATGTTAGGAAGGAATTAGCAGAAAAGAAATTGTCTACTACAATACATGAATCTGAAATAAATATTGAAAAACTACAGGTAATATAAGTCATTTGACATTTATAAACTTCAATTACTTAATTATTTATCAAGTATTTATGAAGAAAAAGACAATTTTTTTTAAATTAATCATTTTATATTTTTTCCAGAGGAAATTAGATGAAACACAACAACAATTAAAAAGAAAATCTAAAGAATATGAAGAAACGATGGATCATTTGCAAGCAGATATTGATTCATTGGAAACAGAAAAAGGAGAACTTAAAAATAAACTCAAAAACTATTCTAAGAAAATTCTCATTGAGGGTATAAACAAATCAGCGACAAGTAAGTTTTTATATTTTAAAATATATATAAATATTAAATAATAAAAATTATATAAAACAACTAATAATGATTAATACATATGTTTTACAGTGACTGCTACTGGAAATGATAGCAATAAGTCGTACCAAGAATCTCCATTTTTACTTAATGAACTAAAATTAACTAAAATGGCATTAAAGCACGAAATAGATCAAAGAGCCAAGCTTGAAAACAATTATTGTGAACAATTATTTTCCCAATTAAAACCATTACCTGTAAGTTTCTATAATATTTATAATATCAAATACATTTTTAATTACTGTTTAGTAAATATGAAGTATTTGTGTAAATATATATAACCAGTGCCGTAGCAAGGGGTAATGCGCCCCTGGCAATCTGATGTAAAACATTTTGAATTATAATTAAAACTCATTAATTTTATAGCTATGTGCTATACTATTATTAAAACCATTCTTTCGTATCTTAAACTTTTATGTACGTTAATAAAGTAATGAAAAATTGTATTTTTATTTATAAATATTATTAAATTTGCGCCTTTTGTAATACTGCGCTTCTGGCAAAATTCTTCTTGCCAGTGCCTAGCTACGGCTCTGTATATAACTATTTAAATTAAAAATGCAAATATATAATACATTTTTAATTCTAATAGTATTTAATAAAAAAATTGCTATTATTTTAGATACCTGATGAACCGTCAGAAGAAGAAAAACATCGAGTGGTTAAATTAAAAAAATTAGGCAATGAAATATTAAATGTAAGCTATTTTTTTTAATAAAAATATAATTTTTCATAAAAAAAAATGTTTATTTGTGACTAGGATTTCCATAAAGCATTAACTAATATTAATGTTTTGGATGTAACTAAACGTGTACCAGGAAGAAAACTTACAACTGAAGAAAATATATCAGCCAAACAAGTTCTAGATCATAATTTACAATGGAAACAATTACAAAAGAGATTAGATATATTGCAAGTAAGTATTTATTGTTAACAATTTTTAGTGTAATTTATAACAATTTAATTTTAATTTTTACCAGGATAAATTTAACAAAGAAGTAATAAAAAGACAAAAGTTTGGTTGCATTGAAACAAAAATGACTACATTCCCTACTCCAGCTTTGAAAAAGGTCTATTAAAGCATATTTTAATCTTAAAAATTATAATTTCTTTTTTTTAATACATTTGATTTTTAAATATAGGCATTGGAAGAAGAGGAACCTGTAATAGCTGCAGAGTTTGTGATACCAAGACCTACAAACTGGACTGGACCAACAGATATAAAGGTGGAAATGGATAATAAGATGTTAGCGTCATTACAAATGCAAGTTACTAATGCTGCTCAATTAAATCCATGTGTTCGGTAAGTACCTATAGTGTTGACTATTGATTAATCTGAAATCAGTTGATAGACATTACTATTTACATGATCAAAAATAAGAACTCTTATTTCTTAAGCAAAATGTTTGGTAAAAGTGTAGACCAAGATATTATTATTGTTAGTTGGTTATATGTGTATTGGATTTTAGTTATATTTATAGAATTGAGAATATTATAGTAAGTGCATAAATTGTTTTTTTTTTTTTAAATAGATGCATCGATATTTAATTGAAACAAAATATATAAATACATAAAGTTTAAAACTTTAAAGTATATAATATAATATATGAATGTCTTATAAATAAATACATATTAATAATATAAATTCTGAAATATTAAAGATAATTTAATTATTTATCAAGACACTGTGTAAATTGTATCCACTAATGGAAGAATATGCATAAAACGCCTTTATATGCATTTTACATCAGTATAACTTAAACTGTTAATGTTCTAATCGTATTTCATATTTTGGTAAATTACACATGCATTATATTCCAAAATTTCAGTAAATAATAAATATACATAATACAAATCACTTTTTCTAGTATTTTAAACCAGAACATTTTAGCCATTTATTTTGTAATAATTTTTTATTTTTTGTAAAAACAATGGAGAGATAATATGTTCAGCTAATTAAATCTATTCATAGATTATTTATTTTAAGTGCATTCCCCTCTTTAATTAAATAAATACCTAATTATAGATACTGAAAATGTTTAGATAATAAGTTATTTGTTTTTGTATTGCACATAATACATAATATAATAAAGCCATGAACTAATAAAAAAAAAAAAATTTTAAAAATATGTGTTTTTATATTAATTTAAGCACATATTACTAGTGTCAAAACTTATTTAAAGTTTTTAAATACATATTTAATATAATATATAAATTAATAACAATGATAATAATTTTTTCCAAATATAAAAAATATATATTACCTATTAGATATAGGTATTCATTTAAGTTTAAAAAAAATTATTTTTATTTTCAGTTACAATTTTGCTTATTCATCTGAAGAACTACTTGGATCTTAATGTTATTATTACTTAGAAATACCTGATAAAAACTATATTAGAAATAAATTTTATTAAATCCATTACTTATTATACAAAATATAACTGAAAAATAGTTAATTATTTATTTGTATTGTGATAATGTGTTCTAATTAATAGCTTATATTATAAATTGTATATTTAAATTAATAATACTAAATATATATATTTTATCAATTGTATTATATAAAATTTAATTATAATTATTTTAACAAATTATTTATAGATGCATTTACAATAGTTTGGTCTTTTTTTTAATAATTCATATCTTAATGTCTTATGAAATCCCAATATTATTACCTTAAACTGAAAGAAAGTGCTTAGTTTATTTTAAACACCAATTTAATAAAAAATACATTTTGTTTTATAATCGTATTATAGATATTTTTCTTGAAATTATTTATTTAAAAATCAGTTAAATTATTGTTATCTTAAAGGTGATTGTTTTTTTAATTATCATTATAATGTATAACACTTTGAGTGTAATATACAATTTTAATTAAAAAATTGTGTTTAGTTGATCTTACTAACTGTAGTTAATAAAATGTATATATATATGCTTGTATTAGTATTATACATTTAAACAAAACAACTATTACGACTACTTTATGGTCAGGGCCGATTGTACTATTTTGGCCCTTTGTGTTTTTTCGACTGTTTGACAGCCAATTCGGCTTGTCTGTAAACAGTAGTTAATATAGTTAATAATTTGGTATAATGTTCTATTTTATAATATTTCAAAACTAAATATTCAACAATATTCATAATCATTTCAACCAAAAACTACATCAAATTTAAACAATTTACTCTACCTAAATATTTAAATATTTGTAACTATAATACCAATTAATAAATTATTTTAAATAACAATTATAAATAATTTTTTGTCAAATCAAGTGTTTAAATATTAGACAAAAGTGTTAGCACCAAAAAACTAAATCTGCACATTGCCTAAACACTATCATTATTCATTACCCAATTGGGTGTGTGTAAAGAATAAAATCGGGCCAGGCTAATTTTAAAAAAAAAAATATGTCTAACGTAAATGTGGTATCTATATTCCACATATATCACACGAGTTATAATATAAGAACATCCAGTCGAAAATGTTGGCACAGAATCTGTATCAATTCTAGTTTACACCACTTTATCCATCTAAATTATCGCTCGATTTGTTATGAAAAATCACTGCTAAAGGTATTTTATTTAAAACTTTTCTAGTTGTGACCGAATATATTTACACCACTATTCGCAGAATTAAAATAAAAACAATTGGTGAAAGAAAAATTATTAAAACTACAAATTAGGTGAACGAAAAGAAAGCAATCTAACTACATTATAAACGTAATACGCATACTAAATATAAGGTAATATAATATAATATTTTTTTATATTTCTTTAATCTTTTGTGCATTTTATGATTTTATTATGCAGGTATTTCTACCTATATTTGAATAGAAATAAGGGTAATTTTTTTTCTGTTTGTCTATTTCTGTTTTACTTAAAAAAATATGTATTCGTTTTTTTGAGGCGGAAAAGTCGTGATACCCAGGGGGGCAAAAGTTTAAATTCGGCTCCGAGTCCCTCGAATACAATATTATTGTTTATAGATAAACAGTGTATGAAGTTTAAATTGGAAATCCCAAGCACGGGAGCTTCCGGTTCGTTGACCTTGTGGGATTACCGAAGTTGGGGCGGATATCACAAACAATTTTAAATGTTTGGTTCTAAATTTCATAAGTCAAGCAAGTCACAAGTAGATAGGTTATTCTAAAAATAATTGTTTCCCGAATTGCTGTTTGTATTAATAATATTTAAAAATGAAATCATATAGGTTTAAATTATTAACGTTTCTTCTACCTCGCCGTACACTTACAACTAGACGGGGTCGACTACTCTATAGTCCTCAATCACCTCCATATATCTTCATATCACTCTCTATTCCATCTACATACGATCCACCTCTTAATCGGTTTTCCTCTTCCCCTCTTAACTGCAACTCTTATATTAATTTCCATAATAATCCTCATTGCCTTTTAATTATCTCTCTTCGACTCTTTATAACATGTCCAAAATATTTCCGCCTATTCTCTTTTATTTCTCATAACTGCTGCACCTTTTGCACTGTTCTTTATGTATTAATTTCTTATTCTAATATCTCTAGTCACTCTACACATCCGTCTTAGTACACATAACTATGTTACACTCATCTACTGTATCAATTTTTTGTTCTTTGCCTAACACTCAGATTCATACAACATTGATGGTTTCACTTATATATATAATACCGTATCTTGATATATTTCAATCTTATTGGCATCCTCTTGTCATACAAAACACCAGACGCCTCTTTCCACTTCATCCTACTCAGTGCTTGTATTGAGGGGTTACGGAGTACCTCTTCTTTTTTAAATTTGTTTAGCGTACCCCTTATAATGTTTCGAAGCGACCATGGTTTAAGTTGAATTCATTCATTGAAAGGGATTTTACTTTTTTTAAAGTCTCATAGTACCATTCTTTTATTTTTTTCAATTCAAACACTGATCCTCAGTGCCGTGCTACTTTAATTTACGCCCTAGGGCAACCATATTTGGCGTCCCTCAATTCGGCGTGGTTCACCCTAAAATTTTATTTTTTTTTTACCCATTGTAAATAGAAAAAAATGTTTAGAAGATAACGCATATAATTTTAAAACAATAAAATATAATAGGAAGAATCATTAAAACATCTGAACACGTATCACACACAGATTGTCATCTCCTTCTATAGTATCTACTATCATATTTCTATAATTTAATGGAGATATCTGAATAAAATATGACAATCGGCAAAGTAAACAAATTATGGGTTTCATACTTTATTTTTATCTGTGGTGTTGTTGCAAAGAGTCTGGCACACACAACCCCGCACCCCGTGACTCATATCATTATCCGTATAACAAGTAAAACCATATCTACGAAATCGTATAAAAACAATAACAATTATTTTTAAAATAGGTAGGTATTATGACATGGAATATAAAAATAAAATATATAGTATTCATACAATACGTAATTACAAATACGTTAACCATCGTAAAGTAATTAAAATAGGTATATAAATATATTTAAATTACATCTAAATTAATAATTATAATTATATAAAAAAAAAATATAAATATTATAATAAGCGCCACTAAACTTTTCGCAAATGTTGGCGCCCTAGGGCACTTATCCCTTTTGTCCCCTCCTAGCACGACCCTGCTGATCCTACTTTTCATGTCTTCAAAATGACCAATCTTTTTCATAACCGATCCTAAGCATTTGAACCTGTCAGTCTCACACATCATCACTCATCTTTATTATTATCTCAGTTTTATTCCTAGTAATACACAATTACAAGTTTAAAATAATATAATCATAGGTAATAGTGGATAATATTAATTGAGATGTTATTAGTAGCGGATCTAGGTTAACTCACGGGTAAATTAAATATGTACATATGTATATGTATAGGTAAAGCCGTATAGGTACACTCTATCAACATATAAATATAAAATAATACATTTATATTTCAAAAGTTTTATTTCATCTATCAGGAGGGGGGTATAACCCCCATATCAACCTATACATCCATCACTGGATGATATTGTGAGCAGTTCGACTTGATCAAGTTTTACAACTTTTCAAATCATTACAATTGGCAGCAGTGTTGTAGGTAATACATACACAACTTTAGACAATAATTAAGGTAATGATGATTGGGTTTAATAATGTGTAACCTCTTTTTTACAAATAATTTTGACCTAACGTACCCCTGACCTACCCACCCAACATTTTTGTCGAGGCACAAGCCTCAAAAAATAAGCATCGTCACACCATTGGTTGAAAGTCACAAGATTTATTCATTTGACACAATCGTAATGATAGATATTTGGAATTTGAACAATTCCTGTTGTTCGCAGTTTGTCGATGAAATAAATATTGTATTTAGACTTTTGGAGTTTGATATTAGATTATTAGTGCACAACACGTGTACTACATTTCCGCCACGCGCCGCACTTTGTTGGCGCGACGCTTTTGAGATAGGTTTCGTCTATAAATATTATTGTGTATGAAAACGAAACATGGTTCAGCCCGGTTATATCCGGTATAGGGGTAACCCAGTTATATTTTAAATTTAAATTTCCTTTGTTAAACATTGATGGCGTAAACTACGCGCGAAAAATGATTGCGTTTGTTAATATTTAGACACAATAATGTTTATTATAATATCATCCTGGTAACGTTGTGTTATACTTTTTTAATACTCGTATAGTATGGTTACAACTTACATTGTGTAATATACCGAAGGTCACGACTGCGACAGCAAGTCTGTAACCAGTAGCCGCCGACGTCCGACCGACAGACGCCATCGCCTCCGCTACGACTACCCCGTGACCCGTGTTAACGTGTCCACCGGGACTGCGCGCGACACGGACGTGGTGTGTTCGATTTTGCCACTTCATCCCCCCGCGACGTTTCGCGATTTGCCGCCGTCACGTTTGCTACACTGCGCGTTTACAACCCCTTACCCGCCTCCCCCCGTTCGTTCCATCCGTCGACGGTCTTCGGGAGGGTTTCCCCATTATCATCACGTCAGTCGCCACCGCTGCGGTGTGTATATTGTGTCGTCGTCTACCGTCTGTCGGCGTAAACAGCAAATTCGTGATATTATTAAATTTTTTATAAATCACAGTTTTTATTAGTGGAATTGTAAGTTTCGACGTTTGAACGCGTCGTCACATTAATAATATTTAATATTCGACAACAGCCACACAGTTGTCGCCGGCAGATAACATCTCGTGCATACCATGGAGCCGACGGATAAAGGTGAGTTGTATTAATTAATAACATTATGTTCAGCAAAATTTAAAATATTATTGTTAACGAGGTTGCGCAATGTGCCGTGTCGGCCAAATGCACAACGTTAAAAGTTGCCAAAGGTCTCGTTTATGAGAAATGATTTCATGACCTTCCCTACACTACTACTACACAGTTGCACTGGATTTGCCAAATTAATTTTTCAAACTTCCTCGTTGGCTACTGATTTACCGTGTATTCTTAGTCTAAACGTTTAAATGATATTCAGTGTTTTGTATAATAAAAAAAACTTTGTAAAGATGTTTAGGTATAAAATTAATATGTAAAGTTTACATACAGTTTTGTTCGCTACTATGAAAGCTAGCTTTAGTTAATTGATAATGTAAAAACGCTTAACTGTATAATTATTTATAAAGTGATTTTAAATTGTTCCTATTCTATTTAATTTAAAATGTTAACACTTTAGTAATTTAACAAAGTAGTATTTACCTACCCAGAGAAAATAATAGTATAATGTATCTAATACATATTCAATTGCCTTTAATTGTGTTTAATCAATATAAACCTAATAACAATAGTTTATATTGTTAAATATTTATATTTAAACTAATCTTAAATATATTTTTATAATTGATTTAATTTGTTTTATTTTAAAATTCTAATAATTTATAATATTGTTATTAGTCTTGAATTCGAAAGTTTAAACAATAAAAATTCAATAATAAGCTTTTAAAATATAAGTTTATAAGTTATTACATCCAATAAAGAACAAACAAAATAGATGGTTTGTACATTAATACTGTGTATTATTTTCAAATTGTCAATAGTGATAAATAACTTAGTCATAAATAAACAATAAATATACATAAATTTAAGTCATAAATTATGTTATAGATCTATTTTTTATTCGTTGAAGCCTGAAGTGTCTCATCGTAAGCAATTGTAATAAACCGCTAAAAACTAAATGTGTGTATATGTTTTTATGTGTGATACTATGGTCTTTCAAGTAGGTACTTATATTTGTATTACACTTATTGTACAAGTGCTATAATCTTGAGTGTAAATATAAGATTTAATGTTCTGCAATTGATTAATACATAGAATGATAACGAAACATTTGCGTTTTGTACTACTAGAGAGTATTGTGAATTATTATACATTATCAAATAATATATAAATAAATTATTCACAAATAAAATGTATATCTATACCTAATATGAATTTACTTTCATCAGATTAAAAAAATTAGTTACCATTACAATTCATAGCATAAGAATGGAAAATAAGTAAAATTAACAAATTAAGTAAAATAGTTATTGAGAAAAAAATTGTAAGATTTGAAGAAAGGAAAAATTGAAAAGACTTATGGTTATGATTAACAAAACCAATAAAATATGGTATGTAAAGAATAAGGGATGAACAATTAAACAATATGTGATAAATTTAAAAATAGAAATCTATTTAAACTACTATTGTGTTATAGGGTATATTATATAGATTTCAACATGCTTTCACAAAATCCTAAATTGTATGACTGTTGTGTGTTGTATATAAAATAAACTAGTTTTGTGTTACTACAACTTAAAGACATAAAAAACAAGTGATAGGTAACCCTAAATAATAATATGTACCTTTAGTAAATACATAGATAATTTTAAATTGTGTATCTAATTAAAGGCATTTAACTTCTATGAAACTAATAACTAGTAACTAAAAAAATGTATTTGTTAAATATATAACACATTAATTATAAGCAGACGTTTTATTTATAATAAAGTTAATAATTTAGTAAAAAAACAACAAGATACATGTTCTCAGATGGCTCTAAAACTAAAACAGTAAAACAGTAACTATTTTTAGGTTATCATAAAAACTGTTAGGAATGAAGTTGAGAACATTACAGTATTTCAATTCTATGTACTATTTATTTATTTAACTATGAAATTCTTGAAAATATTTGTTTTTTTTTGTACTTTAGCTATTTATAATATTTTTATACTTAACCTTTTTATTTTATCTATTTTTATACTAGTTATTTTAAATTGCATTTGTAGGTATTGATTCATATAGATACACCAGTTTCTTAGTACAACCCACTATATTTATTATAATGTAATATATATTTTTTACAATTCATTCTTTATTCCGTATTTTGTATCTGCCTGATTAACATAACCTATATTACAACATAGTTTAGTATTCACCCATGACCATAATCAGCAACATAACCAGGGGGTGTTTTGGGTGTTAAAACCCTCCACTCAAGGTCTTTATGCCAAATATATATAATTAAGTAAATAGTTTAAATTTTTACAAAATATTTTGTCATACAGTTTTGTTAATATTTTTATTATGAATTATGCAACTTGACATATGATAATATGATGTAATCTTTTCACCAAGGTGGATATCATAGATAGATATTATAAAATAATAGACATAAAATATTTTAACATGTAAAATAAACATTTCAAAAATAAAACACTCCATCCTAAAAAAAGAAAAGAAATCCTGGCTATCCTGATATATTGTATATGATAGGTAATATCATTGATTATATATACTATATATATGGTAATATGGTAAGAGATAATAAATGCTTGGTTATTTAATAATTTTATTTGTCAATACATATCATACCCGCATGTCTTGTTTCAGTCAATCTAACGGGGAATATAGCATTATACAGAAACACAGAACTTAAATTGTGATGTTATAGCATATTAAGTTTTAATTTTTTTATCATGTTGTTACTTCTTTGTCAGACGATATTCTACAAAATATATATGACAATCTCTCCAAAATATGCTTCTATTTAAAACTGTTATATTAGACGTTCAACCTAATCCTAAACATTACAATTTAGGTTCTGCATTGTTTTGATTTTGTTATATTTCCTAAGACGGAGTCAAAACATGAGGTTATGACGTGAAGAAACTAAATATTTCCTGTTATTTCTTGTGTTATATAAACTCGAAAATACATTAATTTAATCATTGCTTGGTCACTGGTCAGCGTACATTAAGAGTATACTTTTCTTAGGGCAAAGATCAATAATAAATAGTTTTTAACCTACACTTAACCTATAGCGTTAATAAATGGAAATCTGATTGAATTTTTGGAGGGGGGCTATTAAGTAAAAAATAAGTTATGTAAGAAGCTTATAATTATATTTTTATACATTTGTAAGCCTGGAAGATTTTTAGAAGGAAATAAGTGTAAGTTATGATATATAAGTTTCCCAGATCCCCGCCTACTATGATCACGTCCCTGCTATAAAATATCTTGGACCAATATTGTTCTGTTTCTCTCTTCGTTTATATAAAGGTAAATTGAACTAAATTCCATTAAATTGTATTATCATAAATGGTATTCTCGTAATAACTGATTTACAAATAATTGTTATTTATTTAGTGTATTTGTAAAACCTTAATAATGTATTTTACAAAAATATGGTTAATTAGATTACCAAATACTATAGTATTTTCTAGTAGGTATTATGGGCGGAAATCCACCAAAATTTTTGGGAGTGTTAATATTTAGGTATAATATCAAAATAAGTCAAAATTGAGGTTAAAATATATTATAATACGATAAATATTTGAGGGTGCTAATTTGAAATTTATCTAGCCAAGCGCCTTCAAGCCCCCCTATTTTCGGTAGGTATTCAATAATCTTTGTACCCACTGTATATTACTATCTAATTACTAGAAATAATATGTAACAATAAAATGTAACATGAGATATAATAATTGAATGCTCATGATTCATGATGCTTGACCTACTCCTAAATATTATGTTGAAAGTAGAGACTACAGTATATCGTAAATAAAAAGTTTGGTGTATCTGATTGTGTATAGTTTAGTATCTCGTATGGTATATAGCAGGGGTCACCAACTAATTTCTATGGGGGTCCGTTTTGAAACTTACCAAATTTTTCGCGGTCCAAGGTTCAATGACTTTTACACACGTTAATAAATAGGTATATATATTTTATAAATTTGTATTTATAGTTTCTATATTTATATTATACAAATTTAAAAATTACTCCGTGGATAAGGGTCCATAAAAAAAGTGTTCGCGGTCCGCCATTTGGTGATCCCTGGTATATAGTATATACATAGGCGTAGCGTGATGAATATCTGTGTATGGGCTATAGCTCTAACCGAAAAAAACTTAGGGAGTATAAAGTATTTGATGTATTTTAATTGGGGAGGGACTTGTAGCTATCCTAGGGAGGCTAAAGCATTCATAAATTATAAATATAATGAATAGGACACGAGGCATTTTATAAGAAACTAGTATGTGATTTTAAAAAACGTTATACTTTATATATAAATTCACATATCACATGTAATATAATTTATTGACAATAATATTTTATATTGTACGTATATTATGAATGGACGCACGGGTCTATTAACAAGTTCAATACTCGATTATCCTTTTTAGCTGTTAAGACTACCGCATTATGATGATGCCATTGAACTGAACTATCGGAGAAAGTTCGACAATATGATTTTATAAAATTGTTACTGTACTTGAGTGATGGCTGTACCCTATTTCTTCTGTATATAAGTACATGATGACAATACAATTATATACGTACGTATTGAACGTTTTCAAAATAAATTATCAAAATTATGTTATTACTTATAACCTATTGTAGAA
The DNA here is from genome assembly GCA_013282895.1 of Eriosoma lanigerum. Taxonomy (NCBI): domain Eukaryota; kingdom Metazoa; phylum Arthropoda; class Insecta; order Hemiptera; family Aphididae; genus Eriosoma; species Eriosoma lanigerum. The sequence continues at coordinate 3,092,328 of CM023359.1, forward strand.
TGTCGAACTGTGAAGAGTGCAAAAGATGGAAATATAAATATTATAATATTTTACTATATATTACAGTATACTACGACTACATTATAAATTATTTCATTGACATTGATATCTTGAATCTGAACAGAAAAATTTAACAAAAACTTGATTTTAGTTTTAATTATAGATACTTTATTATTATGTAGATTGATAATTATGAATACATTTTAATACAACATTAAAATATAGTGAAGTTATTATAGTATTTTCATTATTTTATACTTATTGTTAATTATAATTAATAAATTATTCTAAACCCAATTTCCACTAATATAATTGAAAACACCAGATTTTAATAAACTAGTAATTATAAAATACCTACTGAATACTGGTTTTGGTATTCATAATAATTGAACTACATAATATATATGTATTCATTTATCATAATATTAGTACCATGGATGTAATATGTGGTATGTCAGATGTTAATATACAAATTATTATTGATTGTTGTTTCACATTAAATTGATTATTAACATGATGCACCTAGGTACCTACTATAAAAATAAAATCATTTTAATTGCTAGTATAAAAATCTTACCACTTTTTAGTAATAGGTAGTATATTTTATTACTTAAATAATTTATGTTAATAAAAGAATATAAAATGACATTGACTATGAATATGTTTTTAGGAATTTATATTTTATAAATATTAACAATATACCTATTATAATTTATGAACATATAATTATACATTTTATGTAAGTAATATTTTATTATTTACCAGTAAATATTATTTAATGATTAATGTCAAGGTGACCTAATGATGATCGACATACCTATTTATTTTAATAGGTGTTTAAAAATTAAAATATTATTAAAATATAAACTTGTACCTATTTGTAGTTTGAAAAATATGCCAATACCTATTATTTTGTAAAAGTAGAAATATAGTTTTATTAATTTTCTTATTAATCTAGTTTTTTTTAAAAATCGTGTTCCATTCCCACAAGTTATAAATTATTATTCCACTAGTTGATTGGCAAAGTCACTAAGTGTATAATATAACTAGTGTACTATATATTATTTTATATAGATATGATGTATAATATATTACATAATGTTTAATCAATTTTTTGGGATATTTTTAGACATATTTATTTTTCTGTATCATTTTAACTTTAAAAGTAACTATTATTGAATAATATTGATAGAAATATTTTATACATATTTATTATTATTATTATTATTTTGATGTACGTGAATTATTTTTCTATTAGAAATAATTGATATGTGTCATATGATACAATTTATACAATTCTATGTATTATTATTATCTAAAAATTAAAGATTATAATAAATGGTAAAGATTTATAAATAATATTATTATATAATATTCTATGTTCAAGTATTACATAATTGTACATTACATTATATACAAATAAAAATTCATAAGTCATAAACGAACATAAGGCATATTTTTTGTTGTTGCTATGATGACAATTTTGACGTTCTGCATGAAAATGAGTTACGTAATTATTAACTTTGTCAGTATCTATGTGCTTTTACGTTTCTTATACAATATTACAATATAAAATAACAAAAAAATATTTATAAACATTAGTAACTTGTCTATTTTTCTTTCAGCTATTCATACATAAAAATATTTAGTCCTTTGTTAAATAGACTCGTTGCATTAAAAGTTAAACTAAATAGTGTGAACACCTTTTAGGGTATAATGTAATATTTCCCATTAATCATGTTTGTTCACAACAAATGTCACGAAAAAACTCGTCACAGCAACGCTGTAAAATAACATAATTTTCGTAATTTTCTTTCTCTTTATTTATATTTAAATAATATGATACATTATATGATATATGTAGCATTATTGAAGCCGCCTGTATATATATATATTAAATTACACTATTACGTAATATTATAAATTATAACTACATATGTTTTATTATAATATAATAATATAATACAATATTTATTTTGTTTCAAATTGAATTGTTATTTTTAATGTTTTAATAGGTAAAGTATATTAGATTTATATATGAAGAATTACGCTCATTGAATGTACACAGTGTAATTGTGTAAAACTTAAATTTAGTAAATTTCGTTGAAACATCTATTATTTTTATCATCGAGTATTCTGTGTTTGTATATATATAATGTATATTATAATATTATAATTGTTAACCTTTTTTTTTTTTATAATATGAACAGTTACAGTCGTACAGACATATTATATGAAATAGAATAAATTTACTTTTAACTATTAAGTGTTAAAATATATACAATTATTATGTTATACATTTGAATGTGAAGAAAAGTTCATAGTATGGCTGAAAAAATAAACTGCTTACAATATTATTTCCGATCTGGTGAACATAACGGTAACATTATAAGCCACAACTCTGTTACTAATATTATTATATACTTGAGAAGATTTACTACTTTTTAAATTCATTACAATAATAATTATTATGGTCTATGAGTACGACCCAGTCTTTTAGAAGTCAGATTGATTTTCAGTTTTCACATATTCTTATTTACTAGTTGTTATTTATTATAATTATAAAATTTCTATTGAGATTTATTTGTTATATTTGTATTTTTTACTTTAGTTCATAGGTTTATATAATTATTTCGTATTCCATTACTTTGCATTATGTTTTATACTCATGGATTGAATAATATAAAGTACAAATATATACAGAGAGAGAGAGAGAGAGATTTTCTATTAGTTGTATAGTAATTACTGTATAAGTATGTTAATTTATATCGTTTAGGTTTTGGCAATGTGATTATAATATTGAAACTATTTTATATCCATTAAAATGTTTAAAGAAAATATAAAGTGTATAAATGGTATTTAAAACCAATTAACTATAAAGATAATAAATAATATAATGAATAATAAAGATACCTTTATAAAATTATACTAGAGTATTAGACAGTAAACATATTTTATATTCATCAACATATTATTAATATTAAAGACAATATGAAATTAACAACATATTTACTATATTTAAAATTAATTAATTCAATAATAAATCGCTGCTTTTTTACCAAATAATATATGAAATCAATTTTATATTGTAAAATATGTTTAGTTAGAGATAGTTTTTTTACAAAAATTATTGTTGATTTATTCTATTCTACACTATACATAATAAATTACAACCATCCTTTTTTGAACATTTGCTTCGTGATCCGTTTATTGCAATGAATTTAGTAAATCCCAAAAATGTCATTTTTTATTGTCAATTTATAGCATCCAACAACTTGTTAATGGAAATACACAGATACACAATAATAATATGTATAATGTGATTTTAATCATAGGTCAATATCTGAATACCTGTAAATTGACATTTTGTTGAAAGTATACTGCAAACTACTGATTCATCAAAAATAGTTTTATTTTTAGAAAAATAATTTTTTTTTATAAATATGATATATTAATTATAATTTAATTTTTTAAAGTAACTATTATTATTAACATTGTTAACCAAATAACACAATAGGTATCTATTTCAATTTGTAATCACTAATAATAATCAATAATATATAAGAAATCAAGGCTCATAGCCTATATTTTACATAAAATTCTAATGCATTTTACGTGTTTATAATTTTATATTACGTATTATTGATATTGTTCTTATTTTATTCCTCTCGAAAGGGAACGGCCGTCACAGGACTAAATTCCACATTGTGATGGTTTACCGTTTGTTGATTTGTTTAGATTTCTAATTTCTATATAACTGCAGCTGAAATTTACTCGGTATAATAACATAAAAAGTAAAAATAGATAGTGATTATTTTTTTATTATATCTTTTTCGCAATGCATAGTATTATATAACATCGCGATCAAATCATTGTTTAATTGCATAGTGTAATTAATCAATGGTCAAATGTTTTCTATATTCAAATAATTCAATGGATTTTTGATAAAAAAATCGAATCGTGTACATCGTATTATTACGAAAACTATTATTATTGAACTGATATCGTTATAGAAACCAAAAAGTGAACACTTTTAGCGTACACTCATTCTAATGTTATTCATTTTCCCCCCATCAGCTGCTGTAGCCGGCATATTCCCTGACGACTTCCCACCAACAACGTACATTCAAAGCTATTAAACTACGCGGTCCCTCTCCCGTCCAAACGCCGACGCCGCCAACGACAACGACGCTAATCGCCGGTTTTTTTTCTCTCAATCGTCGAGTAACCGTGGTCGGGTGCTGTGTTGTGGTGTTTTAGTGTTTGTGTGTGTGTGTGTGTGTGTGTGTGTGTGTACGTGTGCACATTCGCGATTCGTTTCAAAATCGGTAATAATATATTAAAATTTAATAAAATAAACAATTATCAATATTTTTACGACCTGTCTAAAAACTCGTAGCGAAGGTAGATTAGTATATACAATACAAATATTACAAATTGTGTTTATTTTCAAAAATTCAAACGTAAAGTCTCAAAAGTTTGTATTAATTTCTACGGTTATTTTTAACGATTTCTTAATTTACACAATCTTTCCTGTACTTCAACCATTTTATGACTATTTATATAGTAGGGGTACCTCTTTGTAACAGTTTCATGTTAATAATCGTATAATATTTTATATTATGTTATATAAAATGACATAAAATAGTAATGACGTTATCATCCAACGTGGTCACCATTAAGAATCTAATAAGTGCTTAAATGTCATTTAAAATAACCTTGTGTGGGCTTATATAGATGGCATATCGTTAAACGTATGCGTATCTATAATCTATTTATAAAAACATTAGATAAAATGTTAAATTACCGTTGTGATAAAAATTATGCGTGCACACATTTACTTTCTAAATAATGTGTTTTTAGTAAAAATGTGGTCTATGAATTTTTTTGAAATACATTTGAAAAACTTTATGCAAAGATGAGTGTTACACTACTACTACAATAAAATTTTTATGCTGGGTTAAAACAGTCGTTAATGATATTTATTTCCGGACGTATTATGCTTTATTATATATAATAATATCTAGTTTTTGGACAGATTTTAACAGTATTGATACTTGTTTTTTTTTTATTAGTTTTACACGATTTTCTGCTTAGGTATGGCGATATTTTGTTGATATATTAATATCGAAACGCGTGTGAGTTTTATTGCTGCTACAGTGGACTAAAACAACTCTTGACTTTGGATCCTAAATATTCGAGTAATTTAGCGTTGTTTGCTGCCGTTGATCCTTTCTTTAGAAACAATGACTAAGGGAGGCTCGTCGCCTGTGCTCGTGGAAAACGGCAGTAACAAGAAGGATGGTAATGTCGCGACGCCGACGGTGAAAAAACGCGGTTTCTTCAGCGGTTCGTTTCGACGCCGCCGGAATTCCGACATCAAAATCAATGACACGATAATCATCAATGAAAACGTAGTGTTCAATGGCAACAATAAGAACACCGCAGTGGACGGCAACGGTAAAGCGATAGAGAACGGCAAAAGCGCCGCCGAACAACAAACAATCGTGAACGACAAAAAACCGCCGTTGCAACAACAAAAACAACAGTCGGAAAACAAGAAAGCGTCTGTAATGGTAGCTCCTGCGATCCAACAGAAGACAGCAGTGGCGGCAGACAGCAAGAAGCAACCGGACAAGAAGAAAGCGGCAGACGACAAAAAGAAAGCCGTGACCAAAAGAGGTAATAAACAATACCGAAAGATACAATATTAGCGGCGGGGTGTTATTTTACACGTATGCCATCCGAGGTTTCGAATTTTAGAAAGGTTTTAGCTTTTATTATTATTTTGTAATCAGATCTGGGGTTAGGTTTCCTCTGTTCAATTTGAAATATACGAATGATGGCTGCACGCTAGTTAAGTTTTACGATTTAGTACTTCTAAGTTTACTCACTAAACGCAATAAAAGCGTTATTATTTGTTTCCCTAAATTCAGTAAAACATTCGTTTGTCGATAGTAAAATTATAAATTATATTTATCGATAAAATACTATAAAACGATTGAATGCTATATTCTGTAAAGGTACCGATTGAGATAGATTTAAATTTTAGTGAAGTCTACTTGTGTCACAATTATTTCCGTTTATCTATAAAAATACATTTTAAAGTCAATTTTTGATTATCTTACATATGTATAATTCTGGAAAGTCGATCTTTAGATTTAGTAAACTACGACAAATTTAAATCTGTTGGACAGAAACAGAAATTCCAATAAATGTTTTCGATACCACGACGATTTATGATGAATGATGGAGTTGAACGAACCTATTTTCGTCCTATTGTGTCTCACCGCAGCGATTTGATCGATGAGTATTGTTGGCAATATTCTTATTACATATTATTATTAATATGGACTATTATATAAGTGTTTACGAGTTGCACATGTTCTCGTCGAACAATAGCCGTATGCTATATCACATTATTGAATTATGCTTTTGATGTGTTTGTAACTAGTCCGATTATTATTATTTTCATGTGTTGATGCTGTGCGACGAAGTGACGTAAAACGGCTATCTCTAAGGACTATCTCAAAGCAATGATTATTAATTTTCATTCGACTTTGATAGAGTTAAAACATAAAGTTGATATTTATCATTACAATTAAATAGCTCTATGCTATCATATATTTTTGATGTTTAATTAAATGTCAACAATTATTTTATGTAAAAAAAAAACCGAGAAAAAACAGTATATATTAATAGTATAAATCTCAAGAATATAATATAGTATAACTTATAAATAGGAAGTATCACAAAGATTTAGCATTTTCAAATGTAATATAAAAGTAAAATTGTCAAATCTTCGTGATACACTATATATTGTTTAGTCTTTATTATGGATAAACAGTGGCGTATTTAGAAATACCACAAAAAGAAGTGGTATATATGGACTTCTAAATTGAAAAATGTTATAATTTAATGTATATTTTACTACCTATACAAAAATTATAAAATAAATATTAAATATGCATTAAAAAAATGGACGTACTTTTTAAAAATTGCATGAAATAATTATTGAATATTTCAATTTGTATTATTTATCTCTTTTTTGATTTAAATTAATTATATATTTATGTATACAAAATATAAATAGAGGTTTGAACATTGTTTCTCATTTAATCATGTATAAATATTTTACATTTATAATATAAATACATTTTTATCTAATACCTAATATTTTTATTTATTCGGTTTTTGTTATCTCACAATTGACGCATAGCGTAACTATAGTTACTCTATGAATTATTGGCGGGACGTTTATTTATTAAATAGTGTTGCTAAATTAATAATAAATATATATTTGTGAAATACTTCAAACACTGTAGTTATAGTAAGTTAGTTATCCTTCATACACACCGTAAATTTTAAAACATTAGATTATTATAATATTCATATAAAAAAATTGCTTGTGCTTGTACGTGAAATTTGTTTATAGATAATATTGCCCGATATTGTATGCAGATTTGTATAATAGTTAACGCTACTTGGATATTCTTATAACTATAGTCATGGCTTCTAATCTTTTACAGCAGACGGCAGTATTTTAAATATGACCAACGTAGTAAATTGTATTTGTATTTTGTTTCATAATATTAATTACTTAAATCTTTTTTCTTCTATCATACATTCATACTTGAATTGAGTAATTAAGTAATTTAAAATTACTAATAAAATATCGATCAAACGAGTTCGGGTAATAGTTTTAGATTTAACATTTATAGGCAAACGTATTATTATTAAATTTACACGTGTTTTTATGTATTATATATAAGTAATTAATTTAATATTTATAAATTATTAATTTATTATATTTCTTTTATTATATGTAAATTATTTTTTTACGAATTTTTTTTTGTATGTATGATTTTAATTTAATAATAACTCCCGTAAAATAAAAAACAACCTACTTTAATTGAAACTTTATGGGTATAATTTTATTTTGTTTTTTGTATTCATATTATTATGTTTTATTTTTAATATTAATAAATAAATAAATATTATTAATACACAGAGTAAATTGGTAAATATATTACAAAGTTTGGTTTAAATATTTAGTATTTAAAAAATACAATTTTTATTGATTTTGTCCAACATTGACATAATATTTCTAACATGATATAAGTATTAATTTCGTTATGCACGACGTGTTCGGTTTCAAAAAAAATCCCTTGATGTTTTCACACTTGAGTGTCATTAGTCTTTTTGTCCTTTGTATATTAACTGAACATTATATTCGGATTTCCGGAGTGAAAGTAGTTAATACTAGTAGAGTTTCTTCGTTCCTTTTAAGGAGGAGTAGAGAAGTAATGTTTTCCTCGTCAATTGATTATTCCCTTATTGTATATCTTATAAAATAGTTCACTATAATTATCTTTTATGGTAATATAAAATAAATTTTTATATAATTTAAAATACACATTTGTTATTGTTTTTATATTATTACCATTTAAGTACGTAAATATTTTTTTTAAAATACTATTATTTAAATAATAATATATAAATAACTTTTACTACCTATCACATTTAATTAAAATATTAAAATATTTAAATAAAAGGAATGAAAATTAAATTGTATAGACCGTTAATAGCATTAAACTATTTTATTATTGAAAAGAAATATATTTTAGTGTGTGATTTCTAGATTTCGTTTTTTTTTTTTAAGATTTTCTTTGTGACTGAAGGACATTATTTACTTGCGCTTAATTTTCTTGTCTATTATGATTATTTTTCGATAATTTGTTTGAATACCTACCTATATATGAGTTATGTCCAGTTTGTGTCAAGGACAATAATGTTCAATAAAAAATTTGTTTCGGAACAATGATTTTTGTTTTTATGTATAATATTAATATATTATATTTTATATATTAAAAAGAAAGAATTTATTTATAAAAATAGTGTTAATATTAATAAAAGTACCTAATGTAATATATTATATTAGATGTAAGTATAAGTAATACAATACTAATGAAATAAAAATAAAATAACTATAGGTGCATAAAATTTTAATAAAATTAAATACCTAAAAGAATAATTTTATGATTTATTTATCTTATAAATTTATTATTTATTAAATATTACGTCTAGGTAGACTTGTTATACTAAATTATGATATAATTAAATAATTGTTTCTATTTATAGTTTAGAAATAATTAAAATAATTAAAATGTGTTCATAAATTAAGAATATTATATTGTTATACATTTATAATAAGTATTGTAGACATATATTTTAATATACTAATATAATCTATGGTTTTTGAGAAAACTTGTAGACTTGTTTATTTAATCATTTTACTTTTAAAACGTTTCCAGAAATTGTTTTAATATTTATTTATTATATATTGTTCACTTGAATGAGAAACTCGATTAACATTCCTAATAGGTTTGTTTTTTTTTTATTTATTTTTTGAGGTCAAATTATTTGTTATCATTATATGTATCGCATAACGTTAATACCAAGCGGCATTTTTGTGTTTGCGTTTCACCTGTAGTGCACCTCTCAATCACTCATAACGAACAAGGTCGTTATTAGAGTACTACAATATCTTATCAAACATTTAAATTTAAAATCGCAATCCTGTTTTTTAACAGTTTTATAACTGTATTACAAGTTGGTTTTATAACTATATTACTTAATAATATTTATATTAAAGTAATTAAAACACAGGGCATAGGGCAACTTACTGTTTAATAATTCTCAGAATGTAGGATAAGTGTATTAGCTATATATAATAGTACCTAAAATTAATATCAAGTTATAGGTTTGTAAGTGATAACGGAAAAGTAACTAAACATAGGATTTTACTTGATATAGTATTTCATTATGATTATACATAGTTTTTCGTGATGATAAATAATAAATGTATACTATAAATGTGTCATATACAATTATTATTGTTAATATTGTATTGATATTTATTGAATACTTTTTACTTTTAATTAAAAAATATAAGTAATGCATAAACTTTGATTCATAATTTAATATTTTAATATATAGGTTATCTGTTTAGACATTAAGGTACAGGTTAATCATAGTACCCTATAGTATATTTTCTTTGCCATAAAATAGTAAATAGTACAATTCATTCATAATATTTTATGTAAGTAAATTAAAATATACCATAAACATATTTTCATATTATTTAATCAGTTGCATTATAAAGGAGTGTTATAGAGTACCACTGTTATTTGTAAATTACTAAATTATGTAAAACAAATCTGTAGTTTTTTACGTATTATAATATAACTAATTGGTTAAAATAAAATGTTTTATAATTTTAGTTAAAACTAAGTGATTTTTGTAGCTTAATATAATATTAAACGATTCGTTTCATGTAAAGTAAAAGTCTATTTATTTAATCAGAAGGAAAAGTAACCATTATACATTGTCATTGGCCTTCATTATTTTTTTAATTTTTAGTTTTTCTTTAACATTTCTTTGCCCAAGGTTAAAGTATTTTCCTTATAACAATTTATGTAGTTAGTCATTATTTTATTTATTTACCAACTAAATGGTGAACTGAAATTAATCGATTTTAAGTTGGGTGCATTGGTATTTTACTTTTATGTATACAATATTATTACAATATACATTTACATTTACATAGTGATCAACCATTGGCAATTACGTCATGCTAGCTTGGATGTGGTGGGCAACTTGCGCATATGCAACATCAGTGTGTTTCAGTTGTTCACACGTACATAATAATTATTCTGATGTAACATTATTATTGCAGACAAATTAGTTGTTGCTAAAACAGTAAAACAAAATATTATATTCAGTAATATATAATCAATAAGTTTTTTTTTATTTAAGTAGTATATATTTAAAGTAAAAGTACTTCAATTTTAAAATAGTGATTTATTTTGTATCGTTATTTTATTTTATTGTATTGATACATATAATACCTACAGTATTATTTTTTCAATATAATACTTATATATTTTTATCTACATCTTGACCCATATTGAATTACTATTATTGATACCTTTCTTTGTTTATTTCTGCGAAGCACGAAACAACGTTGATGAAAAGTTTTCGAGTTTATATTTTATGTACATTGTCAAAGACTTTGGCAAAATAACTTTGTCAGGCAAAACCATTCGTGAATTGGTGACCTACATTATGTTGATAAAATTCTAATACGCTCTTTATTAATGACTTTTACAAATTAGACTTGTACGTCATCGTATATTATACACATTACACAAACATAATCTGCGAGTATTTGTGTGTATACCTACTATTTTATAGCACATTATATAGTATATTTATAGTATTATATAGTTCATCACAATATTCTTCTAAATTGAATAAGTTGATAATAATTATAAGTTAGTATGTATACAAGTATACCGTCGATTCGAATATTATGTCTATGATAGTAATAATTTAAACGTGAATATTTTACAATATTCTCGTTGTTAATTATTATTATAAGTGTAAGTAATTGTCGAAAGGTGTGGGTAGGGAGCCTTCTTAATAACGAAGATAATTGAAGGGAGGGGACATTCAGCCGGTTTTAATGGAAAATAGGTTTCTAGATTTGTGTAAATTAAATATTATGTAAATTGTGTGTATATATTTTGTGCTTGGAATGCGTGTCGAGAAATCGTTTACGACGATATTATCATTGCGTGTGTGTGTATTTCAAAATGCGCCGGCGATGATGACACACAAATGCAATTTTTACGAGATATCATTTTACGAATTTTGTTTTTTTAACAGGTCCGACAAAATACCTGCAGAAGACGTAAAGTAAACGCGTTTGTCGCATGCGCAACGTCGTGTGTATATATATAATATATTACACAAATTGTTTCGTACTTGGCTCCGAAATAAAGTTTGGCTCGAGTATTGGTCGACGTTGCGTCGTACCTTAATACATGTATAATAATATATTGTATGTACAGTGGCCCAACGCGTACTCTAAAAATAACACGCCCCGCGACTATCCTGCCTCGACCGTGTTGTTGTCTCCTCTAAAAATATATATTATATTATTATGGCGACAGACTGCTTGATCGTGAGTGCGTGTGTACAATAAATATGTTAACGTAAATGTATAAAACTCCGTTAACTTTTAAAATATGCAAAAAACGCATTATTATGATAGGTTGTTTATCCGATAACTGACAGTTTCGGCCAATCTTACACAATGGAATAAAATATGTAAAAATACAATATTACTATCACAATTCGAGATGAACATTATCATAAAAAACAATAAGCCAATTAATGTTTCAAATTTCTTTATTCGTATTCGGTGAATGTCTTCCGTCTATTGCGAAACCCGTCTAGTTTTTTAGATTTTTCGGTGTGCAATTTTTTTTTTCTAATTATCAACAAATTTTATAAATTTACTAAAAGCCAATTTAGTTCTATACAGTTTATTACGTACATTACCTATTATAATATATTATACATCACAAACGATGTGTGTGGACAACGCACGGTTTTTATTATGCAAGTTGACGGATATCCTGTGTCACCATCATCATAATATTACATTATATTGTGGTATTTTGGTGTGACTCTATGTTATAATATCCGTGTGCCGAATATAATAAATAGTCATACATACAACAGACATCATTATATGACATTATGCACGTTTTTGCGTGGTTCGAGGGTCTCGAATTTGAGATATTCGTAGGTATCTTTTATAGTTCTATATAATATATTTGAAGCCGAATGAAATACATTTTTATTTAAATATACCATTCGTGTGTTATCAATAATTATCGAAAAAACAAGCTGATTTAATAATCATAATAAACATCTATTATATTATAATTATTAAATAATATTATATTATATATCCTGTACAAACCTCTGCCAATGTAGTTAAATCATTTATTATCAATTACTATTTTTATGTAATAGTTGTGACCACCGATAAGTCTGTATTACCTACTTGGTATATGTAAATTAGTACCTATTTGTGGTTTTTTATTCTTATCATATATCTGTATTGATGATCCATTTGGCAAACTGTATCAGTAACTAATTTGTTAACATGAGTAATATAAACATATTATATTATAACATATCATAATTTATAGTATATTGTATTATATGTAGTTCCCATTTACTAATTAAACGGTAGTTGTGACACGCCTTGAACTTTTGTATGAATTATTAATAATATTTAATATTTTCCTCCGTAATCGCACTAAAACGTAGTTTAACATGAACATCGTCATAATGACTAGGTATTCATTATCTGTTCATGCAATGCAATTAAATAATTAAAGGACATTGTATCGTTATTATCGTTACATATTTTAGTACTTAAAATGGGTATACAAAATACTAAATTTTACTCATACAAAATTTGAAAACTTAATTTTTTTAAATCTGTTCAAGTGATTTTATTTAAATACAGACTGACATACTGTGTTACAAACTTATGTATCAACATTAAAACTCATTAAACAATATTTTAAATCATTGATAAATGTATAATTATTATATTATAAAAATGACCTTCAATTTAAAATAGGTTTATAAAACACGGTGAGTTGTACTGCAATTTGTATTCTAATAATATATTCTGTTATTTCATAACATCTCGTTTCAGAGTTATTTTCAAAGTGCGACAATTGGATAATTTATAAATAAATAGTTAAAAACAGACATGTAAATAATTGAAGCAATTTCGCACAAATTTATTTATTATCTCTTATTTACTATAAGTATTGAATATAACTAATTAGTGGGTATTGTTTGTAGCAAAGTAATATGCAATCGGTTTATATTATTATGCATTTACTATTTACCTACCGTGTAGTTATATTTAGATAATCACCGTGGTTGTAATAATTTAAAGGGTGATCAATACTTCATACGTAATAAATTACTATGTAGGTAAAAAATATCTTGTTCAAAAACGATTAGCAAAGCGTTTATAAGTCGACGACTTATCTATCACTTCCCGAAAAAGTTTTCTACCTACACACAAGTTATAGTGCGGTAATTCGAGTAGTACTGAGTACTCAGTAATAATAATCATAATAATAACGTATAGTGCTACATTATTATCACAGGAAGTATTGTCTGGAAATTATAAACCCGATTACGAGTATAATCGGTCTAAAAATCGTATTGCATATTGTGCATACAATTAAAACGAATATTTTTATACGCGCGAATGTCGAGAAAAACAAAACTATTTTGTTTTTTCTCAGCAACTAAACTGATTAGATATTATTATTACTATTATAAAAACTACGAATTTAAGTAGAAAAAACCGCTTTAGGATAAACAATAATATAATGTATTTTTCCCGCTGCACACGTCTTGTTCTAGACAATTTAAGAGTACAACGGTGAAGAATAATAATTAATAATAATATATAATACGTACTATAATATATTATACATTTATACTGATTGTACACCACGGACAGAGGGCCACGTGGAAAAAACTGCCGAGTCCGCGCGCACCAATTACGCTCATCAGACATCGACGCGCGCGTTTCATTAAACGCAATTATTACTACGGTGCACAGTAGTCGGATGCATGGTGTTGTTTCATCCGCGCCACTAATAACCATATAATAATATATTATAAATGTATATTGTGGGTGTGTGTGTTGTAATGTGCCCGACCGACGAAAAACGTATCATCGCAACGGACCCGTAGCCAGATGTAAGTTTTTTAAGAACGAAACTAAAAAACATCGCTATACGTTATTTTAAAAAAATATGCGCATTTTTATATATATTATATACGAAAATAAACGCGAGGCGTTAATCAATTCGGGTGAGTCGCTGGTAGAATAAATAATAGTAATAATAAGGCAATTTGCCAAATGAATCCGAAACGGTATACGACCTCTTGTCCTGTCACATCCTTTCCGTCCGTCCGTGGTTTAGATACGTTAGGAAGTATACGCCCAACTCGTCCGCCGCTTTAGTTTTTTGATGTACAATTGATTTTGATTTATTACCGTTTTTACACGATGCGACGGCCGGATGCTATAATAATATAATAACCCACACGGTCAGCAACGGTTACGATATTGTTTTTGAGTATAATAGAACTACAGGGCCTTATTTAAACTTTGATCCAGAGCAAAGAACATTTAGAATCCTTGGGTATTCCACTGTATGAATTACAAAACTTAAACTTATTACGTATATATCGTATTATATTTAAGTTTCAATTTGTTAGTAAACAGTTGAAGAACATTCGGATTAGTGATAAAATTAACCAGCAGAAGTTTAATGGTAGAGCAATCGGTAAGTGAAACACTCATTACATATCCAACGGCAAATGTTGAGTTTTTTTGAACGCTTTTAGTAATTTAAAAAAAAATATATATAGTTCGAGATTTCGCATTAAGATGTCTTATATATTTAGGATCAATGAGCTCAGGAGAGATCAAATTCTGCCCTGAATGAGGTTTTAACCAGGCCATTTGAAAATTTCACCAGGCCATATAAAAAAAATGATCAATACATGATCTGATTTTAATTGTTTCCATGTATCGAGACAAAATCATGATGCTATATCAACATATAGTGAAACAATTTAAAAACTAAAAGATAATAAATATTTAATTACTTTACCTGAAAAACAGTAAGTAATGCATAAAAAGTGAAATGTAAAAGAAGACATAAACAGCAAAATAAAAATCGTATAGAACATCAGTTTTTATAATTTTTAATACCAACTATTCTTTGACTGTGTTAATTTTTGATTTGTTATTGTATTGATAACAATAATAATTGCATAATTTAATTTTAATCATACATACAATAGTGAATTATGGTAATAGACCAATTGGGACTATTATAAAAGTAAAGGGTTCAACGCATACCCAGTCTTCCCCCCCTTAAATTACGCCCCTACCTCGTTCGGTCTGGTCGCGACGACGTCTGCTGATTTTTCGAGTATAGCTCAAGGTCAGTGCGTATTCCCTCTCGCTCGGGCGTTATGCACGACTTGTGGCAGGCCCGTTCGTCATCTCCTCCCCACCCTCGCACAATAAAATAATATATAACATAATATTCTCCCAAACCGCTTCCTCCTCCGTACGTATTGTCCAATGTATTATTACTATTTTAATTCTTTGCCGCCGTCGTATACACGAACAACCGGATCGCATGGATATAATATTATTAATTTTTTCTTCTTCCACGTACGGAATAGTGAAATAAAATAATAATAGAAGAAGCATTGAGGAACGTGCGCGCGACGATATCGGAGAAAATAACACCGTTCTACGATTTCAACACAATAATATAAAAATATTATAATACAAACCGTGCGCGCTGTTCCCCGGTCACGGACGACCAACCGGCCGGCTCGTCGGGGACGAAAGAGATAATTACAGCGCGTCGCGGATGCACGGCGGCGACGGGTCTGCTGTTGTCTGTTTTGTCGTATATTATTGTTTTTAAAATATAAGTGTCGAATTACAACCCGAGTGGCAATATAATATTATTTTAACTGTCACCAGGGGCGGTGTATGGGGATCAAAGTTAGTGAATTGGGTAACTGTAAACAAATTATTAGTGTAAAATAATATTTAATTTTAATAGTTGAAAAATACCACCAATAAGTACTACAAAGTGATTATCATGTTCATTTTTTGTTATTATCTAATTACAAGTTAAAATTTTATTTAATCAGTGTAATCGGGGTCTAACTAATAAAGTAACACGGGGACATCTATTTTCATAGATGTGCTAACTCTAAATTATAAAAATATAATAATAATTAGATTATTCAACAGCAATTTACTCTGGTAAATTCAATATTTTACGACTTCCTCGATTTTTCTTGGGTGGTTATCTGAGTATCTCATTGAGAATATATTTATGGGGGGGGGGCAGTCTTCTTCCCTTGCACCTTTGTAAGTTTCTTATAATAATAATAATACAGATATTTTGCTCAGGGCTTGACTATGTGATATAAACGTATGTTTTGGCGCACAAATATTCAGGTTTGACTCCCCAGGTACCTACATTTTTTTATGCGTGTGGTAGCGTCTGAATTCTGGAGCAAGCTGACCACAATTTTTCGAAAAAGATCAATTATTTCGTTAATTAAAACAACATATTCTAATCAAGTGCCTATTACCTTTACGTGTGATGATTGTTACCAGCCATATAGCATAGCCATAATATCCTGTTAAAAGGGATAAAAGTTAATGAAAATCTGCTAATTATTAATTTTTTGTCAGTTAAAAATAAAAATTTTGGTTTAAACATAATATTTCACTGTTGATGATACGTGTGATGTGTGAAGTATGATTTTTAGTATGATTGACGATGGACGATCGGTCTAGGCGTCGACGGGTCGTTTGTGTATTCTTCAGTCGTATATTATATATTGTATTTGGTTTTGTCGTGATTATGTTTACCGTTACACATGAGTATCCTACTTATATTATTATCTCCGAACCCGATGCTTGCAGTCGTACATACTTTGTAAGCATAAAACGTAATTCTAGTCGATCGTTAAACAATAAATATTTTTTTTATTTTATAATATTATTATATGTTTGTCCAAACAAATTCCACAGTGTTGACTGTCAAGTGTATAATAATAATTCGTATATCTATAATATGCATATTATAAATATGATATTGTTTGTTTTTGGTTTAATAATTTGAATTTAATCTAACTCGTTCGAATTAAAAATTGTACCTATGTAACATTAACAACTGCTGTATATTAACGTTTAAAAGATTATAATTTACTATACTACAATATAATACTCGTGTATATCCAGGTCGGTATTTCAATATCAAATGATAAATCGTATAATATATAAATATATTTATATAGTACTGTATTTACAGTATTAAACATCTTTTATGTTTCGTATTAAAAACGAATTACTATGGTGAAAACCTTATTTATTAAAATTACGAGTATTAGCGATAATCATTTGTTTAATCAAAGTTCTTTGGCAATTATTCGAAATAATTTACACCATTATACAACAGTTTTCGTTTACATCTAGTTAACCTAATTATACTATTATTTTTTACTACCTGCTAATATACTTAAGACTTTTTAATGTTAATAACATTACGTAATTAGTTTTATTGACAATTTTAATTATCGCGTTTTATCGGTCTTAACTATATTATAATATATGTCTTTATTAGATCTAAGACTATTATTATTGTAATACTTAGAATGAAAAAAATCGTATTAAAATTAAATTTAACGAATATTAACGTTTTAGTATTTTAAAATGTTTAAAAAATACATTTGATTGCTAAAAATACAAAATAGATTCATAATAGTATTGTTTACTTTTAGTTTAAAAAACACGCAAATTTCCAATATATACCATGTTGAAAACTTAAAATAGGTTAATGTGAAAGTTTTTGCTAAAGGTATTCTCAGTGTTTACGTAACTATTATATTTAAATACTTCATATATAGAATAATGGATATTAGTTTTGTCTTATCGTTTTTTTTTTTTTTAATGGTAGGTATATACATTTTAGTATAAATATTTATATGATTTACATTAAAATTTAAGTGCGGATATCCGCATTATTGAAGAAAACTGACATATCAAACTTAAACAAATTATAACTTAACTTTATTTTCCGAAGTTTTTTCACATTTTATAACTCTACATTGTTCTCCCCTCATCCTTCGCTGTGTACGATATATTAATTCTGTCTGCCTATATTTTTTCATATTAACTAATAAACGTAATATCACTTTCACACTGAAAGCTATTAAAAAGTGCACTTCCGGTGCTTAAATTGGATGTATAATGTGCTATATTATGTTATACATTAAGTAATTTATTTTCAAGGTTTTGGCTCAGAATTGTGTACAAAACATACATTTAATACGCGACGTTTGTTTTATTCTAAATAGGTAAATGCGTTTAAAACAGGTTTCGTAAAAATTATATATTATAAATTCATTTGTTCATAAATAGAAATTAATTAGGTACATTATAATTTAAAAAATTAAAAAAACACCTACTTACTACTTAGTGTTAATATATTTTAAAGGCATAGCAGCACAGGGGTCGAATGTGGTGGATGCTAATATGTCATAATTAGAGGTAGGATTTATATTCTCTAATGTTTTTGTAAATTTGACCCTTAACGTTTTTCTAATGACCTTAAAAATACGGAATATTATTTTAAAAATTCTTTAAAAATAATGTAATTTAAAAATAGATCTTATGAACAAATTTCAATTTTCTTTTTAATCATACCTACTTCATTTAGACACTGAATATTACAATAAATACTTGAATGATATATCCAAATAAGCAATTATAAACTTTATTAAATGTAAATTTGTATTCATGCAGAGAACTGAGAAAATGATTAATTATTAGGTGATATATTTTTTGGAGAAATAATTTTAAAACTCCCTCCGACTTGGAGCCTGGAAGTATATAAAAATAATAGATAGGTATATAAAACAATTTTTCTAAATTTTTAATATTGTGTTATAATCTCTAATGTATATTACCTAAACCCTAAAATATTATGCTATTTTACGTATTCAAAATATTTGTTTTCTTTGAATTCTATGTTTCATGAATCGCGTCTACCCATATTTGACTACATAGACTAGAACTAAACACGTAAAACCATAAAATTTGACCTCTATAATAGTCATAATAAACCTACAAAATAACATTTATAAACATGTGTTCAACAGACAACAGTATATAATATGTATTATATTAATAATATATTTTTATGTACCTACACGAATTATAGATTTTTCTTTCAATTTCTGAATTCGTGAGGAATGCTCTAACCAAACAAAGAATAATAATAATTATGTACCTATTTGTTTTTTTCCACATTTGTTTTTTTTTAGTACGGAAAAACTTTGTTTATGAAATTTCAATATGAAATGCAAAATAATCATGGACACACCCCAGCTCTAATTATATTATTATTTTAAAGATATTTGTTTAACTTCTACTATACTTTTCTATAGTTATCATATTTTATATGACAACAAAATAATAAAGTAATTCTTAGAGTTTAAAAATGTTTGTTGTTTTAGTAGAATGTTTTAATAATAATTTTACATAATATTATTATTATTATACTTCTATTTTTTGTACTTTATTGTGAAGACCGAATCGAAATAGCAGCATCTGTGTTCGATGGAGGAAAAATGTAGTGTAGTGTGTTACATAATAACATATTCCAGAGTATATTCTGGAACTCAATCCAAGCGTTTGGGCTAAAGATATCTTAATTCATTCTGTCATCACATTTGCAGCCTTAGAGGAACTACGATTTTTAAAAATAAAACGCGCTACCGTGTAATTTTAATATTTTTAGTCTCGTGTCCGGTGTCCATATGTGAATAAGTTTGACGTTTCTGAGTGAATAATATACAACGGTAGAATGTCATTATATTATTAGTTATTACATACCCACAGGCCGTTTCACGTAAGATCCATATTTTTATTATATTTTTACTCAAAATTAAAATACAAAAAAAAATGTTTAAAAAATAACTTATTAAATTATATACAATTATTAATTTATACTTGCATTGTTATATTTGTTGTTTTTATGCACCTACACAGCCACACAGAGAAACTTTTGAGTGACACAACAAAGACAATGGATAGTATTTACTATATCATGAATTTTTTCTGTAAAATGACTAAAGTGTTGTATAGTTATTAGTTATTTGATATGTTTACCACAAGTCATTTTGTTTTGGCGAAAATATATATTGTATACAGATATTCAGCTTTGTTTCAGTGTAATTGATAATAGTTGGACCTAAATAAATGTTTCTAGATTTTGTAAAACATTATTATATCATAATATATATTTCTATAATAAAACATAAGACAATTATTGCTAACTAAATTATATATTATACTATATTGAAGTAAATGAGGAATTTATTTTGGTTTACAGGTAAAACATACTGCAGTGGCTGCAAGAAAAAATGTTCTGGAGAAGTACTCAAAATTAAGGGTGACAAATATTTCCACATTGAATGCTTCAAATGTACCGGTAAGCTAGTTATGTACTAGTTTGTTGAAATTATTTTACAATTATAATGATTCAATAAGCACTGTATACAATTTCAGTCTCTTCGTTAAAAATATATTTTAAATTTTGAGCGTAGCGAAGAATGTATTGTTTCTACAAAGATTTTTTTTTTTTCAATATTATCAATTATAATAAATATTGTAATACATTAGGTGTTATATTGTTATATCTGCAAAAATGAGTTATATCTATACATTTCGGTCATATAGGTATTAAATTTACTATTGTAAGAAATAATATCCGAATATTATAAAAAACATTGTAATCATGTTTCTGTTCACATATAACTTGCGATTCTATGTGTGAAATTTTTTTCACTTTTGAACATTGTATAATGTATCTGTTATATACTATAATATAATATATTAGATAATAAGATAATATATTATATGTAGTATCCAGTCAGTTTAAAGGTGAATGGCCGTGGTTGATGCATCACAATATATACCTTCTGTAACAATCCTAATATCTGTCAAGGGGACAACGACACGACTGAGCCAGTGTTTTGTTATTGTCAGGCATATATAATTGTTATGAAATTGTATTTATTGCACAATTGAATGCAGAATATTTAATTGTTGGTTTAAAAATTATTAACAAACTGATATAATCAATATAACAAAATACAATGATTGAATTGGTCTCACTTTTTACTATAAGTATAGTTTATATGTAATTATAAGTAATTGTCTAATTATGTCTTTTTTTTTTTTTGTAGTTTGTAGCTGTTCCTTAGTGCAAGGATTGTTTTTTTCCGAAGAAGGTAGTTGGTATTGCCCAGATGATTATCAAAAATTATTTGGTAAAAAATGTACTGTATGCAATGATTATATAAAAGATGAACTGGTCATTGTTTTGGGACTAACATATCATCAACAATGCTTCACGTGTTCCCACTGCAGGTAATATGACCACTAGTTTGTACATTATAATAAATATATCATATCATAAAAGTAATATTGTTGCAGACAACCTTGTCCAAAAGGAGACCTGGTCACCTATGTGGGTAGTTCTATTCTCTGTTCTAAGTGCAAGGAAATTCCTGTTAAGCGACCAGCATCTGCACAGTCAAAACAATATAGCACCAATGAAACTGGTAACTTTTATAAAATTAACTTTAAAGTAATGTTAGAAATTTCAATATATATTGGTGTTTTGAAATTTGATATTTAGACTGTGCTGAATGTGGTGAAGATTTGAGGAATGGACAAGCATTGTATGCTTTAGACAAACAATGGCATATTTATTGTCTTAAATGTCATGAATGTTCTGCTGTACTTCATGGCGAATATATGGGACGGTATGTGTATAATTATTGTAGTTATGTAAACATATATTATATTTGAATTGCACATATTTCAAACAATTTAATTGAATATAGTAATGAGAAGATCTTGTTTCTTAATTTTTTATGATTGAAAGGTCAGTGTGGATAGAAATAATAATACAAGCTATAACAAAATAATTCTAAATATGTGATTCATTTATTACACATATACTCAAACAAATTGGAACAGATATTTACTAATGTATTCGTGTTAGATATTCATAATTAGAGATATTTATTTAAACATTTTAATTATATATTTTCAACAAATAATTATATTATTAGGGATGGTGTTCCTTATTGTGAAAAAGACTATCAGAAGCTTTTTGGAGTCAAATGCACATATTGCAGTAGATATATATCTGGAAAAGTTTTACAAGTATGAATTATTTATTAATAACATATTAATTAAATAATGTATCAATTTTATTTTAGGCTGGTGATAATCATCACTTCCATCCTACATGTGCAAGATGTGCTAAATGTGGTGACCCATTTGGGGATGGCGAAGAAATGTATTTACAAGGTAATAATAATAAGTATTTTGTTATTTCTTTATAGTTTTTACTATATACATAGTACTCATTATGATTTCTATTTTATTTAATTATATTGATAGTATTAAATAAAAATTGACTTCTAATCATGTTATGTAATTATTGTATTTCAATTGTACTTTAGGAGGAGCAATATGGCATCCACGTTGTGGACCCAGTCCGACTGAAAATGGTACCATAATAAATGGAGGTAATTATTTAGTAATTCTTATTTCCATATCTCATTCATATTAAACAAAATAAAAACTTTAAATTTTTGTTTGAATAAAACAGGGGCTTTCAAATTTTGACTTGCAAACAGATTTTTACTTGTTTACTAAAATAGTGAATTAAAACAATAAATAAATAAATAAAACAATTTTTATATTAAAATAAAATTATAAATATTATATGCATGTATAATTATGTATATATTCTTAATTTATAAGTTTTTAATTTTTACCTGTCGTCAAGATAAAGTTTTGGATACCCCTAAGATAGATATAATCCATTGAGCATACTATACTTTAGTTAGTACTAAGGATAAGTTAGATTAGTTATTATTCTATATAGTATTAAATTTCTATGTATTATATTCTTTTGTCGTACATATGTACATAATTATTGTGTCATAGGTTCGAGTGCCATGCTTAATGGACATGACCCTGAAGAGTACGATCGAATCAGTTGCTCAGCTGCAAGTGAAACACAGGTAACGTTCTAGAAACTACATTATTTAGAGCTTAATTTTTTTCTCATAAAAAATATTTTTTTATTATTTTCAAATGTAGTGTTAAAATTAAAATTTCTGTTTGTATAAAATTTCACTATTTTATATTTTATTATTATGCATTTGTATAATTATAATATATTCTTAATTTGGTGTTATTGACTATTATTATTTTATCAGTAAGGTACTAGATATGTTTGCAGTCTGCATATATTTAAGATATGTTTATTATGTGGTTTATTAATTTAGCGGCTATAGTTTTATTATTATTTATTTATTTATTTATTTAGTTATATTTTAGTAGATTTTCTTTTTTAGACGCTTTTACTTAGTTTGTGTATTTCCAGTTTTCATTACGATCTCGATCTCGTGCTTCAAGCTTTAATGGTTCATGCTATAATGGTTCATGTAATAGCATGAGTAGAAAGGTTAGTACTAGCACTAATTTTGCAACATAGACATTTTTTGTTTATAAAATAATTTAATTTATTTATAATTAATTTATATATTTTTAATAAATAATACATATATTTTTAATGTTTAATATAGCATTATTATCGTGATATCCCTGGTAGTCCTGGGTTGTTACTTCGGGAATATAAAGCACCTAGTGTGCCCATAAGTCGTATCTATACTTATAGTTATTTGACTGAAGAGCCATCTCAAGGATATTTGAAACGACCGATAGATCCATATGATAAACAACCAACATCGCCACATTTTCACAGACCAACATGTATGATATGTTTGATAATATGTAATTATTTAAATCTTGTGTGGTTTATTTGAATAGTTTTTTCAGATTGTGGTAGTGTGCGTGGAAGTAGTAAATGTTCAACATTACGTTCAGCTGGTAGTCGTACTGGTATGAAAGCTTTAGTGGATAGTATTCGGTCAGAAACTCCCAGACCGAAATCACCTCATAGTATGAACAATGAAGAACCTATAGAATTGGCTCACTATCCTGCTGCTAAACCACCGGCACCAGGTGAAAAGCCAAAGATTGAAAGGGATGATTTTCCAGCACCACCCTGTCCCTATACTGATCCAGGTAAACATAATTATAAATTAAAATATATTTATTACTGATAACAATTTTTGTAATTTGTTTAGAAAAACGTAAAACATGGTTTGAAAATCACAAGGGTATATCCGACGATGAAGATGAAGTTGATCATAAAGTGAACACTCAAAGAGCAATAAATCCTAAATTAAAAGTATGTTACTAATAAAAAGTATATTATTCGTTGTTATAAATGTATATTACTTTAATAGAAAGAAGAAGAAGAACTGAGTAAATTAGGATCAGGAATTGGAAAAGTATTTTTACAAGATGTTCGTGAACGTGAAAAACATCAAAAATGGAAAGTTTCACATATAGATCCCCGTAATGCTTCAAGATGTCCTTCAGCTGCTCGTGAACCAGCATATAGACTTAGATACCAGTCACCCATAAATGCTTGTAAGTAAACATCAATTGAAGTCTTATGTTTCATGAGACTGCTCATTTTATTATTTCGTTATATTTTTATAACTTACATAAACAAAACATGATTTGATATTTATAAATCTAATATCTAATATGTCCATCATACTGAAATTATTGTAAAGATTAAATAATAATAGATTTGTATGTTTAATTTTATATAGCACCATCTCGTAATTTGGATCATCAAAGACCCTGGGAAGAAGAAGGTTATTTGGACTCTAGTTACAGGTCATCAGTCGGACAATCCACAGGTGCCATACCCAGTTATAACAGTAAGTTTTAGCTGTAGAAACTACCTATCACATTTATAATATTTAAAAAAATAAATAGCAAATTTATGGAAGTTTAAAAAGTCCATACTTGACTTATTAAAATAGTAATTACATTTATTCAATTAAAGCCGACCTTCTGACTATAATTAACAGCAATTTTGGTTGAACTATTAATTTATTATTTAATACTATTACTATTACTACTATTATTATTATTATTATTGTTATTATTATTATTATTATTATTATTATTATTATTACACTATTACTACTTTAGTTTATACATTTTCATGTGTCTCATTTATATTTTAAAACAAAATGTAAGTCAATTACTTATTTTAATTTAATAATTTTAATAGAATACTCTCATTGACATTATTACTTATACTTTAGCTTTTTTTTTTTTTTAAATTAATTTTTGTAATAAAATGTTGAATATATTTTATTATTTAAAATTTTTATTTTATATTTATTTATTTTTCATTTTGCTTCCTATTTGCTTTTATCCTTAACTTTATGTATATTTTCAGTTTATTATTATTACCTAATAAAATTACTGTCAATATTATTACTATATTGATGTTAATGGTAGTATTTTTTATTTTGCTTTTTAAATTATTTGTACTTCTATTTTTATACGTGTTGTGTTTTATAGTTTGTATTATATGTCTTTCCATTTTATGTGATGTGTTAATGTCATTTGTAAATATTTTAGAAATATTAAATAATCATGTAATGAAAAAGATCACAACTCTTTCTGTAAATTATGAGTTACTTCTTGCTCACAATTTATCATGCCATATAATTTACCTTATATATTACTGACAAACAAAAGTACTAATTTAAAAATGTATTTAAAAGTGTTTTAAAATTCAAACAAAAGAGAAAGATATATACATAATATACAAGTTTAATATTTGAATGAAATGTTTTTAATGAAAATTATTTTTTTTAACTATATAATAAAGTAAATAATAAGAATTTTTGTAAGTTAAATTTGTATGTGAATGATCTTTTTTTAATTTAATTTAGTAAAATTTCATTTGACATATAGTTTACTTTTAAGTAAACTTTTATAGTACCACTTTTAAGTAGTAACTTCATAAAAAAAAAAAATCATTTCGGCACTTATGTAGGCTATCTACCATTAAAGAATGATAATAACATTTCATTAAAATGCCTTAAACATTTTGCTTTTTTTGGTTGATTGTTACCACTTTTACTATATTCTAGGTTGTTTCTGTATTACAAATTTTCTTTTTGCAAAATATCATTTAGATTAGCGTAATCTATTATTTTTAGTGAAAATATGGAATACAATGATAATATTTATAGTAATACTACATATAGGTAACATACTTAACTTGTGCTGTTATTTATTTTAATTAGCTTCAAAACTTTAATTTATATTTACAATAAAACAGTCAAAGACTAGTAATATATAAACTATAATATTACCTAAATGGCTAAAACATAATATGAATAAATACGAATTAAACATATAATATATAAATTTTAATAAACATTGTATGTCTAATAACAATAATAATAATATTAAAACTCTAAAGAATAATAATATGTTAAATAATTAATAATTATATTTTCTTTAAAATATGGATAACTTGTACGTTATATTTATAAACTAACAATTTTTTAAAAGTTTTTGAATGTTATATTATATTTTCCACACATTCAGATCGATTTTTAATTATAATTTCTGTAGTTGCATTGGATTTTCTTTCTTTAATTTGTGTCAAATTTATATAAAAACTTTAGAGTATTTACATGTTTTACTTTTATCTATAATGTTTTATTATGTGTTGCTTTGCATTTTTTGTTTGTTTTTTTTCTGCATGGTGTGTTATTTGTTTGTAGCATACTATCATGGTCAGCATGGGTCGGCTATAATGATGCGGGGCGCCCGCAAGTCGTGCACTCTTCCAGCTGGCTTCCACGGCGGCCCTGGAAATTATATCCGGGTAAGTAATATGTAGCCATTTTTTCTGTTCTTATGTTCACAGTCGTAAGTGCACTACGCCATGTACCCAAACCCGGTTATGGCTTGGCCCCTAGTCGACGATCACACACTTTCAGCTCAACGTACTACGTCAAAAACCCTTCGGTATGATGAGCAATATTTTGTAGTTTGTATTATGTCACAGATGTAACACTTTATAATTTCCAATTGCGTAACATATGATGTTCTTTGAATCGAAATCGTTACAATCATTAGTTTGATCAATATAGTATTATTTTTACTTACTCATATAGTTCATTTGATGATTATACAATAACATACTTGAAATTTGAACATATGAAATTTAATTTTCTAATATTTCAAGAAAAAAACATTATCTAATTTTCTTTTATATTTTTAGGACGGCTTTTCCATTAACGGCTTAGACAATAAAACACTTAGCACAGATTTTAACTGTGCTAGGTCTGACAGTAAGTGCTTTATTAGTTTATTAATATAATAGTCTACACCTAATTTATTACTATTTTGCTGTAAATAGTTATTTGAAGGTGTTTATTTAATATTATATTAGACATTTAGAATATTATTTGTTTCTTATTAATTATAGTTAAAATAATTTAATTTCAGTATTGTTATTAAAATTATTATTTTTTTTTTTACCCGAACTACTTCAAGCTTATACACAATTCCAGTGCATGTTAGCAAAAGCATTTTTAAGCAAAAGCTTTTTCCCTACAATTTTTTCAATTTTACTATAAGCTAAAATATCGTTAATTTAACATAAAAATAAATATTATTTTAGGTACAAAATAAACCAGTCAAGGGTTCAGGCTTTAATATTGTCTTCGCATATTTTATTTTATTTATTTAAATATAAATAAGGTCTTAGGAAAATAAAAGAATATTCAGGTCTTATAACATAAAATTTACTTAGAAGCTTATACTTTATATTTTAACATAAATATACCAAAATATAATTATGTAAAAATGTTACTTATTGTTTGTTTTTGGAATTTTTATAAGATATTTAAAATAACAAAAACTGGGCAATCAATTCAGTGTATTAATCCTTCATGCCTTCGGTCCTTGGAGAAATTAGTGGTTTATTATAATTAATATTTGAATGCAATAATATTGCATCAGAAAAACATTTATAAGTGAAATTCTGTCAAATATACAATATACTAATATTTAATTTTTATATATTTTATTTATTTATCAAATAAAGTGCAACTGAATAATTATCATAATAATAAATGATGAAACTCAAGTTTGTCAATAACATAGATTACACGACATTTGACATTTTCTGTCATTATTAGTGGATTTTCCTGTTTCATTAGAAAAATGTTAAGAATTCCGAAAAATGACCTAGTTCATAAAGTACCAACTAGATTAAATTCTCTTATTAAATCATACTCTACTTGTGGTAATGGGATCATTATTTCTGCCTGAAAAAGTGTCTACAGACATAGAAGTATTATATTTCTCAGATTTCACTCAAAATTTCAATTTTAAATTTATATTAAAAATCATTGGGACTGTCGATTTACTAACGTTTTTTAAAACTGGGTTATGTGATAGACGATTATGCTCCTATTAAATTTTCAATCCCTAAAATCCAAAATTGCCAATTATATTGAACATTATTGAGAAAAAAATTACATGTTTGGGAAAAGTTCTATACTTAGTCATATTCAAAACAATTTTCAAGTCACTTTATTGAAAATTATATAAGTTAATAAAATATTTAAAATCTAGTTCGTTACAGTTTTCGTAAATATTGTACTTGCTCAAACATTTTTCATAGTTTTCCTTGTCTCAAAGAAAGACTTGAGAAATTCGAAAAATGAGTTAAATAAGGTACTAACTAGATGCAATTCTATACCGCAAACATACTCTACTTATAGTAATTAGACAATTTTTTTTACCCAAAAGATTATCTCCATTAATAAAAAAAAAAAAAAAGTGGGAACGTTAATTTAGGATGTTCCTCCTTCGTCCCTTCGGTCCTCAGAGAAATTAGTGGTTTATTATAATTGTTAAGATTTGAATGCAATTATATTGCATTAGAAAACAAAAAAAAACCTTCTCTTTTGAGAAATTTAAAAAACGAGCTAAATAAATTATCATCTAGATGAAATTTAGTACGAAAAGGTTACCCTATTTGTGGTAATCGGACCATTATTTCTACCCGAAAAAATGTTTTCATACATCAGAAAAAAAATAATAATAAGCCTATAAAAAAAAATTGTCAGTTACGATTTTCAAAATATTTTGTAAAAAGATTAAGTAGTATATTTATATTATAATTATGAGGCTTCTATAAAATTTTCAAGTTTTCGATCAAAACTCAATTAGTTATCACAAAATAAAAAAATAAAAATTACGAAAATAGTAATTTTGCCGATTTTTTACCATTTTTTGGTAGTTTTTCTTCTCTAGGGAAAAACTTTGGAGAAATTCCAAAAATGAAATGAGCTTAATAAAGTACCAAGATGATACCATTTGCTACTGAAAGTATACCCTACTTGTGATAATCGGACAATTATTTCTACCTGAAAAAATGTTTTCATACATATGTAAAAAAAAAAAACATCTTTGTAGAAGCAATACATTCCTAGCTTCACTTAGAATCTAAAAGTAAAAGAAAATTGAAAATAAATTTATTTATTTCTATTATTTACAACAATTTCCAAAAATTTGACTAAAACTTTGTATTATTAAAATAAGAATAATAATAAAACACAATCGTTTATTTAAAATATCGTATACCATTTTAATATCACTTATTTAAATTTCATTGGCAAGCAATAAGTAATGTTATATTTTATATAATAATGCCTGTTGACCTGTAGGAATGATAAATGCGCGCTTATACTAATCTTGCTTGTCTGTTTTGGTGCAGTTTCTGCCGGATCTATATCTGAAGTGGATCAAGGCAATACGGTACGTAGAATCAAAATTTAGATCTAATAACTTAATGGGTTTTTGAAAAACAAAATGTATAATATTCAATACTATCAATATTCTATTGCTATTTGAATAATGCTTGCTAATTACCTTTAATAATAAAAATTACATATATTTAATATTAATGTAATTATTTGTAATTTTGTATGCAGTGTTCTGAAATACCAGCATCATCTACATTTACTGGATCGTTACGCTATGTCACTAATATTCATCGTTCACTACCCAATATGTCTTCATCGCATCACAGTTCTGAACCGCCGAAAATATATCCTTATCACTTGTTACTCATTACAAATTATAGGCTGCCCTCTGACGTTGATAGATGTAACCTTGATGTAAGTATATTTTATTTTATTTTATACAAATGCTTTTTTACTCCTACACAACATTAAATTAATTCAAAAAAATTTTAAAAAAATTGCTTAAATTAAGTAGGATTTTATTATATGTTTCATTAAGATACATTATGTATAATTTTGTTAAAAATATTTGATGATTATGCTTTAAATTAACCGAAAATGTATTCACAGCGTCACTTATCGCCTACAGAGTTTGAAGCGGTTTTCCAATTGTCTCAAGCTGAATTCTATCAGTTGCCCAAATGGCGCCGCAATGAACTGAAGCGTAGGGTACGCCTGTTTTAATTCCACATTCTTGTATTGCTGAGTATTTAGAAATGCAAACATTTAGGCTTCTTGATTATATACTTTATCTTTTGCAGACAAACTATTATGACAATTAATTTGTAACGTCAGAATTCTTAAGTCTAATTTTTCTATTTATAAATTTTTTTTTTAATAATATACTTATTTTTTTCTTATTTTAATTATAACAATATTTTATTTTTGTTAATCAACACAAAACTTGTAAAAGGTTTATAAAATTATTTTAATGGTAAAATAAGTGTATACTTAGGTTTGTAAATATCGATTGATAATATCTTTGATGGTTTATATTGTTTTTGTGATTTACTCGTAATAATAATTATAGTATTATTAGACACAATTTATAATACATTTATGTCATATTGATTATCTTATTTATTATTTATTATTTATTATTTAATACTTAGACTATTAGACAATGGGTGTAATTATTCAGTTGTCATAAATTTTATTATTTCGACAATATGTCAACTGGGTTTATCTATAAATTGACTTGTCGCAAAAATGTTTCAAATGTTACTTCAAAATATTTTTGAAAATTTGCGCATGCTTTTTGTAGAGCAGTGTCTCTTATGTGTCTTAATTGCTTTTTTACCTTAAACGGGAAATATATTTTATGTCAAATACTTTATGATGCACAATTATATGAAGCAAAATTATAACAAAATTCCTTTTAAAAAAAGGAAATATTTTTAAAAAGTATATCTGTATGTGTATAGTATTTTTGTTAAGTGTAGTGAAGCTTAATTAAAATATATATGTGTAGTGTTAAATAGGTACTTTTGGAATTATTTTATAGAAAACACATGACCCGGTAGAATTTCCAAGGTTTTAATTCAAGATTTATTGAATTTTGTACCAGTCTTATATGTATACTAATAATGAAAGTTGTTATGATTTCTTTGAATATATATTATAATAATTTATTTTATTATACAGTACCAAAAATGTAATGTTTGATAACATTTTTTTTCTTTTTTCT
This sequence comes from Eriosoma lanigerum, assembly GCA_013282895.1. NCBI lineage: Eukaryota > Metazoa > Arthropoda > Insecta > Hemiptera > Aphididae > Eriosoma > Eriosoma lanigerum. Next base: position 3,124,324 of record CM023359.1, read on the forward strand.
TAAATATTATTGACATTTAACACATATTTATCATGCAATTTAAATATCATCTTTTTAGTTATTCATTTATTATAATTATTTATTATTATTATTATTTTATTACTATTATTATTACTTTCAAATATATGTTTAATAATTTATTTCACAAACTATCAATGTATAATAAATGGATTTTTTGATGTATCAGTAATTAACATGATTGGTGCTAGTCTTTTAATTAAGTCACATATGTAAAGATACAGAATAATAACTTGACAATTTTATAATTATTAATTACATATACTTAAACCTGTTTATTTTATAATTCATCATAACATTAAAGTAATTTATCCGAGTTTTTACAGTGCTTTTTATTTATTCTTATTGATTTCGTATTATTTTAAAATAAATAAATTTTTAAAATTAAAATCATAGGCCTCGGATAGATCGCTAAATAGCTTTTCAAACCCAGGAGGTACCTTTGCTTTATATATGAAATTAAGCAAATTTTAAGTTTATTTACAATATTTATTTTTTTTTTTAAATTATGTTTATTATAATTTTACTATCGGGCTTAACAAATAAATACAGTACTGTAAAAAATACAATTGTACGATGTATTCATTTTACTTTTATTATGAACAATATGAATTAAAACTATTTTCTGACAAAGCAACGCCCAACTGTCTTGATTTTCAATCAGTTTAATCAATTAGTAAACAATTGGTTTGGTTTCGCCACAACCAGAACAGAAACCAAACTATCTACCGAGAAATAATAAATACTCCAATGTGGAAGGAATGTGGCCATTCCTTAACAATTTCTTCAATCTCGATCAGATTATTTAAATAAGTTTCTCTTTTCGTGCATAGTATTTATTTGAATATTATGTTTTTCATGGGTCTTTTTATGTCATATTAAATATAGTGCAGTTACATCCTACATGAATGGTTAAAGAATGAGAAAATGTGTAAATAATAACAAATCAATGTAATGTACCCACTCGTACAGTGGTGTTATATTATATTAGTAAAGTATATTTAATTATTTAAAAAATTAAACAGTCTACTATTTCGCAATAAAAATATACCAATATCTAATAATAACTTATAATTAAAATTCACTTTGATCGCTACAATATTTTAATGTGTCGTCATATGATACCTAATAATCATAATAATATCAAGTACCTAACAGATATTATGTTCAATTATTATGTCATTAAGCCTTGTTCACACGATAATAGTTTTTGTACTATCCCTAACATACTCATTTATATACTACCTTCTATGTCCATGTGAATTATAAATTATAAAAAGTAATAGTTTGTAATTAATTTTTAAAATATTTCTAGCTACAATTTCTCCCCTAAAATTGTCATCTGTTAATTGCTAATAAGTTTTCGTTACCTATTAGAAAATTTTTTACTATTTTTCCTATTTTTTCACACATCACACTATTAACAGAATATAATTATTGACAACCAATATAGTATAGACAATTTTATCATATTCATAACTAACAAACTTTGATTTCTATTTTCTATAAATTCTATTATTTACTACCTATATTTTATATATATTTTCTTAAGACAAAACAACAAGACATTTTCTATTGCTACATCATCATAGGCATAGCACGGCCCAACGAATTAGAGGGTCTTGAATCCTATTGATTCTTTGTATAATACATAAACATAATATTTTAGATATTTTTAAAAAGATATATATATATATTAAATAATGGGAAGCCACCCATTTGTCCTATGATCTCTATCATATCTTTATTTTAGATGGAAATAATTTCTAATTCATATACATAGTTTTAATAGATTTTTGTTATAATTCTACCGCACAAGATTTGCCTATGGTATATTTATAGATTATAGTGTACCTGTTTACCTTTTTATAGTTTACCTGTATGCTAGATATCAGTGGCAGCGAACTAGTAAACATTATGAAAATACATTTTAGTCATGTTAGTAAATAAAATGTTACTCGAACACGTCTTCATAATCTTCATAGTTTAACCTACTGTGTGAGTATAAATAAATGTTAAATTCTATGTGTAAAATTACTTCAGTTATTCCTATAATATTTTAATAAAACAAATTTAAATATTACAAATTTTCCGTTTTTCTTGTAATGAGGTACCTCTCGATATATTTATATATAGATTGGGTACCACCTGTTTATTTTACCGAGCACCCGTTTTTGTATTTTTCAAGATGGCCACTACTGCTAACATAATTTTATTAGTCGGCTACACGACGAAACCTCGTAAGTCGACATTTTCAAAATTAACTTTTTATTTTTTCGGATTCACTGAGTTTTTGTGCACATTTTTATATCATAAAAACAAAAACTCGTAACTATAATATCAATAACATAACCTCGTATGTGTACTGTTAATATTATAATAATTGGATATGTGTTGGGTATGACATAATTTTTATGAGTTTTTATTATTTCGAATTAATTATATATTATTTAAAATGTAACCAGAATGTGTAATAAATAATTATGAAAGAAGAGAACAAAGTAAAAATTATTTACAATCGATAAATATTACGGTAAAATTTGGTAAAATCGACTCGCGAGGTTTCGCCATTCAGCCAACGAATCAAATATTATCGATAACTATTATCGCGTGAACAAGGCTTTATGCGCAATAATGAATAATTTATATTATAGAATGAGCGATGATTATTGTATAATATAATTGTGCCTTAGCGATCTACAGGGCGTCGCCCTTAAATACCTATCTTAAATATTATTATAGATTGTAGGCGCCGGTCGGACATCGATGATATTCCGATCTCTACTGCAGGCGATGGTATTGCTGCGCCGCGGCGGACGGCGACGCCGCGACGACCGTCTTTCGCACCACCGGTTTCCTCGCCCTGTTTTTGGCCATGCCGTTCAGGTCGATCGTCTGCCCGTTGGCCATCACGTACTGGTTTTTCGTGTAATCTATGTAACCGTACGTGTCGCTGGCCTGCGCCTCTTGGACGGCCGACGGCGACGATCCCTCCGTAGCCGTCGGCAACGGTTTGCGGTCCCTGTCGCACAGTATGCCCGACTGGTACGAGTACTCGCGTTTCACGCCCTCCGGGTCAACGTAACCGTACTTGCCGCGCGTCACGCAGTCCACGCCGATGGTCTCCTCTTTGAACGTGCCGTCGTCGTTCTCGAAGCCCCACGTGATGCTGCCGTCCGGGTTGTCGTCCCTGTACCGTCGCAACACCTGAAAATAATATTATATTCATTGTTGAAAAGTCCACTCGTTGTTGTTATTGTATTGTGGACGACAAAATCGAGATAATCTGAAGCTCCGCGGTAAAAATATTCCATAAAGTTAAATTTAATTTTAATTTAAAAAAAATTGAAATTGTTTTCTTGCTTTACACTTGGCAAACTCAATCAAAATCATTTCAATACCTGCTCATAGTTTATACATTCAATAATTATACCGCTGTAAAAAAATGTCTGGTATAAAATTCGAGGTCCCTAAAAATCTCAAGTCTCCGGTGGTCACAATGCCCCTCTACTCCTCAACCCTTATCCGGGTCATAACCTTAAACTTTTGACCGAAATAAAAGTAAATTATTATTTTCCGGATTCGGATGTTTTAATTGTTTCGGGGTTGAGAATTTGAGATTTTATTCGACATGTAGGTACACAAAGTTTCAAACCGATGGCGAATTTAAGGGGAGCGATTAGGGGTCATCTCCCTCCTACCATTGAGCCTCGCACGACTTAGAAATTTGTACGTATAGGTTATAAACTTATAGTCATAGTAGATGGGCACGAACTTGGCAACTCCGTTATTTTTTGTCATCAAAATATATGTTTTCACCGAGAAAGTAAAAAACAAGAAAATCCAATAAATTGTTATTACTATTATTAGACACCTGTACACTGATTTATTCCCGCTATTTCTCCTATTAATCCGTAAATGGAAAAATGTGTTTTATTTTAGCGGCCCTGAAGAGTTTCCAAAGCCGGCGGCGCGGAGTGGTGTTACGCATTGACCCCTTTAGATTCACGTTCTCGGCGAGACACTTTATCAGCTGTCCATCTCGTTTGTATAATACAATATGAAATATAAATCGTACAAATATAATATTACTGTCAGCTGACGTACACCTCACAATAATAAATTATTGATAAAAATACAGATAACGACATTATACATTTTTTTTTGTTATTGTTTGGAATTGGAATATATAATAATATCATACAATAATAATTGGAAATACGAATCTACTAAATTGTATTATTATTATTTTCTATCCACGAACGTTCTTGATTTTATAACTTGAACTTTCACAAATGTTTTGGATTTTTATTTTCGCTGCAACGTACCTAACGAGGTGTCATATTTTTTTTTCGTATTTGTTCGAATGTTTTAAATCGTTATGGTCAGACCGCAATAATAGAAATTATGTGGCAAACTATAGACGACTTTACTGCATGACAATTGTTTAATAAGTTTAGGCTACCTACTTTAAATTTCAAATCATAAAAATAATAAAATATTAATAACCGTGATTTTTTACCATTAAGATATTTGAAAGTTGAAATAATATTAGATATAGATATCTAGAATATTTTACACTATATTGTGATATTTTTAATTAAATTATTGAAAATCGTTAATTGAATAGTCATAAATCATAATGTTATAATCATGGTTGGGCAGTATCATTGATATTATTATGTATCACATTAGGTATTAGATAATTACGATTTTAAATGAAAATTCACGTCCATCATTAATTTTACTCCTACTTGTCGGAAACGTGATTTTCTTCGATGATTTATTATGTGTAGTCCAATTGTTGAATGCCGTTTTTTTCTCATTCGCTCAACGTACCTGTACTGACGATTTTTATTTATTATTTTATTAGATACCATTAAAAAGTGATTTTTTAATCATTATTGTGTTTTTTACGTCCGGACATTGCAGGTAAGACAGTTGCTATTGTTCAGATCTTAATATAACGTACCTATATATGGTTATGTCTGGTTCGATGTTGTATACTCGCAAACTTTATAATATGTACGGTCCGGATTTCAATGTAAAGTGCCTTTTTTATTTTTAGATCTAAATACATTCCATGTACTTTAATTCGATTCACGTGACATATACTTAAAAATCGGAAAGGTCGATTCCAGACGTTACTCCTTCGTCCCCTCGGTTCTCGGAGGAATTAGTGGTTTATTATAATTAAGATTTGAATGCAATCATATTGCATCCAAAAATACAATATTCTGAGCGAAACTCAAATAATACAATATAATATTATACTGATAAACCGTTCCAAAATTTTATCACGTGTGTAAACTACCTATGAGAACATTCAAAAATTTTTACAAGTCCTTACATTCAAAATTCAATACAAACACGAAATAAAGTCAAAATAATGGAAACCCTAATTTTGTCGATTTTCCGTCACTTTTTGGTAGTTTTTCTTTCATATGAGCTAAATAAAGTACCAACTAGATGTAATTTGCTATCAAAAACATACCCTATTCGTGGTAATCAGACCATTATTTTTACCCGAAATCGTGCTTTCAGATATAAAAAAAATATTGTATATTTAAAAAAAAATTAATGTATATTTTGTATTTGTTTGCATTTATCGCTGTTTTTCCACTTTTATTACATTTTATCAGATTTTGTGTCGTTTAATTAAATTGTAATGAATATTATTTATACTTAAAACGAATTTATAGTATGAAATTAAGTTTTTCAAATTATTATCTTAAGAAATCTTTAGCTTTATATTTTTTTAGGTGTAGTGTTTAGAAATTAGAATGAATAATGTACCTAAATGCTGCCCCAAAATATGTGGTTATACAATACCAAGTTGATGCCTCATACATAATTTTTAAAATAATAGGATAACAATTACTGCTTTTAAGAAAATTAAAATCTAAAAATAAAATTTATACATTTTTATTAAAAAATTATGGTTGTAAAAAAAGTTTTATTATTTTTTAATGACATTATTTTATTTTGTAATTCTTAAGGAATCTATATTTATATGCCTAAAAACCTATCAAATATGTATTCAGTTATGCCTTTATAATATGCTCTAAAAAAATAATAAAAAAACTTAAGAAAGTTCGAAAATTGTATTTTATTACTATTTTTAATTATTATTTATTACTTTATTAGTAATGATAACTTTTTACTATTTACTTTTTTTTACGAGGACAATCTAGAAAACCTAACCTAGAGCAATCGACTCGAATGCGCATAGATAAACGGGTGATTTAACAGAGTCGACAAGCGATTATGTCTTAGCTTACCACGGTCACGTTAAGCGTTCGACGGGTTTTAAAATGATGTGCGTTAAGTATGAGAAATCTGATATTTATCACTATTTGTATTATTATTATTATTACGAGGGCACAGTTATATTAAAAAGATCGCGCGATCACGAATCCGTAGCTCGTGCTGCAATTCGTGTTTTACGATAGTTTTTTAGAACTATTATTATTTTTTTTATCTGCAGAACGATCGAGAATCGTTCGAGGAAGCTCTAGAAAACATACAACACACATAATACATATAAGTATATACATATATATGATTATTTTTTTTAATAAATCGTCAGATGTATTTGTCACCGCGAAGATTTACGGACAATTGTGTAATTTGATAAGTGAGTATAGCGTTAAGTATAAAACTACTTATTTCCAAGGCAGGCCTTGACGGTGGGAAATTAAATATATTTAAATACAAAAGTAATAGATTATTGATACAGATACGACATATACGGCTGTAATACGATTGCGTATTATTATTTTTAACTATATTGTTAATTTACTAAATATAATTATAATATAATGTAACTCCAGCGAAGTGATCGAGTATATACTGCTGTGTTGTATTTTTATATGATCGGAGATTCTTTAAAGTCCATTTAGAGTTTTCAAGACTCCCTTTTGGCTTTTGGCTTTTGAAATAAAATAAATTCGAAAATTTCGAACCTATTACCTAATCTAACATAACCGTATCATCGTCTATACGCTTAACTTATTTTTATAGAAACTAGGATGCTCATTGGGGGCGGCTCATACTGAACCTAAAATTCTCCACGTTCCAAAACTAATTGTATAACTGGATTTTGTTCGATAGAACACTTGTTTGAAAAGAAATGATTTTACAAAATATCTGCTTACCTGAGATACGGGTTTTTTCGCTCTTTGTTTGTCCGCTGATTCAGATCGCTCAAGTTTCAGTCTCTGGATTGTTTCCGGTGATCTAGAAGCAGCCGTTTCCTCCGACGTGGCTTGCACACGTTTCAACGGTCTTTGGACGACCTTTCTCACGAACTGTGGCTGTGCTTCAGCGTGCTGCGGCAGTGGCTTGAAAATTATACAAACAAAATCGTATAATATTTAATTAATTATAAGGTTGGCCACCCTATAGTCCTACTCGTTAATAAATCTCGATTTCTCATTACTTCACACCAACTATTTTCAAATAATAGACTCCGTTTATTCCGTTTATTCACCTCTTCTTTGGTCTTTCTTTCCCACTCTTACCTTCTACATTAATTTTCATAAAAACTCTCACTGCCTTTAGATAATTTCTACTCATAATAATATTTCCAACAATCTCGCTATTTCCTCTCATTTTCTCCATAATTTATGCAACCCCTACATTTTCCCTTATATATTTCTTTTTTATTTTATTACACTTGTGCCTACTTGCACATTTTAGTCTCAGCATATTAAATATTTACTCATCAATAATTATAATTATAACAGAAAGTGAAACCAGCAATGTTAAAATGTGGTAACTAACAAATGGAACAAGATGATTATAGCGGAGTAGTGAAGATGACAATGTTCAGATGGTTATGTGGAGTAACTATAGAGGTTAGGAATGGGAAATGAATATATAAGGAGAAGTGTAGAAGTACATCAATTGAGGGAAAATAAGAGAGAATAGGCTGAGATGGTTTGGGGATGTTATGAGGAAAATAAAAAGGGAATGTAGAAGGTGGATAGATGGAATTGAGAGTGATAATAAAATAGCTGATGTGAATATAGATGATCGAAATCTATTGAGGTATAGGACCAGAATGGTCGACCCCATATAGTTGGGAGGTAAGGCGAAGAAGAAGAAGAAGAAGAATAGAAAGTAAAAATAATAAATTAGTAATATAAATCCCGTGTGAATTGTTGCAAAATTCTACTTTAATATGATGAATCTCATTATTATTTATTAAATTTAATTCTTACGTATGAAATACTAATTTTAGACTAAATATTAACACAAACGAAAATAATTATAGTTGGTGATTAAAAATTAAATGTCACCAGTGAATTCCAATTAAAATTCTCCCTTAAACCAATTAGTATCATCAAACTACAAATATAATTTGGAGCACTATATATCTGCGGTTCACCATTTTGTTATAAAATAATAGGGCTCAACATGTAAGTGTAGAATTCTATACTAAATTACACGGAATGAGTTATTCTTTATATCCGTTATAATTTAATGAATAAATCACAATGCTAAGTCCGAAATTATAGAATTAATAAAAACTCTAATTTTTCAATTGATTTCATGTATAGAGTTCAAATATACTCTGTATACTCGTATATTGATATAATAATATAAATACATACCTGGGATGACCTGAAACCGGGAAATTGTTGTTGTTGATTCCTGTCCGCCTGTTGTTGATTCCTGTCCACCTGTAGTTGATTTCTGT
>CM023359.1:3133055-3357407 GCA_013282895.1 Eriosoma lanigerum
CCTGTCCGCCTGTTGTTGATTCCTGTCCACCTGTAGTTGATTTCTGTCCGCCTGTTGTTGATTCCTGTCCACCTGTAGTTGATTTCTGTCCGCCAGTTGTTGACTCTTGTCCCCTTGTTGGACTCTGTCAGTATTCTGTTGTAATTGGAACAGTCTGGTTGGTTGTGGTGCGTCGGTCGCGATTATATCTTCGTTGTTACCGACGCGGTCGTTGTTTTCGAACGACGGCAACGGTCGCGGTTGGAACGTCTGTTGTTGTTGTTGTGCCTGAAGCAAGGGTACAACATTCAGTTCCTGTCCGGCCATGCTGAATCCACGACCTCTGTATAGCGGCAACGAGACTCGGCGGAACGGCTGAGGCATGGGTTGTTGTGGTTCCAGTTCCAATGGACTAGCGACGGCGCGCCCGGTGGATCTATCGGCGAACGTCAGCGGAACGGGACGTTGAGCTTGGACGGAAGCAGCAAATATTATGATTACGGCGGACGCAGCCGCTAGTGTTATCGTCGTAATCCTCTGGAAAAAATACGATAACGTTAATAAAATAAAGTCGAAGACATTGCTGGTGGGTTGGGTTAGGTTAGGTTAATAGTGATTTAATGTTGCCATATTTGAGTGACCGAAGTAAGAATAATTTGGGATTTTTTACCCCCTTTGTATCCCAACCTAACCTGGTTAGGAGTTTAAGACCGGCAAATAGCAATCGAGAACGAAATGAAAACTTTTAATATTATTTATTTAAAAAAACAATTATTATACCAGACACCATAATAACAAACAAACAAGATAATAATGGAATTGTTGACATATTTGTATGTCTCGATGGGACGAGTTTTTTTTCTACTTAACCTCAGTACAAATTACCCTAATGTGTGTGTTTCGACATTCCAGATATCATATTTATTTTACAATATTATATCAATTTCTTTATACGCAAATTACTTAAAGTCCTTTTCCTAACCGAATTTTCGCTTATACGATGAGTCATCGACATAAAATAATAATTTTAATTATTACAAATAAACAAATTCGATTTGTATTGCGAAGGTTTTATCGAAATAGAATATTTCAGAAAAAAAAAAATGTAAATTATTTACGGTTAAATCGATATTGATATTGATACAAGTCACAGAGTGTTCAGATTTTGTCGTAAAAAAATAACAGAGGCGATTGATTGAAAACATAATATAATGTTGTAGAGACGTTGACCGTAATCATGTAATATCAATCATTTTTCTAAACAAGGTATTCTGAACATCCTGTATATTATAATATAGGTTTGGAATATGAGAAAATCGAATTTTTCACGAAAACGTTAGAAAATTAATTCACACGCTACTAAATTATATTATTATATTACATTACAATAATAACGATGAGTGTACACATTGCTCGCTTATTGTTTGTATAAAATTATCGATTATTTATAAAAATTTATATTTTTTTTCTTATAATAAATATAACGAAAACATTATTTGCGATTTGGCAAATGACAAAAAAAACTGTGTCGTATTCATTAAATATATATTTATTTAATTTCTTATTAAATCGTTGCGATATAATAATAATATAATCTGTATTTTTAATGTGTCTGGTGCAGAATATGAAATGATTATTAAGGTGAATCATTTTAAAAATGTGTAAATGTGTAATTAACATTAATTGTTTTCCTAAAGATAAATTACATTTTCTATTTAATAATAATTTATAATTTTCAATTAGGTATTATACAAAATTACTCGAGATGGTTTCTCGGAGACTTTTGCATTTTTTTGTCCTTTAAGTACATACATTTTTTTTTTTTTACGATTTGATGTTGTTATATTGTATATTTTTGATCAATTTTATATATTTAAAATTTAAAAGTACTCGTATATATTTTACATTATAATAATCGATATTTATGTGTGTGAGCCTGCACTAGCTGTTCTGAATAATATAATAATATTATTACCACTTATTGAAAGCGCTTAAAAAATATTATTATTTGTTTACTTTTTTTTAGTATTTTTATACAAAAATCTAAATAGGAACTACAAATATTTAATTGTATATATAAAATTATAACTATTCTAAATTAAATAGTTATTTTATTGAGTAAATCATAACAATGACGCAACAATTAGTTCTATATTATTTATTTTATCTTTAAGAATTTTTAATTTTATATGGAATTTTTTGGTCTTTAATTAATTTTTTTAAAATTATTTTTGTAGGTTTTTAACACATTAACATCTCTACAAATTAAATTTAAAATTATTTATGAATGTCAATTAAAATTTGTTATTGAATTAGAGTTGATAGTTTAAACAATTTAACTCGACTTGTTATTTAATTTTGACATTAACTAATATAAGTTTTTGTAACATTGATTTTTTCGTAATCATTTGGTTGAAATCGGTTTAACGAACGGCTAAATGAACGAAAGACGACGAACTTTTTCCTACACGTTATAATGTTATTGACGTAGTAACGGGAAAAATTAATATTTTGTCACAAGGGGTAATCCGATTAATTATATTTATCCTTTTAGCTTTTATAGCTAACGAGCATGAAAAAAATGAAATTTTCGTTATAGGTTTTTTAATTGAATGACATCGCGTGGTCAATTTGTCAATTTAACCTACAGACTATGTTAATTATTATATTACCTATATTAATTGAGTTGATAATTATCATTTAGCGATAATAATATTAGAATTATTTCTTATTACCTATTGTTAGTGTTGAGATATACCTAATAATAATAATTATTGAAGTTTGAAAATTAATATTACCTATAGAATTTTTTACGAAATGCGTTAGATTTTTTTTTATTTTAAAAATAAACGTTGCATATATAACATTTATGTAAATGCAGGGGGAGGGGGAACAATAGAATTATTGTAGTGTTTCTAAAGTCGACGACCTGTTTAATATGACTTGTTGCATCGTTGTCGCCATCGTGGACGACGAATGTGACGGGCGTAATATTTTGTGCGATGCATCATTCTCTGTGAATCGAAACGATAGTTCTTGGGGGATTTTTTTCACATTTTTCATACGTTATGCAATGTATTATTAGTTTCCTTAATTTGATTTTTGTTTTTTATTTTATACTCTACAGCGTAATAGTGTTTGAATTGAGAATAAAAAGAGCGAGAGAAATTTTCGGTGATAACAATGCAGTCACTTTGGGTCACGTGCGTCGCGGTTTCCTGGTCATCGTTAATAATATAATATTTTACGAGTATATACTTCAATGGTTTAGTAATATTGTAATGACGTGCATCGCGAATAAGTGCGAAAAATACCATAATATTATAAAATGTACAATTTATTTCTCGGGTTACGGTAACATATTTTTTGTCATTATACTTATCGACGTGCAATTTTTTTTCTTAGTTATATGTTATCGTTATTTGATTGTTTTTCTCGAGAAGCCAAGATTTTAAAGAAGTTTTGTCTATATATCGAATATATTTTTTAGATATATTTACTAAGTGCAATATCATCTCCACAAAAAATTTAAAATGTTGAGTAAGCAACATTCTATAATATTACGTTTATTACTTTTTTTTAAAAAGACATATAAAAGAATAAAAATAACTAAGAGATTTGAAGATAGCAAAATTAAAAAGTATATTTTATGAAAATGTTGATGTGTCAACTTCTATTAGTTTCATCAAGATAGCAATTTTTGGGAATTATTTTCATCTAATTAAAAAATAAAATATTATAATTTAATATTTTATTATTATGGCATGTCAAATTTTTATTAGCAATATCAATTAGTCTTCAAGTGATAACATAATATTATTACTACAAAAAATATATAATTAAGGTCGTTTTACATATAAATGACAGGCGTTTATTTAATATACTTTCACTTATCATAGTTATCATAAATTATATTATTAATTAAATTTATTTTGCATTTCATATTATAATAAGTTTAAATAACTACAATAAATGATGTAGAATATTTCATTTTTAGTTTTTAGATTAAATAAAAGAAATTCACAAAATTCACCATTTTGCATTTCATGCAGATGAAAATTGGAAGTTTAGACATCAAAATATTCATAAAAATTTAGATACTTTTTTAATTTGGATCTTTTCAAATTTTTCATAATTTAAAAAATAAAAAGTTATATTATTTCTCTTTTTATGTGACGTATCTTTTTAAAAAAAGTAATAAAGGTAATATTATAGTCTGTTGCCTATACTTAATAGTTCATTTTATAACAAAAAAAAAATGTACAGAATTTTAAAATTTAAATTTTTTGTTGAGATATTGCAATAATTAGTAATTAGATCTAGGACACTGCAGTGCAGATAGTTGATATGATCTAATAATATAATGAATCTTCAAAACGTTGTATCTGGATAAGATACGTAAATTATAATTAATTAACTATCAATAGATGGAAATATAATATTATGTATAGAACAGACTATATAGATGATTTCGCGGCTGCTGCAGTGACCGAACAACGACCTCTTCACGAAGCGGGTGGTTGACCAAAACGATCCGAACCATAGTTATTGTATAATATATCATATTATATAGACAATATACATAATAGATATAATAATAATTAGGCGTATACATGCCCGGAGACGTGTGATTTTGTTTATTAATAATGATATTATATATTGTTATGTTATCACATATATTATAATGTGATAATGTTCACAATGAACGAAGCTCGGATTGAAATATTATTATTATAATATATTCTGTAATTATATAACGTATATAGGTACCGCAGAAGACGTTATAACTAGCCGCGGGACTTATGCCTATTTAAAGTTTACAGCGTGTTTGAAAAACTAAAATTAGCAGTTTTTTTTTTTATACGATCGAGTAGAACACAAAAGTCTCGTACGTTTCGAACGATCTGTATTCAGCTGATGTGTATTATAAATTATAACAGACAATAATTGTAATCGGGCAAACTATTAAGACGACACACGTGAAAAATCAATATCTCAATCAGGTATACATAATAAAGGTATACTATAATATTATGTTAACTTTATTATAATAATATACCTATTTAATTTGTATTATAATACCTACGAGCACCGGAGCACTGCGCGGAAAAGATCATCATTGAAAAATCGGAAAGGTTGATTCCGGACGTTCCTCCTTCGTCCCTTCGATTCTCAGAAATTAGTAATTTATTATATAATTAAGATTTGAATGCGATGATATTGCATTTGAAAATACGATTCTGAGCGAAACTCATTCAGATATACAATATATTATATTGATAATTCGTTCCAAAATTTTACCACGTGTACAGACTTGTTACGAGAATACTCAAAATAATTTACATATCCAAAGTCTCTGCGTTCAAAAATGCATTAATAATCATAAATTATCAAAAATTAGTTTCGTCAACATTACGATTTTCGTGAATTTTGTCGGTTATCCGTCATTTTTTGGTTGTTTTTCCCCTCTCAAGGAAAAAATTTTGAGAAATTTGAAAAATGAGATAAATAAAGTATAAAGTGATGCAATTTTCAACCGAAAACATACCCTACTTACGAAAATCGGACCATTATTTTTACCCAAAAAATGTTTTTAGGTATAAAAAAAAAATAATATAAACATCTTTGTAAAAACAATACATTCCTCGCTTCGCTCAGAATCTGAAATGGAAGTGGTATTATGAATAGAATTTTGAGAGATTCATTTTTGAATCCAATTTTGATGGATTTATAATAATATATATATATTATTTTTTTTTTTGGTTTTATACCTCTAGTAAAAAAGTAGTGGTATTGAGGATTTATTTTTCATTAATTGTTAAATATGATTTTAAAAATTAATGAAAAAAATCCTATAAATTAACATTATGATTAAGTTAGAAGGTAGACACATACAAATCATATAATAGATCTGCTATATGCTGAGTTATTTATCTTTAAATTATTTTTAGATTAAATATATTTAAATAAGAATATTAAACAAAAATTTTAGTGTTTTTAAAAACCACCCTGATAAAAAAAAACCGGTAATCGTACATATTGTATGCACAATCCCCATGATGAAATTGAATAAAACATATATAAGTAGAATTAGACAAAAAAAATTGAGGACAATACGAATGGGCGATTTTAATTTCAGCGTGTCCTGGATACCTCCTTTCCATAAGAATTTACCCAATTTCAATAGAATGAAAAATAATGGTAATAGTGCTTGGAATAGTATGTGAACCAATTTCATCGTAATTGTAATGTATAACAACAACAAAGGCATGATATCATGTTTTCGGGCCTTTAAATTGTGTGAATCTATTAATTTCCTCTTCACGTAGTCTGATAAAATGTATTTGTTGGGCACCATTTCCATACGTTTAATATAATATTCCGGTTCGTCTTCGCACTCGTTATCACTTTCGTATTCGTTTTTATCATCTGCTATACATCTATTTGCGTATTTGCATTCGTCATGACAGTGTCTGAGTATTACGAGATGGATACCTGGGTGACTGGCTCTTACATTCTTCTTTTTTCGTGCAGTTTTTCGATTAAGAGATGATAAGTCAAACGACTGCATTATAATATTGCGAATAAATGTAGTCATAATTATAATAAATAGTTGTAATAATTGTTTAATATGAAAACAATAGTTTTTAATATTTTCACTACGATTACAAATAAATTAATGAAAATAATAACAGTTTTGATTCTGTAAACACTCGAAACTAAGACGACATTTAGTTACTATCGATATGAGTAAATATAGATACTTATTATTCGATATTTTACTCATATTAATACAAATATTCGGTATTGAATCGAATAATGTTTTCAAGTGTATAACATTATATAACATATTAATGTTATACAATTCTCTTACCAAATCTATAGTTCAAACCACAAACAATCACGGTTATCGAGTTAGTATTAACATTAACAATTCATTTATAACGTTTATTATTATTATTATTAATTATTAGAGGGTATTATAATTATAAATACGAAGCGATATGATTATATCTATAATTTTAATATTATCAACAACTAAATTAAATTAAGATTATTTAGACACATATAGGCGCAATTAAGCTCATCACCCCACAATTTCCAAATTAGCACCCTCAGTATTTTTATTGAAGTTGCGCCCTCGACGAGCAGGAATAAAAACGATTATTTTTTCTAATCAGATAAAAACCAATAATATCGTTTAGTCGTTATTATATTATTATACCTGTATCCAATATAATAACCGCGCGGGTTAGGTTAGTGTAATATATTTTAAAAAATAAAGGTTATCAATGGAATTTATACGATAACTATTATAAATAATGTACCTATTTTTTTTTATGCATACAAAATTCTTTAAGATTATACGGAGGAGTGACTATTTAGTATTTACCTTTAGGAAAATGGCCTCATCTGCGTCTCCCTCGTAAAATATCTATTATCTATTTCCTATCGTTATTCTCTTTTCTCTGAGAAAGACCGTATTTCCGTACGAGTGGTTATAAATAGACGTTGGTATATATAAATATTATAATACATCTTCTAAATATGCACGAAAAATGCTTTATTGCCGTGTAATAAAAACGACGATAAAATTGAAGCGAAAATACGTGTTTTAAGATTTTTTTTTAACAAACTGTATTTATTGCAATATCATCATGAGTTAGCGATGAGAAATACCTACCTATAATATAATGTTTATTTAAAAATAATTATGCTACAATAATAAGGTGGTGATTTTTTAAAGTAAAGGCAAAATGTATATAATCATTTAAAATGGTATATTTCTATAAATAATTGCAATGTTACTATTTTTTCGAATATTTATTAATTAAAAAAAATATATAGGTGCATAATTATGATGTGTTAAAGAAAAGATGCACTAAAATTGATAAAAAAATTACGGTTTAAAAAATTGCAAATACGTCGAGTGCGAGTCTTAATATTACAATAACCAATTGGGTTTTTTTTTTTTTTTTTTTGTTGGCACATATAATAATAATACGTAATATTTCATTCGTCATTATATCACTATTATTATTAGATACTTAGACAGGTACGTCGACGGAATTTGATATAACGTGTACGCGACTTTAGCGGTTTACAGGTTTAAATAAGCGATCCGTCACGTCGTCCAATATATTGATAACGCTTGGATGAGTCGATAGACATTATTATTATTATTCCGAATCCGTATGCGATAAGAATTTAAAAAAAAAAAGAAAAAAGTATTACAACATAAAATAGGTACTTTGTGTTTAGAATACTAAAAATGTCACACCGTTATATATTATTATTATTTTTTTTTATATAGGTGCGAATGAATATTATAGCATATATTTATATATAAAAATATATACAGCGTGATCAGAATTTCACGTTACGAAAATGACGTTGTTTTAGATTATTTTCCAACAATATTTTAATCCGAACACCCTGTATAATACTGTTTGCGGTCTGCGATCGCCGGATGCTTTTCAGGACGCGTTTATCGTTTTCACACGCGCGTCATAGTTTTATTCCCATATAGTTGTAAATTATATTATAACAACAGCAGAGTTGTATAAAAAAAAAACTTTGGAAAAAATCATGCGTCTGTTTTTTAAAACATCTAAGAGAGCTTATATACTGTAAATGTTTCTGTTTCTGCTGTTTCAGTGTACTCTGATTATATATGATATAACTGTTGCAATATTAAGTTTTATCGATTTTAATAATTTTCCAAACACTGTCAGAAATTACGTTAGACATCGTCGTGTCCGGGAATATCGACACTAACAGAACAACGTATAGATAATGTCAACGTAACAATTGATCGTCGAAATGTCGACTATATAGTGGTACAAAAATATAAAATGATTATATAACAGAACAAATTCGGCGATTTAACGTGCAATCGTTACCTGTTACTCTTTGAACAACTTTTTATTGTATATTTGTTGGTGTAGAAATCAATTATGATAATATACGTTATTCGCGACTTAGTTTAACTTTACAAAATATTGTTCAACGCATTAAAGGTTAAAACAATATTCGTACCTATGTTGAAAATATGCGTTTTTTAGCCATTGACCTATATTGTATACTCTGAGCGAAGTAAAGAATGTTTTGGTTTTACAATGACGTGGGCTTTTTTTATGTGTGAAAATTCGATTTTGGGCAGAAATACAAGTATTGGTTCGATTACCACGAACGAGGTATGTTTTCGGTAGAAAATTTCATGTAGTTCTTTATTTAGCTCATTATGTGAATTTCTTAAAAGTATTTTTTCGGAAGAAGATTAAATACCGAAAAACTGCAATATTCACCGAAACTATAATTTTGACAAACTCGATTTTAAATATTTCTGATAACTAATTCAATATTGAACGTAGAAATTTAAAACTAGTTTTAAAACTGTGACATTGATTATATGTCAAAATATAGAAGTTTCAAATTTTTCCAAAAATATAATTATTTTCTTAATGTTCATATAATTTGCAATTTTGCGTTTTAAGATTTGACATTTAATAATAGGAGTATAATCATATTTCATTGAATCTAGTTTTAAATAAGTTCGTAAATCGATAGTACCAATTTTTTTTTAATGAGCATTTAAAATTGAAATTTTGATTGACATCAAAGAAATATCTGATTGCCACAACTATAAGTAAGATATGCTTTCGGTTGAGAAAATTGATAAAAATAAATATTATCAAAATACCTATATTGTAGTGTCTGACTGAGTCTCGCTGAGAATCGTTTGTCGAATGCAATATTATTGCATTCAAATCTTGATTATAGTATAACACATTAACATTCCACCACTAATTTCTCCGAGGATCGAGGGGACGAAGGAAAAGAGGAATGCCTAGAATCGACTTTTCGGATTTTTTAAATTTTGTAAATCGTCACTAGTGTTCGATAACACTACGGCCTGTAACCACTTAATATTGAAATATAATGGAAACGTTTCGTTCGAAATATACAGTATAGATTGGTATAATTACGTCTTTTATTTCTGAACATAAATCCGCTTTTAAACTTTTAACGTTAATATTATTATTCGTTTAATTGGAAACGTCAGGTCGGTTTTACAATATACGATTATGTGATTGTGTGTTCCATTTCTATATATAAGCCAACCGGTTTCACGTGTACCTAACCTAGGTATATATAATATTATACTCGTGTAATACCTAGGTACTCAGCATGACGCGTTAACATAGACGATATCGAATATAATATAATTTCATAATACACAGAAGCTCTCGTAATTATTATTCTTTTATTTGTTAATAATATTATTATCACGATGGAAATAGCGTTAATTATTATTATACTTATAGGAGGTAAGTAAGTGAATAATAAACTCGTATATATATATAAAAATAATATTTGATTGGACAGCGATCGTATGTTTACGTGTAAGGTTTTTGAACTGTATGAAACAATAATTATTCGTGTTGTTTATGTTTAAGCAATGTTTATTTTTTTTTTTTATCAATCCGTTCATTACCAATCGCGTAATCGTTTCTATAATGGGTTTATGTATGGTTTATACGATACCGTTAATTCTAGTGGTTTTAACCACGCGTTAAATACTAAATAGACCGAAGTGTTCGCGGTTTCCTGTTGCAGTTTTGTACGAAACGCGTATCGTTTACGTAGGTACCCATACACTCTTATTATGCACTAAGAATATCCAATACGTACAGATACAATCGAATACCGCGGTACATGACCAGAACTCGGGTCTCAACCATATAACTTAACTATACCGAGTAGGTTTTTTAAATACTCCAACCATTGTATAGATGTATACTTGTTTTCAAGCGAATTTTTATTTATCGACTCTTTAACGATCTCGTAGATCTTGGTATACTATATAGGTAATATTCATAAAAACAATTCACTGTTGACTTTCCCGTGCACCGATTATAATACTTGCTAAAATAATCGTAATATTTCTACAGGTTGTTCGGAATGATTCACGAATGACTAAACTTTAAAATATTATATTTAATAATAACGAAGATAAATTTGTGTAATTTCCTCCATGTCCTATTGTTTTTTTAAAGTATTTTTTTTCGTAATAAGTATTATACATTTTTTCTTCTAATTTATAGTAGTTATACTATTAAAACGGGAAAATTTCGATTACTTGGAAAAATAAAAACCACAAAATAATACATTTAAGTCCGTTATAATATGACTTTCCAATGATATAATTATTTTTTTAATTCTACGAAAATTATTTTTTATCATCAGTACCTATAACTTCAACCACTTTTCCATCGAGTAAACCCCTAGATTAATATTTTTTTTTTTACGTATTTATTACGAGTAATATAATATAATACTTTACTTGCAAAATTAATTTGCAATATGTTTTCGATAAATACGAGTACTATGTACCTACTTTACTCGTATAAATTTTTTTTAAATAATTTGTTTAGTATATATTATTACAATTATTATACATTTATTAATAAGAAAATTGTATTTTTTCTCACAATAAACAGTCGATTGTTTGTTGTTTTTTTTTGTCGTTTTCATCGATTGATTTTGTTTTTTATTTCACCTTGAAAATGTTGTATAATATACATTTATACTATAGCCTTGTATGTAAAAGCTAAGCTTTTGGTTTCGTATACAGGCTGATTAGAATATTTTGTTTGAAAAACGTAGTTATAACGTTCATGTCCGTTTCGCATATGACATTCTGTATATAATGGATTTGTAAAATAATTCTTGGGTAAATAATAATTAATTCTTATTTTAATGAAAATATAATAAAATATTTATTAAGAAAACTATTTCAACACGTCATGTTTTTACGAAGATATTCTAATATCTAATTTACGAGTATTATTTTATTATAAATAATATTAGGTATACAAAATAGTATTTATTTTCAATTATGTAATTATTATAAAATCGTATATAATAATAATAATAAAAAAACTAATAAGTACACTGACGGAGACGAGAACTACTGCAGTGTTGATTTGTAGCTTTGGGCGAAAGTAAAATGTTATAAGTAATGGAAATTCGCTCTAGTTAAAAAGTGAATGTGAATCCATTAATGCATAATACGACCGAAAACCCACATAAATGTTATTTAACTCGTATTAAATTTATTATATACAGTTGTAATATTAATGTGCTCGAGAGTTGTAAATCAATTCCATAATCTATTATAATTTCATTTCATTCAAGTCAAATTTGTAGTCGTTAAATTCGTTGCTAAATAAAATATAATCAATTACAATAATATAATATGGTGATATATATATCGTTTTAATTATATTTCATAAATATTGAGATCAATAAAGCTAAAACTATAAAAAGTTAAAATATATACAAAATAATTAATTATTCTCAAAACGAGACAGATTTTTTGTTTGTTTAATTGTAATTCAAACGTTTGAAAAAATATTATTCTTTACTTTCAATTGAATAGATATTAAAATGTCGTTTGCTAACCTTCTCGCAAGTCCATCAAAACATATTGTGTTTTTCTCTGGAATTTTTTCAATAATATTAATTGAGTAGAATCAAGTGCTTTTAAAAGTCGAATTTGCACTGTCACTGTTGAGGCTATTTAACTACCTTGTTAACTACCTTTGCCCCAAACGACCAGCTTGCAGATTTTTTTTTTATATAAACAAAATTAACCTTCGTTAATAAATAGAAAACTATGATTCGCTTCGCGAACTATGGTACGGACGGTATAAGATTTTACATATGCAATTCTTAGTTCTTAATGAGGTTTTAATTTCGTTGGAAGTGTGTTTACTGAAAATTTCTGACCTTGAACGGTATAGTTGTGCAAAATTTTATTTCGATTCGTTATTACACTATATAGTTTATAGTATAAATAATGCAATTATATTTATATAGTCTTATACATTAATATATTATTATTTATTACTATAATCGATGATATAATAGTAAGTTAAATATGTGTCTTACAATAATTGTATTTTATTTGCAAAATAACTTTGGAAGTAATACATTTTTTAACGTTCTCATTATAAATTTAAAAATAAAGCACTTACAATAATTGGATTTTAAATTGTTTTAGTACCTAGAATATTAAAAAAAATATATCACTAAATATATGTAGATTATATTAAGTTAATTGTTTAATAAAAAAAATATGAGTATTTTTTTTAAAATTTAATTAATGGTTCCTAGTTTTTATTAAAAAAAACAAGACCTATTCAAAATTATTGTTTAATTGATTGATTAATTAACAAATTTATTTAAGACAACAATTATTTTTAAAAAAATAAATAAATAAATAAATAAATAAAGAAAAAATATTACCTCATGAAATGAAAATAAACAGAATATTAATTCAATTAGAGAAGTCGTGTTAACATTTATTGGCGTCGTTCCACATCTAACGCAGTGCAATGTATAACGTAATACTAATAATATTTTTAACTACTAAATAGTTATATAATATAATATAAATTGTATTACAAATATGATCAATATTATTGTTAAACATCATATATTTATAATTATTTTATTTTATAATATGTATATGTTTTAATTTTGAGTTCTGACTTATATTTCGCATTCATAGTTACCAATTTAATACTTAAATTTTTAAAGGAGTTTTTCAACAAATATTTTCAAAATAATCTCTCAAATTTTTTTTTTTAATATTTCATGAAGTCCCACCAAAAGAATAAATATAAATTGGCTAACTGTACGAGTTAGTATACATATACTATAATATATATATACCTATGGGTATTAAAAAAATAATAATATGAATTATTAAATTTTGTTGATAAAATTAAAATATACATTTCATATTCAATTTATACTCTTCATTAAGTCTAATATTAAATATTTTCAAGTATAACTCAAATATAGGCTATATAGTTTATGATTTAAGTGAATATATCGAAAATTCAATCAAAGTTGCGTAAAAATTACAAATAAATTATATGTTTTTGTTGATCATTATTAGGTAGGTACTCAAAAAATGTAAGTTTTCATCCGAACTGTCGGAAATAACAGTTCATTGACAATATTTTCTTGCCTGTCACTTTTATGTTTTATATAATGGTTTAACGACAACAAGATCTAATTAAAATTTTAGACAAATAGTTTTTTTCGATAATTGGTCAAATGAAAATTTAAATACCAGCCAGTAATAGTGTATGTGCCTATATTAATATGTAATATTATATCTATATTTTTTTATACTTTTCATCTAATTTTCTACTTTTTTGTCGTATGTTTTATCGAATAGAACATAATATACTTGATTTGATAATTTATTATTTAATCATATATGTGAAGGTAATTATGTACAACGTGTTTTAATATTATTAGGTTATACGTATTTATCGTAAATTAATAATTTCATTTGCATATTCATTCGCCGGGATGCAATTAATAATATTAAAACATTTCTATACACTTTCGATTATCGATTTGTCGATACGTCTTGTCGGTTATTATGAATTGAATATTATATAATACTTAAGATAAAATGCAAAAATGAAAAAAAATAAATTGTTTACTATATTTTCCTATTAATTTTTTCAGATAAGTTATTCGTTTAGATTAAATTGCTTAATATCTCATTTTGTGTGGATAATGTTTCAAAAGTTTGAAAATATATTTTTTAAAATTGTATAATTAGTAAAAAACAGCCTAATAATGTTTTCAAATATTGAATACAGTACTCCCAACTTCTGCCCCAAGTTAGGTTAAGTGAGGTTACCACATTTAACTGTATAGTTACCTGTATAGTTACCTATATGTAGTAAAATTAAAAAAACTATCTTATTAACTCGAGTTAAGTTTATATTTAAAATTAACACGTAAGACAAATATTTAAAATGTAGCTACCAAATAAATTAGAACCAAAATAATAGCAATAATAGAATTAAAAAGTTTTTAAGTTGTATTATGATTATTTTTATTTTTAAAATATTAATTTGATATTTTTAATATCGAAAATAATATTTAAATACCTACACCTGGCGTATAAACTTACTTGACTGGAATTTTCTAACTGTTTATGACATTGGTATTAAATATATTAATATTCTATTCATAATTTTTAATATTATAAAATAATGATTGGAAATATAATATTGTGGAAATAAATGTATCGTGCGAGGGTTACCCCTATAGATAATATTGATTTTTGTTTTATATTCATTTAGTGAATGTTTTAATCAAAGACGCGTATAATATAATAATATTATCCGGATGATTGTTTGAATTTAACTACTGTAGTAAAAACTGTGGTTTACTTACGGACACCATTGTGACGAATATTTATTATGAATTATTATTTTCTTTGAAGAATCCCGACGACGAGTGAACGAGGATGAAACGAGGTGTGCAAAACGAGATAGCGCACGGACTATTAGTTGTAGCTCTGAATGAACGTCGTCGAGAAGAGATGACGAGACGTATCCCCTACTATTTTTATATTATTTATTTTCCCCGCTCTACCTACCTACAAAGAGGGTGGATGTGAACTTACTATTATCGTCAAATCAAATAACGACAATAAAAATAATAATAATGATAAGGATGTGGGATGCACGTCGTCGTCCAATTTAACGACGACGCAGAATTCAAATTGTGACGTTTAGATTAAATTTGGAACATACAAAATTAAAAAACTATTGGTCACATTAAAAGAGAAACATAGTTTAGATATATTATGTCTTATCCGTCATGAAAAATTTCTTCTAACAACGAAGTAATAATATGTTTTTATTACGCTATTCTTTGGCGGGCGATATTTCAATAAAAAAGTAACGTCATTGTCACAAAAATAGGCTTCTCTTTAAATTTGCGAAGAGACGTTTATATTTTAATAAGTCCAATATAAACACCATAACTTAAGTTTTGTGTTGCTGTGATTTTGCTACGCTACATTCTCCGTTGGATAGACTGATACGTTCAATATTATGATAGTTAAATGATACGTAATTAGTTATAGTAACTATGAAATCGGTAATAATTTCTCGAGAAATAATAATAAATTACTAATTATTAATAATAATAATAATTTTTTATTTCTTTATAATATATTAAATTTAATTATTGCCATGAATAACGTCAGAAATATAATTTTTCCAAATAAATGAAAAAATTACAAAAATCGACATCTAGAATAAATTAGGTGATCAACACATCAAACTTTTTATAAAAATATTCTCTTTAAGCATTCTTCAAATTTCATTAATTTAAATTAAATTTTTTAATATACGTTTAAAATTAAAAAAAATAATAGAGGTAATTATTGCACATTATTCCTAAATAATAATTTAAAAAAAACCGTATTCGGCAATTTTAATTTATCGTGGAGATATTGCAATTATTGAATAGATCTGAGACATCCTGTATAATATAGTAAATATAAATAATCGATTAATATGGTATTATTATTTCATGGTTGCTTTTAACTTTTAAATGATTCTTATTTTTTAGCAAGTAAAATTTAATATAGGTAATAGGTCTTATTCAATTTTAAATCTACATAATATTGTCAATCTATCTCAGGAAATAAAATTCCATCGACCATCGTGAATCAAGTATTTTTAATATGTTCGGTATATTTAACAAATATATTCCGAATAAATTATCTAAATAAGTATTCTGAATAGGAACATTTTTTTTGAACTACTTTTTGAATAAATGTATGCGGTTTTTATGACAATTGATTACCTAACGATAAACACGATACACGTTTATTATTAATCGAAAATTTGACTTCGACAAATAAATATATATTAATGTACGAATAGCTATAAAAACAGGGTCTGTATTTCTTAAATTCATAATTTAAAACACAAACCACATTTATTAAGGGTTAAATATAGATAGTAAATATTTAATCGACAACTAAGAAAACAGTGTCAAGGTCTAATAAATGTATATCGCAGTATCTACGATTCTAGTATAGAATAGGGTAGGTAACGTATAAGTATATGTGTTAAATTTTTATGTATTATATTATTGAAATTGTACTGATAAAAATCATTCGTCAAACCTAATCTACAATTTTAATTTAAAAACTGTGTGTTTTAAATCATATGCATAATATAATATAATATTATTGTAAAATTTAATTAAGCTAACGTTATTTCGACATTTAAACTCGTGTTTTAAAAAAAATTTAATTAACGTAGCTAAATTATGCGTTAAACATTAAAATATTATATTATATCAAACTGTATTGTATTTGTATTTTCTCACGAAAATAATATTGTCTTATTGATTATATTTTTTGTTATTTTTAATTCCCAACACGTTCGTTTGGATACCATGTGTGGCTTATTCACTTTTTAACGGTATTAAAATTATTTCTAAATGCAACTTGTGCATCATTTTCTTTACAATATATAATAATGTCATTCTATAACCGTTTTCGGTACGACCGTTGAATAATATTTACTCATTTATATTGTTTGTTTAATATACCGATTTATTAGTGGAAATTGATGAGATCTAAAGAGAAGTAGATATTAGCTTGGCCGACCAGTTTTTAATAATAATAATCAATTATTTTTATTTTTATTTTTGTGCAATGAAGTAGACGATAAGAAAGAATGTGTTAAAATATCATAAAAAAAAAAAATGTTATTTTTAAAATTGTGATTTATCGTTTTCTTCAGTGTCTGCGAGAAAAATGCTTACGATGCGATGACGATGGAGATCGTCAATAATAATTGTGTCGAGTGTCAATTTAGTTGAAAATGAAAAATGAAAAAATAAAAAATAAAACATCACAATAGATTATTAGGCAAAGTTATAATAGGTACTTTTAATATTCAAAGGGAAATATTTTTAAAAATATTTATTCAATTATTGATATTGAATTTTATATAGGTAGTTTCTGTGATTTATAATAGTATTGAACATTTTTTATCACGGCCAATGGTAATATAATATAACATTTACCTGAACATATACCTACTAACTAATAATTTACTTGTTATTTAGTGAATAACCAATATTGGAAGTGACGCCCAAACTCTATTTCATGTATAGCAAGTGCTGCACATGATTTTGGGTGATTAACTCAGATCTAGTGCATTATGTTATTTAAGTCCTACTGAATAATCTTAAAATGAAAAATAAGCGATAGTGTATAAGAAATGATTTTCAAAGGTAAAAAAGAATTATAGGTGCGTCGTGTGTGGTGCGAAGAGTTATAAAAATGACACATTGCTACACATAAAAAATATAGTTTGGGCGCCACTGATATATTAGTTTTAAATTTTTAATCGTTTTCTATCATACCTATCTACCTATAACAAACCACTGTTCATTATAAACTTAACTATTTTCAATGTTAACTTTCAATATTTTTACTTGCCCCAATGTTTGCACATTATTATTGCAGGTACTGCAGTCGTCTTGATTTACGTTCATTATTCGTGTTCGCTTTGTGACAGAGTACGTACACATACGTGTACATACTTTCTTATACTGACAGGTGGTTTTGGTTTACGAATAGCGATAAAGCGATTACAATTTATTTTTGGACATCATTTAATGTTTACATATTATTATTATTAATTTTTTTTTTGCGTGCCAATATCGCGTCAAAAACGAAATAAATAAATAAATAAAAGTAGGTGACGTTATGTAAACATTAGTGTATCTAATTATAGTTTTCTAAACTATACGCCCTCATGGCCTCATTGCATAATACGTAAACTGTTTAAAATGAATAATGCTCGGGGGATCGTCTAATCGATGATACAGAGTGATCGGAATTCAATCTTACAAAAATATATGGTGGAAAATTACATTCGTTTTGACGGTATCTGAATTATTTCATAATACCATATTCTGATCGCCCTGTATAAGATAATCACTATCTATATCGGTGTCGGGATGTCGGAATAAATATTATCATTTACTTACTTTTTACTGATACGTGTACCTCGTGTTTTTTTCAATTACCAACATATAGTTTTTATCAATGTTTTAAAATTAGTACTTATATAAGTAGAAAAAAAGAATCAGATGAAGAATATAAAAAAAAAAAAAATAGAAAAATAAAAAGAGGATAGATTATTTATGACAAAGAGAAGGACAGTCAAATAACTCAAATAAAATATGGCGAAAATTGCAGTCCGTTAAAAAATAATGTAAGATACAAAAGAGGAATAATTGAGAAATAGGTGGTAAGAGTGGATAGGAAGAAGATTACAGTCAAGATGAAGATGGGAGAATTTTAAAATAATATTTCTGGGGGGGATGTTAGGGAAATAGATCTACATCATGTGGCGTAATGAGAGAGAAGGGAAGATCATTAGGAAAGACAGGTATTCTTTAACGCTTTCCGATGAGCAGGTAAGAAATTAGAAAAATAATTTTTAAAGGAGAAGGAATTTGGTTTTTGATTAATGTGACGTGAGAGTCAGTGGTGTCGTTACCCGAAAAGCCAACATGACTTGGCACACAGAGAAAATGTATAATTTTTGAAGAGAGATATTATATTGAAAGATTAGACATTTTAGTTTGAGGATAAGAGTGAAATTGGATTTAAAAGAATTAGAAAATTTAGCAAGAAAACAAAACTGAGAATCGGAGACTATAAAAATGTTGTAATGATGAACAGAGAGAAGATATTTTATAGCATAAATGATCGCATTCAATTGAAAAATATGAAGATGATTGGGGAAGGTTTGAAGAGAAATAAATATTTAGTGATGGGATGAAAAAAAGTACCCGTCGGAGTTAGTGGAAAACTGGAAACCGAAATATCTGTGAAAACGGGAAGATAACTATTAAAATTGTAAACGATAAAATTGTCTAAAAGAGAGTTAACATAAACGTTAGAAAGTAAAAGCAGCTGTTTTGGAGAGTGGCCAAGAAAATTGGAGGATATTTTAATTGGTGGTTTAGAGGCAAGTGCTAGAAAGAGTGTGTCGTAAATTTGCACGCGAGAATGAGATTGATGTACGAAAGGTTGAAGAGTATAAAACAGATACAGAGTCGAGGATAGGAAAATATTTATGAACGTATTTCCATAAATTATAAATACCAAGGTAAAGTGAAAAAAGAGAGGAGTTAGGATAATATAAATTTTAAGTAAAACGTATACGAAGTTCAAATGGTGATGAAACACAGTATGATTAGGAGAATAACGCAATGCTCATAATATAATAAATTTATAATGATTACATTGTAAATGCATAGGTACCTATATTTAATGAAAACGATAATTTAATAATTAATAGAAATGACAGCTTATTTGACAGCTAATAAAATTGCAGTTATGAAAAAAGCTATTTTTAATATTTGTTAAGAACCAAAAAAAATATAGATTTCGTAAAAACCGATAATTAATATAATTAATAATCCATTATATAAACAATTAACTCGCGAAACGTTATACAGATATTGCTTCTATGTTTTTAATTATACATAATATAATATATTATTATGTTATATCAAAGAGCAGACCTTTGTATTTATTCAATTACCCTTTGTGATACCATTTTTTATATGAAAAACATAATACATTTAAAATAAATCGCGTGAGAACGGTCGGCCTTGGCGAAAAATTTGTCTGTCGAACGAAAGTGTACAAAAAACGAGTTCATCTAATAAAATATCACAATGAAGAAATTGAAAGAAAAATGATAATAAGAATCTAACAATCCATCATTATTTCAATATAATATGTTTGCACGTAATACGTAAGAAGATATAGCATATAGTCGATATATATCTACCTATATATTACACAATACAAAATAAAAATTAATTTGTTTTGAATTTAAAATTGTTTATAATATTATGAAATTAGTTAAGTTAGGATTATTTTCTAACCATACATCTTATGAATTTACATTTTTAGTTCAAGATAATGATAATATGCTGCTTGCTTATATGGATTGGTAACAATATAATATAATATATCGATTAAACTATCCAAACGTTATAGATTTATATTTGAATGGACATTTACAAATGTTCGAAACATTTCGTCAAACGTTTTATAATAAACTATTTATAACGATACGTAAATGTATAAAATATTAATATATATAAAATTACATATCAACGTTATAATAAGGGATTTTTAATTATTGTGAAATATTCATAATATGAATAAAATGTCAATGAATTTTTGATTACAAATAAAATTAGAAGTAAAATTATTTTGTTTCTTCTGAAAAATTGTTGATATTGATTAAAAGTCCCTTTTTAATCAATTAATTTTTTTATTGGTTAATCACTGCAATAAACCCGTGTTACAGTTATTACATACACTAATAATTATTGTTTTTACAATATTAATTATAAATGCGGAAACATAAAAAATATGTATATTTATTATGTTAGGCGCGTATCTATATATATTTTAGGGGACTGTTTTTATTTTAAAATGTTAAATATTAAGATTTAACACGTTAAAATGTTCACTTAAGTGAAAATATTACATTAAGTACCTATATTATCATTTGTCAATGTGTATAATTTATAATAAGAATATTAAACAAAAGTATGAAACAAAATTTTTTGTAGAAACTAGTTTATAATATATTTTTGGCATAAATACGGTGGAGGGGCGTGTTTTAACATCCGATAAACCCTCCCCTGGATACACCACTGTATTATGTCACATTTGGCATATTATTGTCTCACAACTCATAATAGAGTAGAAACTAGAAGTATAAAATATTGGTGTCTATACTTAGATACTATTGATAAGAGGTAGCTTAATAATTGATATCGATTGTCAAAGTTTTAAGCCACGGTCAAGGTGAAGTATGACGAGATATTCTAATATATCTATATATACGTTGAACTAAGAAGTAAAATCTTAGTAAAAATTAGTAAAAGTAAAAATTAAGTACCTACCTAGGTATATGGCTATACAAATGTATTGGTTATAATAACATTCTAAAAGAAAACGATGTACAATTTACAATAATATACTTACGATAAAAATATTATGTTCATAAATCATAAAAATTATAATATTGTATTTCATTTTGATTAATTCAGTAATCACTTTATCAGTTGCATTGTGAATAACACAATATTATGGGTACAGAAATCATTGACAAAAAATTAGAACTGATCGCTTCATGTGATGAAACGTTGATATATTTTTTTAAGATAAAATATAAAAAAAGTGATATAAATTATAAACTAGATACCTACCTCGTATATTTTGTTTTATGAAAAAACACAAACTAACCTAACTTAACTATTGTAATATTTTAAATAGTCTATTATATTCATTTAAAAATAAGAAATATAATACTTTTTTTACTGGTTGTGAGTAAAATTTATTCAAAATGTGTTTACGATTGAAGTTATTTATAGTTTATACATTATTATTATTATTTTTTTTTATTAATAAAGAGGCTTCAACAACATGGGTTATTTATACATTATTGTGGTGCATAAAACTGCACATACGGGCACACAGTCATGACTTCGTGATTAAAACGGTCGATTTATCGATTTTTCGTGTTTCATAATTATTATTTAAATATTAATATCAAATGCATCGATAATCCGTATAGTGCATCTACTTAATAGTTTATAATATTCTGTTCTATGTATATTAGCTATTCTGTATCCCAATATATTATATTTTATCGACTGTATAAATTAATCGTGTAAAAATATTTTGTAATATATCGTATGAGATTTCATAAACGGATGATAGCCGATAGGTTCCTATACTAATATCTGATCATTCTAAAATATTATTTACGTGTAAAACAATATTATCAATCTATTTTCGTATAATATTTATACATTAGTATATTAAAAATATTTTTTTACTTAACTTGTTTAACTTAATGAGTTAATTTTTCTTAAAATAACTATATTATAATGTAGTAGTTTTTAAAAAAATCGAAGTTATTTTCAAAAATTTTTTTTATACTTAAAAATATATCTATACCTATATATGGATAATTATTTAAATGAAAACAATGTTCAACTTCTTACAATAATTTTGAAATTACCTTATTGCTATAATTTTATAAGTGTTTTATATAAACTATGATCTTGTAGGTATGTATGTATAAATAAATAAAATGTGCATTGATATATTATTTGTAAGTATTTTGTATTGAATTTAATTTATTTTTATCAGTAACTACTAACTTTAATCTAATTAATTTGGTGTTTTAGTATCTTTAGACTTAACTATGTACTAAGTTGCTATTATATATTGAAATATTAAATTAGTAGTTACCTAGTTATTATTATTTTTAAAAAATTCTAACTTTAACTAAGTAGTTATAAATTTGAACTAACTTTCCCAGGCTTGCAATTAATTAATAAATAAATAATTTATTTTGTATTTAAATTGATTCTAAGACAGGGATCCAGGAGCTCTTTTACATTTTTAAAAATTATTTAACGTCCTCCAACTAGGTAATTATTTCATTTCATTTTATTACTTCATTATATTCATTTTAAAAGAGATGTTAGGTACCTAAATATATTTTATTGTTTAGTTGATAAAATTTGTTGTGCAAACAAAATGGATAAAAATAATTATAATAGTACATAATATTATATGAAAATTTATAGGTATGAAAACTTTCATGTTGATATATTTTGTAAATTTATAAATTTTTTAATAAATTATTATTAAATAGTAGATTAATGTCGATTTACATTTGAGGAAAGGGTGCATACTTTTTACCAGCCTAAGAGCCCCCTACTATTTTTTTACAATTCAATCTTAGGTTAGACGTACAAAATATAAAACCATTAAATTTGAAAAAAAATAACATCACCCAATAAGATATTAAAGCTGAAATGTTCATGGGTTCATAGCTAATATACATATTTAATATTATATCGCATATTGCAACGTTTACAGAGTGATAGGAAACGACTGGATAAAGTACTAAGGAGGACAGGGAGATAATATTATTATGCAATAATTACACAATTAATTACTTGTTTCTCCTTAAAATTGTTAATAATTATTTTTTAATCTCTCTGTATGTAAGAAAACGTAATTCGCCTTTACGGGACACACCCTGTACAGTGTACGTGTTCCATATAGGTAATTATTATTATCAATACACGCAAGCAAAATATTTTTTCCGTTTCCGTTTTTTTCAAATGTTCGATCGCCCGTCCAGTCGCGGCCTTTGCACCACGTCGACATGTCCTCGGTCGCTATCGACACCGCGAATGACGTCTCGGTCGCCGTCAAAAGTTTACAGACAATCAGTAAACACGTCAGCGACGTGACCAAATGCTGTTTCTCCAAACAATTCCACCTGGCCATCGGATCAAGGTATAAGATTATTATTAATATTTATTATTTTATTATTAGAAATAAATATTTGATTATTGTTTTAAGTATTCTCGATTTACAAAGTTTTGATTTTGATATGGTCACATAATTTTCTCTTAAAATAATCAAAATAATTTATTTAATTTACATAATTTATTATTCATTGTTTTATTATAACTTATATACTATAATAAATATATAAATATCATAATAGGTATTAAGATTCAAAATCATAAATGAAGAATATCTGATTTTTCAAATATTGTATATTATTGTTCGATCGAATCCTTCAAACAAAAAAATATTTGGTTTTCTTAATAATTACGTGGAATTATATTATTATTTATTTCCTGAAAAAGTATTGGTGAAAATTAAGATATCTAAGAGATAAAATAACCGAAATAGATATTTTAAATTCGTTTAAGAAAATTATTGACGATTATTTATATAACATTTATCATTGTATGATTTTACATGTCTGAGCCATTTTCAGGCAAATAAAAATTTAATTTGATTTCGATTATATGAGAAAAAAATTTACATAGATTTTTTTTTAACATTTTGATGGTTTATGCAATTTTGAGAGAGGAACTAAGTACTTACCTACTACTATTATTATAAATATTATATTTCGTTTCAAAGGCAAAAAAAGCATTGTTTTGGACGCGTATATCTTATTGTCTCATATTATATTAAAATAGTAACTAAAATCGACCATTTTTATAGTGATCGTACAGTGAGCGTGTGGGAATGGCGATCTGGCCGCGGCTTTGTGGAAAAATCCTACTCGCCGCTTAAGCACCACAAATATATGGTGACGAGCGTACAATTTAACGGCGACGCAAACGTTTTAGCTACATCGTCCTTGGACGGTAACACTGCTCTGTGCGATGTCGAGGTAAGTCAATGAAAATCTGTTATTGGTTAGAAAATAAATCATTATAAATCATAGTTGGTAATATTATACAATTATAGGTATGTGTCAACAGTTTGGTTGCGTTTGGTTAAATTAGGTTTGAGCATGGTTAGGTTAAGTGGATGATTATATTTTATTAATTAGGTTAGTGAGCCGAAGGCTTAATAACAGGATACCTGAGATGAGAAAGAACGAATTTGATAATAAACGAGTGAAATCCAATAAATTGACAAGTATCACC
This sequence comes from Eriosoma lanigerum, assembly GCA_013282895.1. Classification (NCBI taxonomy): domain Eukaryota; kingdom Metazoa; phylum Arthropoda; class Insecta; order Hemiptera; family Aphididae; genus Eriosoma; species Eriosoma lanigerum. The sequence continues at coordinate 3,158,472 of CM023359.1, forward strand.
CAATAAAAGGCTCAAATCAAGAGAAAACTTTCTTGTAGCATGTGAACACCATACCTCTAACAAAAAGACCAGTAAACAAATGCCAAGATAAGTGGAAAGAGGAATCAACCAACCCTGATGTTATTAAAGAAGCATTAGGTACCCCCTGGACACCAATTCCTTTACCTAGAGTGAAAAATGTTAAACCGCATATGAACAGGGACAGCCCGTATACTGATAAATCTCGTAAAATGGGGTATTTAGTAAAATTTAAGATGCGATTTTGGAGAACTACAAGACGATGGACATGTGTTGAAATGCACGAATACATCAAATACTATCCAAGATAAAAATGACCGGCGTAATACGACATTGAATAATCGAGAAATCGATTTTGTACGTTGCACATAAGATTAAAGTTTCATTGAACTTCGCAAGATGACTGTGGTTTGAATCCCAATGAGCGAAAAATTTATTAGTAAAATTTCGAATTTAACAAGATAAAAAATATATTATCTAATACGAATTTCTATATAAACTACGATATTGGAATAATTTTAAAATCGATCGATATCGTCAAGCGTTTTTTAAACATACAAATTTCATAAGTATAAGAATTTTCTAAATTTATAGTCTCGATTTTTAAAACTGGGCCGCCATAATTTTATACCGTGTTTTCTCTACAATTTAACCGTTTCGTTTGAATTTACAATAATATTATTAATTATTATTATGTATGACAATCACGTATACGTATAATATGTTTTTGTATCTTTACATCATATGTACAAACTTCCAATTTGTTGCCAATATATATTGTCAAACGTGTAACAATGGAATAATTGGCTTTCTCCTAAGAATCGTAGATTTTTTTCCAAAAATTTTTTATCCCAAACATCTCGACGTCGTTATGCTAATTCTCATTTATTAATTTTATTAATTACAAATTGTCTATCTTATGGTTTCTATTTTGTTTTTATAATAATAAAGTGCATTTATTCAATATAATATTTTGCATAAATTATTATTATTATTACTATTATTATTATTGTACGATTAACATTATATTTCAAAAAAATAACCTTAAAAACATATACCAATTATGTATTTGTACGTATTCGACCGCATATATTTTAAAATCATATTCATTAAGTAATATACTTCTGTCATTGAAAACATCATAATAATATTATCTAATGTAGATTCTTAGGTGATTTTCTTTTATACGTTTAAAACAAGTTATATACATCTACTTGCCATTAATCGTTGTATCAAACGTGTATTTTAACGTTATATTTTCTGAATAATACGAGTAGGTATAATCTAAAACTAATTATTATTAAGTTTGAACGGCCGTGAAATTTATATGCATTTATTTAGCAGATTACTAATTTTTCTTTTATACAAATAGAATATAACTCTATTTCATAGTTTAAATCGGTACAAAATATATTAGTAAAATATACTTTCAAAGAAAAACGTACAAAATATATTTTGTTTTAAGGTTAGCGTAATTATTATTATAAACGAGCTGCAAGTTAAAGGAAAAAAATAACTTAGTTATAGTATTTCATATTTGTTTGTTTATAATTTAGTTAAACTATTTAAAAATTAAAAATTAATAAATAAAATCAATTCAACTAGAATAGTATTAATTAATAAGACCTAAAAAATCATTCCTGGCGTGATAATATATATGATGTTTATTTACTAATCAATGTAAATTCAATTTGTTTTTGGGTTAGAAATAAACAATTGACAAATAGTCGATAAAAATAGCTAAATACTCTTAACTATATAACTAAAATTAAGGGCTTGGACGAGTTTATTATATACATAAAAAAACTTAATTTTTTTCAAATTATTTGGCCATGACTAGAAAATTATAAATTTATCGAGTATACTTTATGTGAGCTTTAAATGAAGTTGTTAAATTATTAATGTACATTATGCGAAAATATGCAGGGTAGAAGAATCTAAAATACAATATCATTTTATGAACGTCGATTTTTTATGAAATATCGTTATCGGTAATTTTAACTTGATATAGAATATAGCCTATTTTCAATATTATATAATGTACGAGGACGTAATTATTTTTAATTTCACATTTGAAGGGTTCTGCGTCGGGCGTCCTATTTTTTGTATGTAACTTTTTTACAAGATGACTGAATGAAAATTCATCGTCTCGTTTAAAATTATACGTTTCCGGGATAAAACACATTTCTGCAAAGTAACAAATCAGTGAATATCAACGATTTTTATGATTTTCGTACCGATTTCGATGATAATTACTCCACGAAAACATGTTAGATTTTGATAAAAATGGAGTTGTCCGGTTATCACATAAACTACTTTGTCATACGTCATCAAATTTTGATCTCGTATATTCGTTACCAAAATACAACATTAAACGAAATGCATTTCAGACCGGACGGATTGTGCACACTTTTGTCCAGAACAGTTGCGGCGGCATCAGATCATCGTGTTTCGTGGAAAATTACAAATATTTCGTGTCCGCCGGCGACGATGGGTCTATGTGCGTGTGGGACATTTTCCGACGAGTGCAGGTCAGGTAAGTCAAATTTCAATACGATTATTATTATATTTTGAGTTTATACTTGCACAAAAAGATGTAATTGATTTATAAAATAACACACGTTTAGTCAATTTACTATCGGGTCAGGTATCACAAAATATATTATTGATTAAATAAATTTTGCATTCCATGTTAATATAGTTAAAATAATTACAATAAATGACGTAGAATATTTTATTTTTCAATTAAATTAAAGAAATTCTCAAAAATCATTATTTTGATGAAAATTTGAAGTCGATCAAAGTTTTAATAAAAATTTACCCTTTAATTTGGCTATTTTTAAATATTATCATAATTTAAAAATGAAAAGGTTATATTTTTTCGTTTTTTTATGTACCATATTTTTTCGAAAAAGTAATAATAGGTAATTACATACTAGTTTTATAGTTTATTGCCTACTTAATTACTATAGAAAAAAAAAATAGAATTCTAACATTTTAATTTTTCGTGAAGTTATTGCAATTAGTAAATGGGACACTCTGTATAGTATTTAATAACGAAGAATATATTATGTATTATTCAATTTTAATTGTCTGTTATTATAGAATATGTAAACATATGATTATCGTAATTATCCTTAAAGAACTTCCTTGTCAGAACATACTAATATAAATATGTAATTAATCAATAATATTATGTTATCATAATATTTTTCTCGTTTATTATCAGGACGTTGGCGGCACACGAAGAAGCCGTGACGACGATCTGTTGTTCTAAGGACTCGAGAATAATGTTAACTGGTGATACGACAGGGGTGGCCAAAGTATGGTCAGTCACCGAACTCATTGATATGTATGGGAAAACTGTGCCTCTATATGTGATATTCGATTGTCACGATTTAGGCGTGAATTCCGGGGACATATCGCCTGTCACGACCATAACTAGTGAGTGAATTGTCATAAACAAACAATATTATTGTTATTAAATAAACGAATGACCAACGGAAACATGAAAAAAAAAACATTGATTTCAATAAGTTTGAATAAATTATGATTGTATTCATTTTTAAAAATTTTTTTATTAAATAAATGTATTACTTTCTTTTTTTGTGGGTGTGGTTTTAACGATGTATACCTATTATTACTATTATTTTATTAAAAAAAATTAAACGTTTTCTCTTTTATATTGGAATATTTTACTACGCTCTATGTCTCTATATCTATATGTGATAGGCAGAAATGATTTAAACTTTAAAGTTAAGTCAATTAAAAAATCACAAAAATAAATATAATTTAAAACCAATTTTTTAAAATTAATTATTGTATTATAATATAGGGTGACCACTGACCATATTAAGAAAATAAAAAAACGGTACAGTTGTTATTCTCCCCCCTCCCCGAAAAAAAAACCCTCATCCATATACATTCACACATATGCACACAACTATACAGTGTAAAAATCCAATTATTTTCTTATTACTTTACCTTTTTTGAGTAAAATAACCTAAATAATTAAAGTGTTTAAATCCGTCATTTATAACTTTGGTTTAAAATATACGAGTAACTGTTTTATATTTGTTTCATACATCGATATTTTTTTCATAAAATACATATAATTATATAGAAATAACGGGTTTAATACGGGACCATCTTCTAAAAACGGGATAAAAAGCGTCCCGTTAGAAGTTTATCGGGACAACGGGACATGATGTTCAAAAAAGGGACAATCCCGTTTTAAACAGGACGTCTGGTCACCCTAATATAATACCCATGAATAAGTGAGAATAATAATTAATATAATGGTTTTAAAACATCCTATTTATAACTGTTTTTGTTGTCGTGTAGACAAGGGAAAAGTATACGGTGTTTTGACGTGCGGTAATGATCATTTGGTGAAAATATGGAAATTGACCCTATGGAAGAAGAGTGCGAGTTACCTTCAATGCGCCGTCGAAATGATTGAGTCGTTGAAGGGTCATTCATCCACCGTGACCAGCGTGTGTTTCGACGACGAAGGACTGCTATTCGCTTCCACGTCGATGGATAAGACTACGAGACTCTGGCAGGTATTTTCGCGAAGTAGATTTGCTGAATCTATTTTACTAATATAATTGATAAATTTATAAACAAGACCAGCTTATAGTGCTTGTCTTGGAGTCACGGTATTTTTTGTAAAAGTAAAAAATACTATCCTCTCTTTGGAAAGGAGACAGGGGAGTTCAGGGAATCAAACCCACACGAAATTGTATTTTGTTTAGAAAAGTTGTACTGTGTTTTTAATTTATATACGAAACCTTTAGAATATTGAGTCTGGATACAGCCTTGAATAGAGCCGTTTTTATTGAGGTTATATCCAATTTATAGTTTATGTATATAAATTACACTATTTTAACAATAGATGAAAATAATTATTACCCCGTGTAAATCCGTGGACCTTATTATTATTTAAGTACCTATAGCAGATTGTCATATTATGAATTTTATCGTCGTTAAACTAGTTCAAATAGTTAGTATACATTACAATAATATGTTATTTTTGGTGTAACCAGCAGGTTTATACTTTATATGTGTTTATAATGTAGAATATTGTTAAATGTCTAGAAAACCTAATTCATTATATTTAGAAACTTTTAGTTAATTTTTATAACTTTATTAAACTAATGTATTTATGATTATCTATTGTTTATATAATTGAATTTATTCATTAATTTTGTGGTGATTGTATTTTAAGATAACGGAATCCCACAACGCGGTTTGCTTGAAAGTGTTGGAAGGACATACCCGTTACGTTAACACTTGCGGATTCTCTCCAGACGGTTTACTGATTGCAACTGGTAATTTTAAATATAATATAATATCACGTGTATTCAAAAATACATTTATGTATATATTTAAAAGGTTATTTTTTAAACATTAAATATCAAGTATAAATACAATTGAATTAAATTAAACAGGACTTTTATTAAAGTTGTATTATTTATTATTATTTTATTTCAATATAGATTTTAAGAAATACACTATTGTTGGTTAACCAACACTAAAACAACTTAATATATTTCCACACGTATTTTTTTTAGGTTCCAATGACAAGTCGGTTATTGTTTGGGATGTAAAAGGAGAATTCAATATAAACGCTCAATTATCGGAGTCGGATGTAAGTTTGATAATTACCTGTATAATATTAGGTACGTCACGTGTTGTGTAATAATATTATGCAAATCAAATCATTAACAGTTTGTAAAATCGGTGGAAAATGTTAAATGTGGTATTCAGTTAGAAGTGTTTCTAAAGGAGAAATTGAACAAGTTCACGAATGCGGTTAATTCCTGTGATTTTAGTAGCAAACACAAATTTCTCGTGGCAGCCGGAAGGTAGTATTCTATTATGAAAAAATTATATTATAAAAATCTAAACGCGTCTATTTGTTTATCCTGAAACTATTTGTCTTTGATAATTATGATGTAGGTCGTTCATTAATGGATTCTACAAAATCACATATATATACTTGATAAAAATAGTGAGTTAAATAAATGTCCGACATCTTAAATTTTCCAATGTGTTGTCTCATGATCCTTCACTGTTTGTAAAAGCAGCATTTTCGTTTCTAAAGAAATTTCATCAAACGTAGATTTTTATAATTGGGTGAACTAATGTCATGGGGACGGTGTTAAGAAAATTAGGTTAAGTTAGGTATTGATTAGTTACGGTGGAATTGAACATTAAAAACATTGGGTATTTTTCTTGTCCACCGTTTTGGAAATGTAAAACCTACATACAATTGTGGCTTTTTTACTTAGGTACGAAAATTTTTCTTATAAAGACAATAAAATAATTTTAATCTAGAAAAATAAAATGTATTTAGTATTTTTCTAGTCTAGTAGTCGCAGTGATACGGAGGATGGGAGAAATTAATTGTTTATAGTTCATGTTTTTCAATTTGAAAAATTGATTTCGATTCAAATTCAATTTTATTTCAATTATATTTTAAATATTTGTCTGACAACAGATACGACCTAAGGGAATACTCGTAAATAGATTGAATGTTTAATCATCATCCTTTTATTTATTTTGATATCCTTTGACGACCATCATTGTGTATTGAACGATGAAAAATAATATAATATATATAAAAATATAATATAATAAATATAAATTAATTCCCGAAAATATTTACTAAACTTTTTTCCGAAAACTTTTAAGTGATAAAATTATAAGAGTTTGGCGTCTCGATGAAAATGGTCACGCCAAAGAGAGTGAAAAATCACCGTTACGTGTTCACCATTACTCAATACAATGTATTGCCATCTCACCGTGTTCGTCATACATGGCGTCCTGTTCATTGGACGGTATGACCGTTATTTGGGACCTGGACGTGAGTATCGATAACGAGTATTTTGTCGCTAAGTAATGTAATCATAAATCACAATTGTAATTTTCGTAGTCTCGAACGGAGCTGATAGAACGATAATAAAATATAGAAACCAACATAATATTTTAAGGCACATAATTATTTTCTTGAAAGTGTAACATTACGAGTTTTATGAGCTACATAAATAATATTATTGTAGGAGAGGATAGAATTAAAAACCACACCTATTGTGTGAAAAGACGTTATCAACCTCAATAATAATAGGTATTATTTTTTCTCAATAAGTTTACCTTAATAAGTTACGATTTTTAAATTGGTCTTCAAATTTTCGGTGATAGGTAAATGAATAGATTGAACATTATAGTATATATCATGCAGTTGTAGTGAGATAAACACTGGCCTAGTTGGGCGCCATTTGTAGTGGGATAAAAAACTGGGGGGTGCATGTGAAGCGACATTTAGAAAGTTTAAGAATTACATATAATTACGTGAAAAGTTGGTATACGGTATGTTATACGATCATCTTATATTTTATCCTACTACTGAATATTACTTCTATACTAATATACTATTAGTATATTATAATAATATATAATACCAATGTTATAATATTCTATACTTCTATACTAGAAAATTTTTTTTACCATCGTTAAAATATAATAAACTTTGTTTTCACGTCCACATTGTTTTCAATTTAAATGATAATTGGATATATAACCTAGAAAACCAACTGTATAAGAGAGATAACAGTTTTTCTCTTTTCTCCAAAAAAGACCGCGATTTCAAGACAAAAACGGATAACATAAGCTTGTTAGCCATTCATTGAAATTATCTATCAATGTTGTCCTCGGTGTGTCTTGCGATTCGATATCAAAACGCTGGACATTTTTTTTTTAAACATATTTCGCAGCTTTTGGACAATATTGTTTTCCGAAATTCTGATTATTATTTTGCTAAAAAAAAAAAGTAGAAAAGTAATTTTTTTACAGACTTTAGAACAAAATGGATCGTTACATTCTGATTACGGCGGAGCTAGAACTTGTTCGTTTTCGGGCAATTCTGAACTCATCGCAGTTGCCTGTGACAACGAAATCGTATTCGTGTGGAATGTAAAAACATTACAACTTGTTACGTTAGTATACTTGTATATTATAATAATACTACATAGTAGGTATGTGATTTCGATAGTTATTGTATCACCAAAATATGTTTCTCAATTCGCGATACGAAAGCTAATTAAAAACTTTGCAATGTAGGATGTTATAAAAAAATGTATTCAGTATTATCGATATATTTTTTTCAATTTCTTTATAAATTTTTTATACAATATATTTGAAGGATGATTTATCTCTTATGTTTAAAACTAACAATTCGTTCAGTTGGGCAAAATTAATATAAATTGTAAATAACAATATATTTAGCATCTATTATTTTATTGCTTAGACATGAAATTATTGTATTATGTTTAGTTACACTACAATATGAAATTAAACATTAGATTAACAATAAATATTATATTTTTAAATTTTTTTTTACTCATCTAGTGAATAAGTAGGTACCTACTTAATAACTACATAATTTGAAAACTATTTCGGTTTTCATTTAATTAAACGAATATTTTAAAGTTAATCATCGCATAAAGCGAAAAACGGGGAATTTACCAAAAGTTTAAATTTGTTTTATTGAAAAAGTAGAAAATTAGTAATATATTATTATTTCTCTTTATAAGTTATAAGCTATAGGCACAGAAATATTTGGATTTGGGTTACTTAGCCACCTCAGAAAATTTTGTTCTGCCACCTAGGTGACTGTAAACACAAAGATACAATTTTAATTTGATCTCCAAAAGTTTTGACCAGATTTCCTAACTAAACTTATTGGGTTAAATTGATAAATTTATTTATTTTATGTAAAATATTAACTATATCAACCACGGATGACGTGTAGTTGAAATAATTTAAGTGCTTAAAATTATATTTTTTTTGTGTCTTTGTAAATAGTTAACAGAATAATTATTTTATTTTTAAAATATTACGCATAGGAAACTGTGTGGGAACAACGAAGACGTTACTTGCGTTTCCTTCAGTCCGGATTCTCGTTACTTGATGTCCGGTTGCGTGGAAGGACACTTCAGAATTTGGTCGGTGCATCCGAAAAAACATATCGTGTCCGAGACGAGTACGATCATTCAGGACAAAGCGCACGAAATCGGAATAACCTGCGCTCATTTCGCGTTTAAGAGTAAGTGCTTATTATTTAAAATATAATCAATCCAATTCAAGTCCTCACCTAACCTAACCTAACCTAACCTAACCGAACCTAACATAATAAAACTTAACCGCTCATGACGTGTAACCAAATCAGGAGTAGACATTTTAAATGAAATATTATCAGTGATTCAGTATAATTCAATTGAAAATGTTTATATTTTGTAAATAATTTATTATTCGGATTATTTCTTTTATAATAATTATTATATACAATGTGATTCTCAATCGTAGTATCTTCTGGTTTTAATAAATATCATAATTTGAAAACGTATAGATCTTTGTAATAATATTTTAAAAATTTTACCCTCATCATATTGTATTACGTAAGTATGTATGTATATGAATAATAATAAAATCAAATCCAATTTTTGTTCTATACTCAGGCCCGTCAAAAAAACGGTCGATTTTGATGGTAACTGGTGGTAACGATGCCGTGGTCAAAACTTGGAAGTTATTGAATGATCAAACGAATTTCAAAATGAAGTTTGTTGGTCACGGCGGTGACATCACTTGCGTCAAGTTCCCGCGAAATATCACTACATTTTTGGCGTCTACGTCGTTGGACAAGACCGCTAGAATATGGCAAACGGTTCGAATATTAATCGTAAATTCTAATACCTATGTCCTATGTACATATTATTTATTATGAAACATCTACACAATAATAATCATAATATAATTATGTTATTATTATTAAATATATAGATAATTATGTAAATATTATTATAAGAAATTTAATTAATTTTTTAACGACTAATATTCATAAAATAACTGTAATGGTTCTATATTAAAACAAACGTATATTACATAATATATACATTTTCATTACCAACCTATTTATAATTTAAATATTTTAGTTTTTTTCCATATGTATTGTTAAATTATTAACAACAAAATATAAAAACCAAAAGTAAAGTGAATAGGTATTACATTATTTAAACTATCATTGCTTTAATTGTTTTTGTTTTGTTTAGAAAACCGGAGATTGTCTTCATGTTATCGATCCAAAAAACGCCATTCTTACTTGTTGCTCGTTTTCGTCGGATAATAAAATATTAGCCACAGGTTGTTTTATTTAATGTTACACTAACACATTTTATGTCTATTACATATTTATAAAAGTATATTATAATTATGTAAAGTGTCAAATCCAATAAATTTAACTTATTATATCATAATATTAATCGAATTTAATTCTATATTATGCACAGTCTAGTAAAATTTAAATAAAATGAGTTTATTTAACCCGTCTAAAGTAAAGATGATATAATTATTATAACTAGACTTATTTTTAACTTTAAACTTTTAAGCAAATTAATGGTTCCTAGTCGTTATTTAATAGTAGAACGGAATGATATTGAATATATTTTATGTTATTATTATCAAAAAGTGAAGTTTAAATCATGGCTATTAAATCGATCACAAAAATTAACCTATGGCTACACAATTATACGTGTAGTCGAGTTTCAGAGATTTAATATATTTTTACTTTTACTGACTAGAGCTCAACTAAATTTAATAGTAACAACTTTTTTTTTGACAATTAAAGATGTAAAACTGTAATTGAAACTATATAGATGGATTGACTTTTTAACTTAGAACTTTTGTATTGTTTTGCACAAAATTAATGGTAAAATTGTTTATGACGCAGGATCATTAGACAAAACTTTGTTCTTGTGGAATTTGCCGCTGGACGACGATGATGCAACCGAAATCAGAAAATCGGTAACGACATAAAATAATATTCGTTGTCCATCGCTGTATAACGTCAAATAACACAATAAAATATGATTAATTTTAGTTTTAACGATTAAATCATTATAATAAACAACGACAATTATTGATTTTTTTTTTTCTGTATAGGTGTCATTGGAAAATTACAAAATGCGATCGAACATGTCTGGTAAGTAGTCACGTCTCATCGTATACCAGTTACCAGGTGTAAAGTTCAACATTTTGTTGAAAAATAATTTTTAATTTATACTCATTTTTAGCTATTGTAACAACTGATTGTTCGTGTTGTACAATTTTTAAATTATATGAATGGAACCTAAGATTATTCATACTTATACCAATCCAGTTAGACATTTTTAAAATGTTTTAATAAATGTTATATTTACGTTTGCAGACAAAGACAGGCTGGAATTAGAGGCGGCATTGACAAAGTTACGGTTATCGATAGACATACCCGACGAATTTATTTGTCCGATAACACAACAAATATTCAGAGACCCGGTGATATGTTCAGGTGAATAATTTAAATATTAAATAATTATTGTTTTATACAATTGTCCGTGGTCAACGAGTATACCAACTGTTGGGAAAAAGATTTACTATAATTTCAAACGTCAACTTTATGTCACACTTCGCATATCATTTGACGGACAAAGTACACAAATGAGAAAAAAATGCAATTTAAATTTATTTGTGCAGTACTGCAGTTGTTCTGGCAAATATTTCATATGATAAATACATTTACAAAATTCTTAATGACTATTTATTAATTTACATTTTAGTTTAAATTGATAATGGGTTATGTAAAAAATAATATTCGATATAACAAGTTTATTGTATCAACAATTAAAATTTATGGTTACGTTTAATCGATTTCAAATAACTATTTGAAAGTTACCTCTAACTTAAAATATGAAGTAGTTAATAATTTTATAACAACTACATTTTTATAATTTATCTTCAAAAATATAAAATAATTAGTAAAAAATAGGTAACCGGTGAATGTTTGATATTATTTTATTTCAATCTGGTGGGTAAACGACAAAATGAACTAATATTATTATAATAGTTGGAATGGTGGTGCGGGTTAACCCTTGGCTACATGGTTAGAGAAAGTCTTTAGATAATTATAAATATAATGTAGATGAGTAATTAATAATAAGTGATTAATAATCGTAAATTATTTTAGGTAGGTAATCGTTAATTTTCCATTATAATGATCTATGATAAACATAGACGTAACGAAGATTTTTTAGTAGGAAAAGCTTTGGTCTAATATACATACCATTTATAATAAGCACATATATAAAAACTAAAAATAGCAAAATATTTTAGGGAAGGCTAAAAATGGTTTTGATAGGGTTTAGCTCTCCCACCCTCCCCCATAGTTACGTCAATGATGATAGAGATATTTCTTTATAATATGATACATTTTAACATAATTAATTATTCAAAATTGTTATTATTAATTAAATCGTATTATTTAACGCAGTCATTTAATTATTTTATCAAAATAAATAAAGCAATTTTTCACATATCTCATATACCTTATAAGATTAAAAACGTTCAATCGTTTCCTTCGAGCGGTCAAAATTTGGTTTGTGTTTGTACGAAATTAATTATTGATTAATTAATTAATTAAATTTTTATTCAGATGGTCACACTTACGAAAGATCGGCTATTGTGTCGTGGTTTCGGCGAGGAAAGATCACCAGCCCTCTGACCAACGAACCACTAATGTCCAAGTCCATGACGTCAAATACCACCCTAAAAGGAACAATCAAAGAGTTTGTTCAACAAAATCAATCTTCACCATTGGATGCAGACGCGTCGAAGCATCTGAAATAAAATAAAAATCATTACCGGATGATATTATTATTATACCTACGTATATTATAACTCAATCGTTGACAGTCGTTGTAAGCACTTATTTGGTCGTCGAGACACGCATTTACATTTAGTTTGCCTCTGATAACTTTTTTAATCAACTCGAAAATATTTGTTAACCTTTTAGTTTTACTTTAATTATCTATCGATTATTATTATTATTAGTTGGTGGACACATTTCACCACTTATTCGCTATTGTTTATTGACAAAAATAATATTAACAAATCTGTTTTGCTTTTGAGCACCTCGTGGCCTGGGTTAGATGGACGATTTCTCCAAGTTTCCTTTTGTAACATTTCTAGATTACAGGATTAATTCTCGTTTATTCCCCATTTTTCATCAAACTGAGCCACTTTTATCAACACTCGTAGTTTGTAGAACAGGGTTCTGACATCATAAATTAATCGTCTATTACTATGTTTATATGTAACAAGAAAAATTACTCTTGAATTAAACCAGTGAAATCGATTTTAATTGGTTAAATGGATCATAATTAGATTAATTTGATTGTAAAAACTTCGATTGTACATGTAAACATAGTGTATAACTATTATTATCTTATTCCTTTTTTCCGATAATTATTTTAATATTGAATTAGTATAATAAATTGGAACTTTGAAAGACTGAGTGAAAATAAGTTGTTCATGAAAAGGGACATTTATGAAATTTTATGGAGTTGGGTTGGCCGACCCTATATTATATTATGGTTGTGACTTTATGAGTGTAAGGTAAAATTGAGGATGATTTAGTATCATTTAAAATTCATAAAAACATACATGCACTTTGGATATTAAGGCCCAAAAAAATTGTAAAAATGAGTTTAAAATTTGTTTATTGTAAATGTAAGATTTAAATATATATATATATATATATATATTTATAGATATGACTTTTTAGTCTGGCATAATAACTAGAAAAATTCATTCATTATTCCTATTAATTTAGTTAAATGTATAAAATATTTTGTTAATATGCTGGTTTTTATTACAAATTAGCTTAGAACTATTTTCTTATAAAAGTAATAAAGTATATTATTGAACTTGACTTTATAAAAAAAAACTTAATAAAAAGCCAACTTTGTTATATATATATATATATATATATATATATATAACTTAGTTAAAATAAACTTGATTATTTAATTCTTTAATGCTTAGCATTGGTTTTAATAATAATTCTTGTTATTTTTGTAATGAATTTATAGCAATAAGAATTGGTTGTGCAGTGATGAAATAGTTATAAATATCTTGGTATAGTAAAAGTTATCTAAAATACTTATACAAATAGAAAAATGAACATGGATTATTATACTTTAGAAAAGGTGCCATTGTTATTGTTATTTAGTATTTCTATGTATAAATATTAATTTCTTTCATAAAGTGCTAAAATTTAGTCAAATATAATTTTAGTAATTAATATACATTTAATTTTAGTTAATAAAAATTGTTTAAATCTAATCTTAATAGTAACTATATATAGTAATTATTCTCTTCTTTAATATTTTGTTAAAATAATAATCATTTGGAGTTTATAAAATATTTGGTTTTAAGAATATTTTTGTTTTAAATTAAAATGTATGTATTGCCATTGATTATATTATTAATATTACCTACAATTATGTGAAGGGTTACCAAGACCTTACATTTAGACTAAAATGTCATATCATGTCTTATTATAATTGTTCATTGACACATTTAAAAAACACACAATATTTATTTCATAATCAAAAAAGGAAAATAATTATATAATTTTATATACTAAATAAAATATTGTAAAAAATGATTTCAAGTTTTAAAATACAGATGAATTGAAGTTAGTAGTATACAAATAAAATATAATTCAATAATAAAACAATCCAAGTAATATCTTAATTAGATACAAAATCACTTGTTTTAAATAATAAACTCAAAATGATGCCATAGTATTAAAAACAACAAAGGTAAAATTCAAAATTCATTACATACACGCTACTATATTATTATGGTTCAAATGGAAACAATAAAAATTATATTTGTAATTAATCTATAATCAACAATGTATAACTTAAAATATTTATTTTAAATACAATTTAACATGAAGCATAATACGTTTGAATTAATTTATATTAATTTTACACAGGTACATGTTAGTCTAAATATTAAAACAATAATGAAAGCAATCAATGCATAGTTTAAAATCTTTATATGTAAGCATAATATATTCACAGCATATTATAACGGTTACTTAAATGATTTTGCATCTAATTCACTTGATTCCAAGTTCAGATAAACCTTCAGCCACATGTGCACTGTCTACAGATGTTAGCAAACTTCCATTATTCACTTCTCTGTTACATTCTTTTTTGTGAACAAACCAATGGATGCGTTGACACTCACGGTTACAGTATTGCACGGCTTTACATTTTGCACATTTTTTTGGAGCATTGCTTTCTGCACATGTAGCACATATGCGTTCTTCACCAAATGAATCGACACCCATACCACGTCTATTTCCAATCATGACCAATATAACGTTAAGGGCTGTCATGCTATCTTTACCTCTTGTCAGACTAGCAACCATCTAGAATTAAATAATTATTTTCATGTTATATACTAATAATACCTAGTGATAAAATTATGTAGATTTATAACTAAGTCTGCCTGATCTAACTACATTCTAACAAGAAATAAAAGAAAATAACTAAACAATTATAAAGGTTCTAATCATAATATATACAAATTAATTAAATAAATATTATAATTTTTACTATTTATATTATAATTATATAAATAACTGTATATTCTAAACTAAAATGATATGTATTAATTAAATTTAATATCTAGAAGTTAGGTGAAAAATTAATGTAAACAAAAATAGCATAATACCTAGAATGAGATCGAAAAATTCAATCAGTTTAATGTCTTAAAAGAAAAAAAACTATGATAATACTTAATTCTAAAAGAAATCATTTATACACTTGAAAATGATTTACATAACAAATCATGAAATATGTTTTAACAACTATGATCAAAACGAATCAGTGTTTTATGATTATAATAATAAATTATATAAAATAAGAAATTAATTTCAAATTTGAAAATAATTTTACCTGTCTAAAAATGGTACAATCTCTAAAAGGAAACATTCTAATACAATCCTTCAGAAATTGTTCCAGATAACTTTCACTTTTCAATATTTTTTTAATAAAAAATTCTTTGGTATCCGACTGCTTATCACTTTTCGAATCACTATGAAAATAAAACATATTGAAATATTTAGAAAAACACCGATGAATAATATAAATTACTTGTATTTGGCAATTTCAATCAGTATGCTGGCTAAATAGTGAAATTTAAACGCCATCACCTCATTGGATTCTAGTTGTTTCTTAATTTCACGCTCACACATCAAATTCAACACTTTGAAAATTTTCGAAGCATTATCATCGGCCAAAAAAACTGGAGATATCTCTAAAGCCACTTTAATTGGATGGATGTTTGTCTGAAAAATGTTATCTCCAATTATATAACAATCGTCATGGTGCGTAGTCGGTCTTAATAAAACACACGCACCATCATAATGAATCTGTGAACGGGCCGGACCAACGGCAGAGGCAAAAGGGGTTCTTCGTCTGCGGACTCCGGCACCGTGTAGCAGGTTACTTCTTCTTCAGGCACGTAGTTGCCGATGACGGCCACACAGTTGTGATTACCTGTGAACATACGTACGCAATGTGAACCGGTGGCCAGATCGGATCGGTGTCCGACGACACTTACCCACGAACGCGCCCATCTGGGACGCGGTGCGACCCACCGAGTTGGTCAGTTCGCTCTTGGCGCCGGCGGCCAACAGTAAACTGCACACGGCCGGGTTGCCGCTGAGGGCCGCGAAATGCAACGCGGTGTACTGGTACTTGTGTTTGCCGGAATTGACGTCGGCGCCCTGCGGAAGAAACGGAAGAAAATCGAAACAATATTTAACCACCAATCGACGGAAGAACAATCGCGTCTCACTCACCCTGTCCAACAGCCAGCGGACGATCTGCTCGTTTCCCTTGTAAGCCGCGTGCTGGAGCGGCGTCATGCCGTGTTCGTCCAGTATGTCGGTGCCCAGTTCGTCGGCGGCGTTGTAGATCTTCTGCAGCCCGTCGAAATCGTTGACGAATATCGCTTTGAAAACCTCGCGATTCATGTCCGCGATTTCTTCGCCGGTAATCATTTTTTCGTCGATAGATTAATATGACCGACTGCGACGGGCAGATTATTTCCAGAACAATACATGCGCAACACGCGCGCACAGCCGGAAGAATTATGTAAACAAATCGCGTACGGTTGTGCACAGCCGACGAACGTCTGCGGACGTGATAAACGGCGCCGCGTTATCAACACGACGTCGGGCATGCGCACTTTGTAGAAAAACTCATTTCGTCGACTACGCGTTTCGTTCCCTACCGCGACGCGCACCGTCTGCAATATTCGTCGATAAATTCATTTTTCGAATTCGGAGTACAGGACTCGTAGTCAGTAATGTATTTAGAAATTTTTAATGGTGAGGGGGTTCAGAATTTTTTTTTGTTAAAACCTTTTTCGATGCCGAAACCTCCTCTCCCCCCCCCTTCTTCAACGTTTGATTATATAAAAAAAATTAATTGTTCTGTATCTGTATATTCATTATAATGTAAAATCTAAAAAAAGTGGCAAAATAATATTATTAATAGCAATTGTTAGTTTTTTTTTCGAGTTTAAAATCGTTCAACCCCTCCTCCCATCTTAATACGCCACTGCTTGTAGTCATACGAAACCGCGAAATATGTACTTAAAATTAATTTTTAACAATTCGTTGTAAATAATTGTTAATGTTTGTATGTATTTTAATGAATTATTTTTATACAATTACAATATATTAGACTCTTTTTCGATAACCACAATGTTTAAATATACATTTATTTTTATCATGACATTGGACAACTAGATGTTTCTTTATATTGTCAACCAGGAAACATTTTCTCTTGTCAGTACACAATGTTTTGAAAAGTTAAAAGGAACGATTAACATCAATGAGATTTAAAATATGGTGAATCATTTATGCTTAAAAATGACTATAGACTATAAATGATATAGGTATGCCTAACAAACAAAATATGCATTTATATACAAAATAAAATAATTTATTTTGCTAAATCTAAATCTAAACATAAAACTTATTTATTTCTTACTCGGTTATTTTTGTGACTGTTTAAATCAAATATGCAAATTCTAAAAGTCCTCTACCCTAGTTATAACAAATATAATTAATAATATTACTATCTACCTTAATAGTTCAACGATCTAGTAATTATTATTAAGTATTATTAAATAATTAATTAGTCACGCGAAATTTTTATTTTATTCTACCAATTTTGTTAAATACAGGATACGTTTATTTGTTGTAAATTATAGTACCAGTTATTTTATTTTATTAAAATTAAACAAGTTAAAAGTTAAAGGAATTATATTTTTTTTAACGTAGAGAGATATTTTTAGAAATTCAAATAATAAAAAATATAAATCTTAATAAATAATAACTACAATTATTCAAAGTTATTTTTGCGTATAAAAATTGTTTTCAATTATACATATAATACAGTTTATGTTAAAGTAATGAAATAAAATAACCTGTTGCTAAAGGGCTTTTAAAAATAATGTGAAATAGGTAACAAATTAACTTTTTTTGTTTATTTTTGTTGTAAAATCTTGAATTATATGTTCTAAGATCAATTCCCGTGCCAACTTTTCTTCAATAAATAAAATTGATAATCCAGTCAACCGTTCATTGTTGATCTTAAATGATTTTTTATAAGTTTCAGTTGAAGAAACTTATTTCAGTAAACGCTACTGTCACTGGAATTGTAAGAATGATTCGCAAGTCTATTGTATTATTATAATAAATATAGATTTCTTGAAGAAGTTTGTAAATGTATTCAAGATTTTTTTTTTTGGAGAATTATTTGATTCTGCTAATTGACAAAACAATTGTATTTCTTCAAATAATTCAATGTCATCCATATTACATATATCATTTTTCAATAGTAAAATAGAAAAGCTAAATCTTTGCAATATTTCAATATGGTTTCATACTCGATACTCTCGAGATTTTAAATTATTCTTATTATACAAGAAACCAAATTTTAAACAATGACCAATTTTAACTGACCAAACCTGTCTTGTAACGAATTAAGATAATAGCCTCATCAATTACAATATTGATAAACTCTACTACAAATTTCTTTTCTGAGTTATAAAGTAGAATATTATTTGTACTTTCATAGTTAAAGTTAGCTTTCTTTAATTGTTTAAGTATTTGAACATTTAGATGTTTTCGAGTAGTGTTCTATAAGTTACAGAAATCTATTTTTGATATTTAGGTATTTGTATTCGTTTTTATTTTTGAAAATTAGTATTGAAATACATTTATATATATATTATGCGGTTTTTAACAAAATTATTTACGAAATTATAAACTATTGGTATTCGTATGACGTTTACTAGCAATGGTATTTATAAACTATCGAACCACCAATCGCCATTTTTAAAAATTTTAACTATTTAAGAAAAAAATGTGTGAATATTTAAAAACTTCTTCTAACTATTCTAATAGTTACTAAATATTATATAAATTGTTGAGTGCATATTTTTTTTTTTTTTTTTTTATTGTGAATTTATTTTAACATTTAGTGTATGTTCAATATTGTTCAATCATAATTATTTTTAATGTATACAAATCCGACACATAATACTAACACGGCGCTATGGGTATGCAATTTGGCTACTTTGATGGTCCTTTAAACTTTTACAGTATAAATTATAATATTTGCTTTAACTGGAGCTCTAAAAAAACCTAAATGATGCATTTAAAATTGACACAAAAATACATTTTTTGTTAATTAATTACGACATTTTAATTAATTTTTTTAAAAAATTCTAACAATACAAAAACGCATAAAACAATATAATATAATTAAACTTTTTAAGCAGATTCTTCTTCTATTACCTACTTACTCAAACATAATATTATAGAGCAATAATAATTAAACAATTTTTATAGAAATAATATTATTGTTATCAACAAAAATATAAAACAATGAAAAATATGTTTTAAAAGTAAAAAAAAAAATCCAATATATCATGCAAAATAAAATAACATAACTCGCTTTGTCCATACATATAATTATATATATAATTATAATTATTTTATTTTCACTTAGCTATTTTCATAACTTTGTATAGCACGTATTCTAAAAAGCTATAAGTCCACTATCCTACTCATACCACACAAAAATACAAAGTTTTTAATTTATATATTACATCGATTATTTTTTTGTCAAAACGTCCTCTATTCTATAGTAATATTCTCGATGACCATATTTAGACAGCCTTCGAATAAACGGTTCTGTTTCACTGTCTATAATTTATAAGCGAAATCGATAGTTTCAACGATTGAGTGACCCCATTCATCATTATATTAATGTTAACAGAAAATCAATACACTTTCCCCATCAATAAATCCGATTTTGTTTTAATATTTGGTTCCGAATTCTATCGGAATTGTATTATACAATTATTGATTTTTAAATCGAAAGTTTTCCATAAAAGTCATCAGACACAACATATAATATTAGTTTATTAGTATATTTTGTGTGTTATATTATTCATATCGAATTGAAATAAAAATGAAAACAAAACAAATGGCTAAATTTTATTTAAATTAAGATCTTTTTATTGTCTCAGTATATAATCGCTTATCAAACTTAACCTAATTTAAGCTAACCTAACCAATAGTGATTATTTTGGTTTTATATTAAGTATTGTATGTTTATTGTTTGGTTAAACTATATATGTATAATGCATTAATTATAAAATGCGTAATATCGTCGACGAATTGTCAATAATTAATACAAACACAACAAAGATAAATCGAACTGTATAATATTATTGAAAACAATCGAACTATTATTTTATAATATTATGTATATTAGATGCGTATTTTTTTATTGATAAATAATACAGTCTATATACAAAAAATACAATCAGAAATATATGTTTTGTCGTAAATAATTATAAAATACAATAGATATTATACAATTTAAAAATACAATTATAAATTATTTTAATTTGTATTATTTTAACCACTGAAATTTTAAATTTTAAATGATTTAAAAAAGTGGAAAGGTCGATTCTGGACGTTGCTCCTTCGTTCCTTCGATCTTTGGAGAAATTAGTGATTTATTATAATTTAGATTTGATTCAATGTTATTGCATTAGAAAATACGATTCTGAGCGAAACTCAGTCAGATATATATGATATATTAAAATTCGTTCCAAAATTTTACTACGTGTGTAAATTACTTGTGAGATTACTCCAAAAAATTTCAAATCGCTACGATAAAAATTCAATTAATTATCGCTAAATATTAAAATTTAAAATAACGGAAACCGTAATTTTCCTGATTTTCCGCTATTTTTTGGTAGTTTTTCTTATTCCGTGGAAAATTTTTTGAAAAATTCGAAAAATTCGCTAAATAAAGTACCAACTATATGTAATTTAATACGGAAGGCATAACCTTTTTATGGTAATCGGATAATCATTATTTCTACGTTCCTCGCTTAGCTTAAAATCTAAAATTAAAAGCAAGATGAAAGAAATACGAACTGAACTATTATTGTTTATATATAACGACTTTAATACCTAAAATATATAGTAGTATAAAAAGTATTATTTAAATATAATAATTTTTATATATTCTATACTCAATAATAATTTTATTGAAACATCAATTACAAAATAATTAAGCAAAATTAAGCAGCAAATGATAATATTTAATAGTTTTCATACTTATTTAGTAATAATAATAATAATAATATCAATTTAATATTATTGATTAAATTTAATATTAATTAATAATTACTAAATAAGTTACTAATAAGTATACTATACAGTTTACACTGCTTTATTAAACATGTTAAGTATAAATAAAGTATAAATACTCAATAGTAAATATGCAGTAATCACAAAATTGTGATCCAAACTACAATATACAATTTTTTAAGCAACCCAGGTAATATGTTTCAAAACTAAATAGCCAATTTATACTTTTTATTTATATAAATATATAACACAATATATTATACATCTTGATATATGCTGAAACTTGTATACATGATTATTGATTTTGCCAATTTTTGCATTAAATTGAACCAAATTTTACCAGATACTAAACCAGGTAAGTCTAAATGATTAAAACTTTTCTATAAAAAGTGGACATGCCCTGTTATTGCATTGAGTCCTCCTTCATAATATATTAATATGATATTGTAAAAATAAACATATTATTTTCATTTGAATTATATCAATATAATCCAGATGATTTTAAGTAAAAAATATCTATTATTGTATTATATATATATATAATTGTTTTTACATTAAATTAAAGATCATGTATTTTGCGTCAATCTAATAATAGGTATCTACAAAGATTTTAAAACTTTATTACACGTTTATTTATGGTCTTTTGGTTATTACTGGGGCTGGAATTTAAGTTCCCTAAACATTTTATAGAAGATTTTTATAGAAGATAATTGAAATTACGAAAAAGATGCTACAAAAGGATAGAAAAAAATACCTATATTTAAAAAATTAATTTAATACACATTTTCCATAAATTTTAATGAATGCCGTATACTGGTATTACCATTACTTCGGTGCGATCAACAGGTATTTTGAGTAAAATATATATTATTATAACATTGAGTTTGACCTGAATTTTCATCTAAATAGTGTTTGTAATATATTAATATACATTTTTGTAATGCACACAATTCTTCCAGATCAAATTTGTATTTTTTCAATTTTGTCATTAGATGTTTTCGTGTGATATTAAAAAACTAAACGTTCGGGAAAACCGGTTCGTGACTTCTTGTCGTACTTGAAGACCACACATTTCGTTATAAGGTTAATTTATAGTTCAGTCATCATCATATTATTAATTAGTAACACTACAATTACACGACTATTATTGCTAGACACTATAGCAGACCGCAGTTCTCCTTGAACAGTGTTGATCGTCGCTGTCGTTGCGAACCGGTGGGATTATTTTTTATTATTATACATTCTTTTTTTAGATAAAAAAATAATATAAGTTTAATACTCCACTGATATCGTTGCCGACATCGATGTCGAATTAACAGGGAACATAATGTGAAAAATAACATTAATTCAAACGATTTGAATTTTTAGTTTAAAAATGTGTACATTTCTTATTTTATAATAGAACAACCATCAACATAATATGTTTTTTAATACCTTTCATTATAATCATGAAAATTCATAATTTTTACATCGTTAATTCCAAGTGCAACAATAAAACGAAATAACTACAAAACGTTTATTTCGCACAAAATACATATTATTGTGTAAATTAAAACACGATAACAACAAATTTATTATTATAATATAATTGACGGCGTAGTATTCCAATACGTTATATATGCGTACAATATTATATTATATTATTATAATATAGTCGATCCAAACAAACGTAAAAGTATAATAATATTATTATTACGAAAACGAATACTATAAAATACTGAAAAATATATTATTATAATTATTAATCTAATATAAATATGCTTATTCTATAATAAATAAATAATAATAATAGTAATAATAATAATAATAATAATAATAATAATAATAATAATAATAAATAAAATAATAATAATAATAATAAATAAATAAAATAATAATAATAATAATAAAGTAAAAGGTCGCTTCGACGACAATAATATTATCGTTTTTCTTATAGTTTTTTCTTCAACGATTTAACGAAAAATATAAAAGTAAAATTACAATTGTTCGGTTAAAATATATTATATTGTGTAGGTATAGTAAAATCTCGGTAATATTGGTAACAATACATTAATAATATAAAGCGTCATCGTTTCAGATCAAAACAAACCAAAGAAAAACTAAACATTTTTTTTAAACAAATGGAACACTATAACCACCCACATCATCATAAATATTATATACTGTAAACCTAAGATAATATTAGTACAATAATAACGGAATCGTAACGACGGTTTTAAACGATTGTCTTGTCGCGGTTGTACCTCGTTGGCAAAGTAAATAAATACAAAATATAATATAATATTTTACTCGTCGCGAATGGATACCATTATTATAATAATAATAATGTATACCGGGTTAAAGGTAACCTGGACATTAATGTATTACAATACCCGTACTTGGGCGTACCTACAGACTGTTCTATTATTATTATTATTATTATACTGTTATTGTTATTAACTAAATGTTTGGTCGAAAACCTGTCATCGTCGACCGTCGTCGGTATATGGAACTAGGTACAGGTATTTATTCTTTTCAATCGATACGATAAAAATACAATAATTCGTTATAGAAGTGAAATAATAATAATAAAAAGAAACAGCGGCGGCGGCGGTCGTTACGATAACAAGACGTTTTGCTTGACGGTGACGATCACGCTGGGCGCGGATTGTTCTTCGTTGGCGACCGGCAACGTGGTGCCGTGACGGTTAATGTGTTTGCCGTCGGTGGCGTAACAGTTTTTCTCGCCGGCGCGCATGCACTTCTCTTTCATCGTCATCGGATGCAACAGTTCTTCGTTGGTCGTCGCGTCCTTGCACCACAAGTCTGTACGAAAGAAAAACAATTTTTCATTTTTATAGTATACATTAATTATTATTAATTTACAAAAACACGGTTTCGAGAGATAATAATTAGTGAGACGGGTCAATCCGTATATTTTATACCATCGATTTTCGTTTGCTTTTGTTTTTGAACGAATCGTTTAAATTTCGCAAATATCGAATCGGATTGGATTTCCTATCCTAGACCTAAGGCCTTATATGCATTGGCCAATTGTTTTGGTAAACTACAGATATAGTTCGTGTAGCTTGTGAAACTAATTTAATAAAAAAAAATGATTTTAATTGAATCTAAAAACAAAAAATTAACTACAGACTCCATTATATATATTTCAATATTTTATATCGCACATCGGCCTTTCGATTTATATATATGGTCAGTTTTAATTCCGATTTTTTCAGATCGAACTTTTGGAAAGTCTATTTCTTTTAGATCGACTTACTATCGATAATCTCCCATTACTAATTTGGCAGTAGGTTGGCCATAGAAACAAATTAAAAACAAATAATTATATTGTTGTGTATAAGTATTTATTTCTATAATATTTAGTGTGAGTACTATATGTACTATTGTAACGATTAATGATAATAATGGTTTTCAGTTATAAGTTTATAACATTTATCGATTAATCGATTATCGGTTATGAAATTGAATAATCGCCTGCCTTCAATTTTTATAATTTTTTATCCTTTTTCGAGATATATCACTCTTAGAACATGACATTTAACTGTTAATTATAAACAATTAACTATAATATTTTATACAGGTTTGTAAGATTGTATTTTACGATCAAAAGTTTAAAGGAGCCCGTTTGTATTTCAAATGTCGACTATTTAAATATTTCCTAATAAGATTAAATTTATTCTTCTTCTGCTTCGCTTTACACCTCCAACTGGTTGGGAAAAAATGTAAGATAAAGATATTAATTTTATACATTCTTTAAAAACAATTCAAATTTTTGAATTTCCATATCTAATAATAAGACGTGATAATTTTTAGCTATCGCATTATATTATTCGTTTGAAATATTATTACTCTACTCGAAACGGATACGCAGTATAAATTTAATACTACACAACTTGTTGAAAATTCTATTGTATAAACTCAGTCAAATATTTCATTTTGATATAATTAATTTTTTTTAAAATGTGGAATTCAAATATAATGTTCTCAAATCGATAGTATATTATGTATATAGCTGATACCCATCATATCTAATCTTAAGCTCATATTAGGACTGTCTTAATCCTAACCTAACCAAATTAGTTAATATTTTTATGATGGTTATTGGTAAAAAAAAAATAGTAGACACGAGTAGGTACAAATAATATCATACTTATTGATCGAAAAACACTGTTAATATACAATTTTAAAAATAATGAAAGTTTGTAAAATTGTGTTAAACTTGATTTCAAAATAAAGATACGTATTGTTAAAAAGATAATTCGTATTTTTATTGTAAATCTAGTATTATAATATAGTATATTTTATCAAACCAATTGTGCAATATAAGGTAATTTTAAAAGCTCTGTGTCACCAGTCACTACAGTCAAATATAAACAATAGAATGTACAAAAAAATGCCTAATTCGTCACTAAAACAATATTCGTTTAAACTATCTAATGTTTAAGAACCACTATCTCTGTTTCTATGGAATGTAATATTATTTCTGGTACAATATATTATGGTTTTTATTATATATATATATATATATATATATATATATAGGGACCAGTTTTTTGTTGTTGTAATTTCAAATAGTTTGTTTCTCGATAACACTGTATTTCTATGCATGTTCATAATGTTTTATGAAATCTTCGATCTCTGGACGGACATAATATGGTTTTTTACTCATGGTATCGAAAAATTAGATGTTTTCGTCGTCATTTTTATCCATTTCGGTGAATTATATTGTTCTGTTAACACCGTATAAATAGTAATATAAGATAGTATCTATTGTATGTGGTTACTGGTTGGTTACCACTTAACGTTCAACTAACACAACGGGAGTGTCAAATAAATTAAATTTGTGTTACCATCATCATTATGAACGTAATAGAAGAAATTGAATTCGAATATTTCTTCACTTATTTCTGTACGTCGTACAAAGCAATCGATATTTTGTACTAATAAATTGATACGATACAACTATTAGGGGGAAAGGGAATGATCCCCTTAGTATATACAGACGATGTGTAAAAATATAAATTAAGAATATATGATATTATAAATTAATAAATGAAATACCACTATCACCGATTTTATGAATGTCAAACGATTTTGATTATTGTATGTATTAAAATATTATTTATCGAAATATTACATTTTAAATACCTATTGCCTTTTCGACGTGCGTCGAAACGAATTATTTAATCGCAAAATATTAGTATAATATCGCGTTTGACGCAGAACAAGTCAAACAATGTAACATTGTGTTTATCAGTCGAATGTCGACTGTTGACACTTCATATCGCTATTAATATTATTACTCACGTTAGGTACTACTTATTTGTTGTTACAATAATATAATAATCATCCCACGACGAACAATGTATAATCGACTGTTTACAATTGGTGAACTATTGAATTTGTATTTACGTTCGGCAACGTGTGCGGTAATGTTACGGAATCCCGACGAAACGGCAAATTTCTGGTCAAAGTTCCGAAACTGTCGATAATTAAATTTGAGAACCACTAGTTTGGTAAAAATAATAATGCATAGTATATTATAATATTACGCGCGATAAGCTCGACGTTGTTATCTGCGTGTTCGGCTTACACAATTTCGTAGTGAAGGCTCTCGTACGGTTTACTGTCGTCGGAAAACAGAGGTAAGGTTTTTATTTGTAACTATTTAAATAATAAATAAATTAAAAACAAAATTTAATTTAACTAAAAATTAATAATATAATAAGGAAAAATGTTGTAGGTATTCTATGATATTATTTATCGTCGAAAATGGTAACTGTAATTCCCCCCCTCCCCACCCCGTAAAAACCATTTTTCAGTTTCTCTTCGTATACATTATTATTATTATTATATCGTTATAGTATAATGCAGATAATTATCTTCATATTTAATTAAACATTCTTAAAGAGAACTAAAATAATAAACTCTTCCAAAACAAAAATACGTTTTTATGCGTGCACCCGGTAGATGTTAACAATATATTCGACGATACCTATATGGTAGTTTTGGATTTAAATGTATAGTATTTGCATTACTAACGAAAGTCTGTTGAGTATTCGAATTTCACAAAAATCGTTAGGTAACAGTATGAACTTGTTAGATTCTTGTTTCGTGTTTTCACATCAAAAAATAATATTTTAATATATATATTTTGTCACACACACACAGTACCTAGGTACTATATTGTTAATAATTGTAATAATTAGAAAATATAATAAGGTTTAGGTAAATTTTCGCTAATTTTTTTTTTTTTTTTTTTTAATGGCGTTTGTAAAAATTTAAATTATTTCAAAATTCCTTTAACTCATCAAGTAATTAATTTTGCCACTAATAATAATTATTGTTTTACAATTTAAGAGCAGTGAGGTATAAAATAATTTGTTCTATTTGAAAATGATAATTTGTAAGTACTTTTTTATGGTAGTACCTATTAAATTTTTATCTATAATAATCTTGAATAGTTGAATGGGTTTGAAAATTGACTTAGATATTGAAAAAAATGTGGGTGATAAAAAAAAAATGACGAAATAATTGAAACATTTAAAATGTAATAAAGAATCATTTATGGGTGAAATATTATTTATCGCGTAATTGATATATTATGTGCAATTAGACTATATAGGTATCTTATGTATCTACCTATTGCGTTTATCGAGGTAATTCATAACAAAGATTTCCCCCTTCGGTTACAGCCAATGTAATGACATAGTATTTTTTAATAAAATATTATTAAATGACATATTATTTATAATATTGTATATTCCACTTGCGAAATAACTATTTCCCTCCCAGAATCATGATATATCAAATATTATTAAATTATGACAGTTATGATACCGCGATCAATAACTAAATAATAATAATAAAAACAAACAAAGCAATGTATTATTTTCGTCAAATATGGTGTTATTTTCAGAACCATATTTAGACTTTTGCTGCCCCTCTACAAAAAAACGAACCCATTTTTCTTAAGTAAAACAGCAATGGTCCTAATAACCATTTCCCCCCCCCCCCCCCTAAATACGGCCTGGTTATTTTGTGATCCTTCAAAAGTTCCTATGCCAAAGTCGAGTTTAGTGTCGACATTTTACATTTTATAAATTATCTCTATGAAACCAGAAAAAAAAAATCAGCATATTATATTGCAATACAACTTATTATAAATGAACAGAATTAAACGTGAACAATGTAATTTTTTGATCATTTTATATGAAATTTTAATGTTTTTTATGAGCTTTGCACCAGAATTAGGTTTGTTTTATTTGTGGAATGGGTTAATTCGAGTGTTAGATTTACACCAAACTTATAAAGAATACTTTTATTTTATACTCAGAAGAGGTATTCGAATACTTTTCAATATTTATTCAAATAGAAAAAAACATACTAAAGAATAATACGTATCAAAAGATAAATTGTATTATAAATGTCTAAAAATAAAAAAATGAGATATAAATATTTATTTAAATATTGAAATTTTACAAGAAATATATTATTCTTTATACCAATTTGGGAATTATACTAAGTGTCTGATAATTTTATTTTGTTTTAAGTTCCGGTCAATGAGTCCAAAGAGGGAAAAGTTGGCAGAGTTAAATGAAAATATTTTGCCCCTACCTTGAAAAATTCCTACAGACGTCCTTGGTTCGGGTATTAAAGTATCCAGGTATGAAATATAAGAAATAAATATTCTAAAATTGAATAAAAATTACTAATTATTCGTAATTGGCGTTCAAATAAAATAAAATACAATTATACATAAAGTATACTTTTATTAAAATAATACACAAGTTTGGTGAGCCTAAGCACTACAATGAAAAATATACACAAATACTCGGTGTGATTGTAACCGTTAAGTCACGTTTGTTTAACACAAGACGTTAGTGGCGAATTTAGAATTTTGCAAGGCGATATGCGAAGACAACATTTTATTGACCAAAGGCCTTACCCTTGGGCTTACTCTCACTATCCAACTCGTGTTAAAGGGTTGAAATTTTGATAAAAAAAGTCAAGGGAGGGAATTTATACTATAATCACAGTAAATTTCATAATTTTCCCCGTAATTTTAAAGGCATTATAACGCAAGGCAAAAAAAACAACAACATTAAAATCGAAATAGTCTATTAAAATTATGAAAAAAATTCAATACCAATAATTATTAATGCAATAAATTTATTTGAGTTTTAGGTTAGCCATAACTTTCTATATGGAGATTATTTAATTTGATTTTGATTTTTGAGATGTTACGGGTTAGGATTCAACCGAACCGAACTTTTATATTTATTATATCCGATATCAAAATGTTCACGGAAGTCTGAAATTTTCGTCTGTGCTCGGGTCAGTTTTGGATTTTTTATTATCAAAGTTCTATTCATTAAACGTATACGATCGCCATTTTCTTTGTAAATATGCAAACAGACTTCAGGCTTTTTCATATCTCGGCGATGATTAATTTTCTTGCAATTATAAATAATTCGATATAAAGGCATTATTCCGCTGAATTAATTATATCACTGATTACGAACGAATCAAGGAAATATATCCGAAATAAAATAAAAATGATAGTACCTACTGTGGAATAACAAAGGTGCCAGCTATGAGTAATGTTATTTGAAATATTACTTGTTAGTAGTTGTTACTTGTTACCTACTATAAGGAATGTAATAATGGTATAGATATTATTAATCATTTATATTGTTATTTTATTGATGTTTATTATTTGTATTCAATTTTAAATTGTTAACACTTTTACATTTTTTATAGTAACAAATAATAATACCATGAACACCACATTTGTACATTCGTAATACATAATATGCGTCAGATTTAAATTATAAGACATAAAGAATTAGGTAAGTAAGAAAAATTCTAGTAATAATTTACTAATCAACTTTGATTTTTTAATTTTAACAATCATAATTTGTTAATAACTAACAGATATTCACTTAACTTTAATCAGTAAAATGTTGAAATACTAAAGATTTTATAATATACTTTATATTAATCATACACAATGATCAATCTAGTGGAATAATAGTTATTATTGATCATTAAATATAACTGTATTTATGTGTCAATACTAATAATACAATTTTTCACCAATTATTATATAATTGTAAAAGTTAGAAAGTGTAGATTAATAATAATTAATAAGTATAATGTAATAGATATGTACCTATGGTTATAAATATAATTAAAAATATTCCCGGGATAAAGACAATTAAATTGTTAATATTACATTATTACCTACATATTATGTACTTAATAATTATTATAGTTGAGATTGTATTTACTATCAATATATATATATATATATTTTTTTTTTGGAGTTTGCTTGTTCCCAACTTATTACAAATTATGATAGCATACATCGAGTCAATCAAGTAGTAATATATTACGAAAGTCAGCGATTTTGGTACGAGGGTCTTTCATGGGGGTATTTAGAGATGTAATATAGGGGGGGGAGGGTTCGAGTCCCAAAAAATCTTTTATTTTAACTAATAATGACAAAAAAATAATTATATTGTATAATATGTAAATAAAAACATTGTTTTTACACCGTATAATCTGTAAATTTCATACAATATTTAAGTACATTATGTCATTTTATCTCAAAAGTTAAGATATTATGATTTATTTTTTGACAAAGGTATTGATATCTTAAAACGCAATAGTCCACAATCATACATTTAGTTGTAATTTATGCACTACTAGTCTACCAATAATTATTATGGTATTTAATTTTGTGTATGAAAATTGAAAACTAAAATTACATTATACCTAATTAAAACATTTATACCAAATCACATTTACTTTAAAGCAGTGGGGTTAAAAACATGTTCTGGAGGGGTTTATTCTTCCTTAAATACGCCCATGGGGTTTTTGCATAACAGCGAGAAAAATCATTGTCTATCGGTATTCTGTTTTGATCGTATAAATAAAATAAAACAAAATAGGTATTTTATTTTTAATTTGATAAATAAATCTGTTCGTTTTGCATGCGCTTAAAATTGTTTGACCAAATAGATAAAGTGAAAAATATAACGAAATTCCTTTAGCCGACGTTTTTCGTTAGACATTTTATACACTAACAGACAAATAAATAACTATAAACAATAAACAATACGTATGAATTTACATAAAACGCACATTGTGTAATATTATTAAAATGGTTGGTTAAAAAATACTATATTATCATCGTTAAGTTATGACTTATGAATTTATAAAGATCATCACTTTTTATCAATTTTTTTTTCAACACTTCATTGTACTATTAATCGTTTTTATTATTATTTATATTAATTTTGTTATAATCGCACATAATTTAATGATCTACCAAAATGCACGTTTAAACTCCATTTTTCTTACCAAGTTATTTTACCGTTATGCCACTTAGATAAGAATTAGATTATCGAGTAAATCACGTGCATTTATTTAATTAACAGCGTGTTGTGTATTGTTTAAAAGAACAAAGAAATTAAATTTAAAAATTAAAACTAACCTTATTAAAATCACGTATCACTGTCTTAGGTAATCTATGTTTATGGCGATAAAAAAATTAACTTAAAACAGTAGGTATTACCTTAATAGATCTAAAATAATTAAATAAATTACGAACTTAATTTCTAGTTTCATCGACTCTCCAACTATTCTTTCTTTTATTAATTTTAAAATTCCTTCTCGCTGTACACGGTTCAAAACACAATTCCTTATACCATTTTCTACCACTAACTACCCTTAAAACGATCTCATCAACCCAGAGGCGTATTTATGGCGGGGGAGTTGAACGGGTTTAGATACAGAATATGTTTACTTTCATTTTTTTGCAATTAATTTTTTTATATTATCAAATGGTGAGGGGAGGGAGGTTTTGGCATCATTAAAGGTTCTAAAAAAATTTCTAAATACGCCTCTACGATTAATCGTATGATAAGTTAGCTATAATGAGAACCATCTATTCTCGTTTATTTAAATACAATGTAAATAACAATTAGTACTAAATTGTACAATTTAAGTTACCTTTATCTTTATATCTTGTATATCTTTATTACTAGGGTACAGACTCGTAAATAAATCAATAAAAAATCTTAGGAAAACATATTAAATTTATACAGTAGTACACAAAATCTAAACTATATTAATAAAAAGGATTATTATTATTATTATATAATGTAATATAATGCCCAATGCTCAATTAGTTTCTAAGAACATATTACCCTTTTTTAAAATTATTTTCATTAATATTTTTTAATCATACTTAACGGTTATACTTAGTTTCTTAAGAAATTACTTTAACTTATTGTTCATTTATAACGCCTTAAATATATTGTATCCTATTGAAAATATATTATCAAGGTTTTTGCAGTTAATTAAGAGAATATAGTAAAAAAAAAAATGGCGATTATTACAATGGACAATTATTTTTTAACGTAATTATTTTTATCTTGTTTATATAGCAAAATTATAGAAAATTATATCACGTAATATTATGAATGATACAACAATTTTTATTACTACATTTTTTTTTGTTCAGATTGTGAAATTTTTAGATTAAATTACTTTTGTCACGTGTAATCTGAAAATGAAATTAAAAGTCGGTAGCCTATTACTTTTTTATCATAAAATAATAAAAATCGACATTTTTAATTTCTTTTTTTGTACGCATTTAAGGTAATATTTAAATGTTAAATATTTTATCCCTGACGGTTAAACGATTTTCGTTACACGCAGAATGCACTTTATGGCACTTATCTTATTCAAACGTGTTTTTAGTAGGTATGTTATAAAAATAAACCATTATGTCATTAAAGTGTAATTCGAAATATTCTGACAACAACTGTCATTGGAAATAAAAATCTAAGGCCAATCAAGATAATAATATATAAACATTATATTATTTTATTGAATTTATAAGAGTAAGTATAATCTATATACCTTTTCGGCCATTATTTCGAACATGAGATATCTAATATTATTATATTGTTATCAAATTTACTATAAATAATACATCGCTCAGGCTGAAATGATCGACAAGATATCTACGTAGTCCAATTTGTTGTTTGAAAATAGTATTAGTATTTTTAAAATGTTTTTATATTGAATTATTATAAATTAAAGTTAATAGGATTTTCAACCGGTTTAAATTATCAAATGTTTTCGTAAAATGTATATTTAAACTAAAAACACTACGAAAATTATATTTTAATTAATGATTAATAATATTATTGTAATACCTAATTAATATTTACAAATAAATTTGAAATCATTGATATATAATGTTACAAAAGATATGTTGAGAGAATTTGAAACCTATTTTTTTGAATAGTAGAACATGGAGAAAAAAAGTTTCAATTAAAATTTAAAAAAAATATATTTAATGGAATTTCCTTTGGTTCCTATAAAAGTGTCAGTACAATTAAGTATATAATTATGTAGCATGGCATATTTTTCTGTAGCTAATTTTGTATTATTAATTTAGATATCATATTATTACTATATATAATTTTAATATATTAAGAACTATATTAAAACTAAAAATGTTAATTGTGTAGTAAGATTTATTAGACGAGATCCCGAGTAAAAAAGTTATACACATTTTACATTTCACTATTTCTTTAAAGTGATGTAATTTCTTAAGTAGAATAACTATAAAACAAATGATTTTTACTTATAATATTTATAATGTTAGTGTTCTCATTTATCACGCTTCTTTTAAATATTTCTCTTAATTTAAATTAAATTATTGTCTTAAATAAAATAAAATATTAAATAGATATTATTAATAATATCATATTATTATATTAATATTTAACATTTTTGAATGAGGTTTTAGTTATAGGTATAAGGTATAACTAATAATAACAAATAATAACTTAGATTTTAAGCGAAGTGAAAAATGTATTGGTTATACAAAGATGTTTTTTTTGTTTTCTGTCTGAAGTAGCGTAGAAATAATGGTTTGATTATTGCAAGTAGGGTATTCTTTGGGTAGCAAATTTCATCTACTAGTTACTTTATTTAGCTCATTTTTTGAATTTCTTAATAGATTTTCTTTGGAATAAGAAAATATTCCAAAATAGATTGAATATCTGTGAAATTTACGAAAACTGTGATATTACGAATTTGATTTTACATATTTTATGATAACTAATGAAATTTTTAATTTCAGGAAATTTTTTAATAAGTGGAAAGTTTTGGAATGGTTTATTAGTAAAATTATTAATTTATTGTATATTTGACTAAATTTCGCTCAGAACTGTATTTACGAATGCAATGTCGTTCATTGAAATCTTAATTATAATAAAACACTAATTCGGTCCACTACAGAGGACCGAAGGGATAAAAATTGAACGCATGGGATTGACTTCCCCGATTTTTATTTTATGTTGAATGTGAAGATAATCATTTTAAATAATATGTTTATACGATAATTTTGATGTGTCGACATCTTAACTTAATCAAGATTAAATCATAGATATTTTTATTTATTGGAGAAATGGTATTTTTGACGTCATTATTTGTAATAATTTAATATTTGCTTTAATTTATGATATTATGCAAAATATATTTTATAAATATTATGAATGTTCTTAGTGATGCAATATTATGTATCACTTATATACCATAAATTATAATATTGAATATTGATAAAATGAATATTTTACATTCCACGATATCGTAGATTAAATTATTATAAAAATGATGTCAGAAATATTATTTATTCAATCATTAAATAAAAAATTCCTAAAAATCACTGCTTTGATTGAATAAAAAATTTGATCCATCAACATATTCATAAATAGATTATTTTTTGACAGTAATACTATCTAATTCTCTGTTTATTTTATATAAAATTATTTAATGGAATTTAAAATCCCTAAATGCATTGTTACAAGAATATAATGTATATAATTTTTGATTGATTTAAATTCAACATCTATAAGAAAAAAATGTTTATCACTAATCTACAAACATATTACTTACTATATGAAGCAACTAATTTAATTAATGAAGTAGTAGTGGAACGAATTTAATATTTAAGTTTCTATTCTGACAATTCGTTCATATATTTCACTGTTAAATTGTTAATTTGCTTGAAATCAATAAGATAGGTGCTGAGTACTTATACTTAATTACTGAAGGATCGAAAGTATGTCATAGTACAATGTTCAATTTTAATATTATGTTTGACAACATAATATGTTAGATAGGTAGTGAATAATAAATCTGGTTATATTTGATTCTGTCTTCAGTTATGTGTTGACAATATTATGTACATTTTTTTTTTTTTTTTTTTATTATTAAAAATGTAATAATATTCAAAAAAACATTTTTCTTTTTTTTAATAAGTTAGTGAAAATTAAAAAAAATATGATTTGTGAGTTATGAGTTCTGTTAAAAACGTTGTATTATCACATTAAATAATATATAACATAAAATATATTTTGTAATAAGTAGTGCATAATTTTTTTTTACTGTTATTTTCTAGCGAGCTTACTATTATTAATGCAATAAAAATAAAAATAATTAATCCTAATCTAAAATCATTTTTATTAAATTATTTATTTCATACAACTTTTTTATAACTAACAACAAACATTAAATATCTTTATACTTTTAACATTTTACAATAAAAGTTAATTATAAAAAAAACGTGGAAATGTTATTTTATGTAGCTCATTTTTTTAATTTCTCAAAGATTTTCATTGGAGGAGAAAAACTATCAAAAAATGGACGAACATCGACAATTGTACGGTTTCCGCAAAATTTTATTTTATATATTTCGTGATAAACTGAGTTAGTTAGTTAATCTAACCTAACCTAACTTCAGTTTCGACATAGTATTGACATACTATTCACATAGGTGTTCTACATATTATGAGAAAAATGTTCGAAACAGATTGGTTAATTTCATGACTAAATATAGAGCTTTAAAATTTATCCAAAAATGTTTAATATTACCTTCAATTTAGGGTTTATCTGTTTGGAAATTCTATAGAAGCTTAATTTTATTAAACTTTATATATTTAAAAATCTTAAATCACAATTTTTTTTTAAAAGCTTTTAAAACTAGAATTTTTAGTTGAATTGAATTATGTCGATTATATTATCATTTAATATATTGATATTTTTTATGATTTTATTCTAAGTTTTAATGCAAAAATATTTTGATTTTTAATATTTTAAACTGAAAATTTAATATGTGTTATATAACATAATCTTGAATATCTATTTAAAAATTTTTGAAAATTATAAGTTAATTTTTTTTAAACGTTTTCAAATTTTAACATTTTATAATAATATTGTATTCAAATTTTAATTATAATAAACCACTCATTTCTCCGAAGAGCTAAGTGACGAAGGAGAAACATCTGAAATCGATCTTTTCGTGTCTTATTTGTTTAAGTTTTAAAATAATAATAGTATAATACAAAATTTACGTAAAAAGTGATTATAATATAATATGTTAAAATAATAATGGTTAATGGAAATTAATAGTGATAGGTTTTTGTATTATACCTACCATTGATTATATAATTGTTATATATTATATAATTGCACCTATTAATGAGTTTTTATCATTAATTTTACGATTTACGTAGTTTCGTAATAATAATTGTCAAATAATTTGTCAAATAATTGTTTTTAAATGAGCGATGTGTACTTAACCTACCTGTATACAAAAACAACATTGAATTTCAATTACATTCAGCAATGTGTTATTAACTTATATAATTAGTTAGAATTAAATTTGTCTCACGTATATTTTAAAACAATATGTACCATAATTAATTATATATTTAAATAATATGCTGAGTTTTATGAAACACAGAAAATAATGTTCTATTTAAAATCAAGGTTATTTTTATTCGAGCATTATCACAGACAAATATAACAAAATTAAAAAGATAAATCGAAGCCTTAAATCTTTATGTAGAAGACGATATTCTAAATGTTTAATTGGTTTTCGTTGTTGGAATATTTTATTTTATTTTGTTCGTAATAAACACAATATTATTGATTCGATTTTTCCGTTTAATTTAAAATTAACAGATATTAAAATATTTTAATTACATGTAAATCATATCTAATGAAGTAGGTTAAATGTAATATTTTATTATATAAAATAAATATAACCGTGGTTGAAAATGGGTAAGAGTCAAGTATTAGCCCAACCTAAACGCTAAACTTTATGTTATGTATCATTATGAAAGCATATAATTAATATCTATATATTCTATTAAATAATTATAATTTAATGGGACCGTTTTTTAAAGTGATTTTCGAGGTTAACTGCTGTACATAGTTTGATTATGATAAAAAAAAAAAAATACACAATCTAAAAACACATGAAATAATATGATAATTTTGCTATACCGTTTTAATAGTCTAAAAAATAATATTTCGTTTTTTAACTAATTTAAATTTAAATATTAAAACCTTGATAAGTGTTACAAATAAAATATACATGTAGTTCTTTATGAAAATTGTTTTTTTTTTTAAAATTCAATAAAAAAAAAATTAATAATAGTAAAATAATGAAAACGAAAAGTTTGGGACGAGACACGGTCTTTCTCGGAAGAAAGAATCGATTTTTTATCAGTAAAAAATATCATAGTTATTGGAACAAAAACACGACCTATGGGCTAAGAGTATTGATAATACATCATATTGTTATTTATAGTATTGGTAGTCTTAAGAGCTACGGTATCGGTACGTAACCAAGT
This sequence comes from Eriosoma lanigerum, assembly GCA_013282895.1. Lineage (NCBI taxonomy): Eukaryota > Metazoa > Arthropoda > Insecta > Hemiptera > Aphididae > Eriosoma > Eriosoma lanigerum. Next base: position 3,196,866 of record CM023359.1, read on the forward strand.
GGATGGTATTGTATTTCATCACCATTCCGGGGGCCTGAAATTGTGAAATAGGTACATAATTTATGGAGTTTAAAGTACGCTTGGCGTTATCAAAACAATACACGTGAAGACGTAAAAGACATTGGACATTTTACACATAAAGCATGTTGTTATGTCGTATTTGTTGTCTACATATTATTAGGGTTTAATCTAATCTTATGTGATGAAATTTACGTGAAATTATTATTATGGGTCACAATAAACATTCAATAATTATTATTTTTATAGATGAATCATTGTAGGTATATTGGAAAAAAATTAACAATCATATTTGCTTGAACATCCTTTAAAATGTGGACGGAGTAGCTATTTTTTGGAAATAAATTTGTTTTTATAACAATAACAGCAGGCAACAGGTGTACGCGTTCACACTTCGAATAACATTAAACCAATTATTTTTAGGTACTGTAACTTATAGTAACTTTTTTCGACCATTATAACCATAAACTGTTCCCCCCACTGCGCACAATTCGTGTGAAACATTATTAGTTTGTTTCAGCTTACTGTTGTTTGGTTTTCAGAAGTGAAGAATTGTTGAGTTTTTTAATTTTTTAACACACGAATTTTTTTATGTTTCAGATTAGATTCGATATTCGCCAAAGAGAAGAACAGTGACAAAATCAATAATAATAATAAAAAAAACACACACGTACATATCTATCGAAGAGAATAATTATTATACCTATTTTTATAAATATAAATAAAATAAAATATACAAATATATATATATATATATATGTAATAAACACAGAATTATCTGTAAGACTGTAACTATTTGTTATATTATATTATTATTATTATTATTATCATTATTATTGTCATCATTATCATCGCGTATTAACGATTTTTACCTATAAATCCCACACATTTTGACACGACATTTTCAGTTCAACTGAATATAATTGTTATCTTTTTTTTTTTTACCTGTCAAGTAGCTGACTACGACACCGACGAAGACCGTTACGAATGTTCCCAATAATGAATAGTACATGTAAGTTATCGAGTACAACCTCGTTAGTAAATCACTGTAAAAAAAAAGAAACAAAATAACATTAAGGAAACTCGTTATATTCCTAATATTTTTTTTTTTTTTTAATGAATATTGGAAAATTTTGAAGTTCAATTTATTATGACAATTAAATTTAAATTCTATCAAAATATTCGTTTATTAATTTTCTCCGTATTGCAAGCTTTTAATATAATTAAAGCATTTTTATTTTCTTAAACCTTAAAATTCACAATGATCATTGGTATTGGGTATCGCAATATTGGATTCTCGTAGATAAAGGTGACACAAATTAGTTAATGTCTATTCTAGTAAAAGAGAAAGTTCTCGATTTTTGCACTCGTTTGACTAAAACACTCATCTCTCAAAGACGAAATCCACGTATTCACGTGATAATATTATCATATACATACACGGCTGACGTCGATTCGACACTGAGCGGTGACATAGTACTGGTATTAGGTAGGTCTTCGTGTGTTTGGTTTAAAAAGCTTATCTTGTATTTTTCGTACTGCTGTTCAAAGAACGGCTCGATATGCGGGGAAAACGTTGTGTTCGTGCACCCTTCGGTAGAAACTGGCAGATATTCGATTTTTTTGTGAACGGATAGTGATCCGATAATTATGAGAAGTGTTATCAAATGACTGGATATCATGCCGGTAGCAGCGCCCTGTAAAGTAATAAAATCGAACATTTCTCTTAAAATAAATAAATAGACATAAAATGGACAACAGACAATATTAGTTTTTCTTTTTTTATGAAGATTTGATGTTACGTTATCTAATATCAAACAATATTAATTATCATGTCGTTTCCCGTCGATCATATAGAGATCACTGCTTTGCGGGTTACCAACTATCGAAATTCTTGTTTGAAGGATTCTATCAGAACATTTTCACTGTGATTATAATATTCAATCTCATACACACTTGGACTGGGTATCATAATTATTTTTTAATCATTTGTTATACAAATATTAAATATTGTTTTACTTGTTTGTAATATTATAAATTACTATTCACTTAATCTAATTATTACAATAAACGAAAACAGTAGAATATTCCACTATAGCATAACATATTGTCTACATTATAAAACATGTATAATGATAACATAATGGAAATGAAAATTGTTTGAAATAACAATAGCTTTAAAACTGGTATAATTGGTTATTCTGTATTATATGAAAATAATCATTTAAACAATTTTGTTTTTCAATTCAATTAGGTATCTGCATAAAGCCATAAACGAAATATAAATACTGTCCTTTTATGGAATAATAAAATTAAAAAAAAAAAACATGTTAAATAATAGCTATTTATGAAAATAATCATCATAGAAGGTTATGATGTCATAACTTTGAATACTTTTAGGTACCTACTATGGAAGTACAATTTTGTAAATACTTTTTTAAATTACTTGTGTATTACTTTCTTACTACTTACTTTCCAATTTGTCGATGGAAAAAACATTGCTAATACAAAAACACCTAAAAGAGGACCACTTGTTGCAGACGTCATCAACTGAGATGCATCAATAACGCCAGAAGATTGTGCAACAATAAATGCAACACCCATAACTATAAGACCGGATATTATACCTAAAAAATAAATAAATATATGTTGAGTTAATTTTTTATAATATATATTGTATTTACACAAAATGATTTAAGGTATTGAGGTACTAAATATACTGTACACATTTTAAAATTTTGATAGGATTAATTTTAAATATGAATTTGTTTTTGTCAACATAGTCTGATTAATATTTTTAAGTAAGATTTTTTTTTTAATTCGGAAAATTAAAATAAATAAAATACTCTTTTTATATTGTTTATGAAATAATTTCCATTATAAGGGAATTATAAATTTAAACATTTAACGTAAAATTCGATTCCATTGTTATAACTGTTATTAGAAATGGTTTGGAAAAATTATTGTAAGTATAACTTTTACAGATACGTACTTATGCCTTTGATGTATAACAATTGATTTTTTTCATTAGCTTTTTTGAAAATAGGTATTTGAGAGATGAAGTCTTCCCAGGCTACGGTTGAAATTGAGTTCAAGTTTGATACGAAAATACTGTAATAATAAAAATACTGAATTATATTAGGCGTATCTTGCGTGTTATGAAAAATAGATCGAACGTCCTATTTCAGTGGTGTATTTCTGGCAGTGTCCTGACAACTGATTTTTTTTGCTCTAAACCCAAGCCAATAATTATTATAGATTAATAATTACAATACACGATAATTGGCATTATAGAAGTTACAATATTTGTGTTAAAAAGAGAAAGGTAGATTAGGATGAGACATGGTTTGGGCATGTTATAAGGATAGATGATTCATAGACAGTGAAAGTTGGAAAGAGGAAGACTGAAAAAGATGAAATGTTGAGTGATGTGACGATTACTCGTATGAATGGGTGAGAATTAAAATGAAGGTTAGGTTAGTGGTATGTGAACGTGGATGGTAACCCAATAGCATGTCGTTGGGAATGTAAGGCGATGTAAAATAAGGCATGGTAATAGACATTATACCATCCAGTTCGGGGGTTGTCTTAAATCTGGCCCCAAAACACTGTGACACGATAATACGCCACTGAGTATTACCGACGACGATGCGTAATACTAATATTACTACGAACCTGAGTCCGCTGTTGAACAGGCTGGCCAGGACGAGTCCCATGAAGCCTGGGAAAAAGAAGAATTTGTCCCCCACGTAGAACGGCACGATCTCGTCGATTTCTGTTATGTATCCCAGTGCTCGTGGGTCGCAGTCAGCGTACACGGTGTATATGACCATGCCTACGATCCACGACAGACTGAAGAGGAATATCATCAGCGGTATGGTCAGCCACAGAGCCCTAGGCAAACGTTACGAATTTGGAGAAATGACCTAACCAAACATAAACACACGGCTGCCATTTTGAATGTACAAACGGTTCGCGTATATTGAAATAATCGTGTTATAGTTATTACTTTTCAACTTGTTTCTGCGAGTCCATGCTGAAGTAACGCTGCACGAAATTCTGCTGGCAACCAAACATCGACAGCGACATGAATAGCTGACCGAGCGTAGCGGAGATGGTGGTCACTCGGATCGTGGGGTCCATGTCGAAGCTAAAAGATGGAAATACTATTATTAAAGAGAAATGGATAATTCGGTATAACCAGATTTATAAACACATAAATATATAACCTGGCGAATGTTGATGCCCTGCAATTATTTTTAAAACCACTTACACGTATCTCTTAAGTTAAAAATATTCAATGCGAGAAATGTTTTCAGTAAATTTAAAATGGAAACTATTTTGTTTATAATTATATATTTAAAATATGTATGTACTATAAAATCGTAAAATATCTATAATTATACTTATTTTGCATTATTTAAGAAGTTTCTCTATTATTTACTGTAATTTATGGCCATTTTAAACGTTTTTTTTCCTATAGTTGAACTTATGATTATGAGTTAATTTATTTTTCTATTCACAAAATTGTGAAAATACGTCAACTCTGTTGTTCTTAGGTCATACAAAATTTTTTTAACGTCATTTTTATAGGTTCATAACAGGCATCAACATACAGGCTAAATTCTAACAATACGATTAATTGTACAAACTTGAAAAAGTCTAATCTGTTCCGGTCTTTGGTAACATTAAAAACATTCAAAGGACCATCGGTAATGAAGAAACCGTGTATAATAATGACCACACTGCAACCGATCATCACCAAGCCTTGTACGGCATCCGCTAGGATCGCTGATCTTAAACCACCCTGAAAATTTTTGCAAAACTCATATATATTAACAGGTCAAATACCTAATTCGTATTATTTAATAATATGTAAATATTATTTAAAATCGACAAATCCATACAGTTTAGTCATTTAAAGTTTACATTAATTTTCCCACACAGATTTTTAAAATCTTTTGAAATTCGGTGGCGGGTTTAACAAGGTTAAAATGGACATATACTACCCCGACCTCCTACAAATAATTCCCTGATTTTATCCATAAAAACAAAGAAAAGTACCAATAATTTAAGTTATCCTATAAATTCTAGAATTTTGTTAGCCTATTACCCATCTGGTTATTTGGGGTTTGCGAAAGTCTGTGGAAAAATTGCCTAAAATTGATTATTAATCGACCTTAATTTGACGCTATTATACCGTTTGTAGTTCTTTTTACGTCTGCCAGTACATTGCATAAGTACGATAGTCTTATATTCGTTGTGTTTTACGTTAATCAAACAAACTTGAGGGTGAGTTTAAAAATAAATATATTATAAACAACTACTAACCAGTAATGTGAACAGAATGGCGATCGACGAAATCAGAATAATCGAAAACCAATACGGTAATCCCATTACGGTCTTTAGCGCTACACACGGCGTGAAAACCGTCACACCGAGATTCATCACACTCCTAATGTAATACGTAGCGGACGCGAGCCTTCTCACGAGTCTTGATTTGAAACGCATATCTAAGTACTGAAAATAAACGAAAAACAATTATTTTATCTTCAATATGAGTCCTTGTTTAGTGGAAAAGGGTTGAAACGCTGAAACAGGCAGTTCAATTTATTATATTTGATACCCACCTATTCCTATTTTTACCCATAAAATATAATATATAAAATTAGTAAATATAATAATGCTAATTATCTATATTAGTATCAAGTATATAAGCTGTTTCGGACAATTTTAAAGGGCATATTTCTCTGGAGACCTATTTCCATTATTAAAATAGTTCAATTGAACTACCTGATGTACCTGTTTGGCGACACTGATTACGTAACGTGTACCTACCACGTATACCAAAATATAAACATTTTGTTATAATTTATATGGAAACATTAATAGCATTTATTAGTATAAAGCTTTTTTACTCAATAAAGTATAAAAAATACGTTTTTTACGTGAAAAAAGAGAAAACAAAACAAGTTTTAATGTTGAAATTTATACTTTAAATTGAATAACAAAAGAGATATTAAATTTTCGACACGGAATAGGGCAAAAAAAATGTAAGGTATTAATTTTATATTTATCGGGTCTCTATATTGAATTTATTATTGAGTAATAAAAAATGATAGAAATAAAATATAAGGACCCTCGTATAGCTTATTTCTAATGCGAAGATTATACGAATTAATATAATATTTATTTTAATGTAGTAGGTATATTAGGTTTTTAAAAACTATAATTTGAACGTTAAAACTAGCTAATACACATTTTGACGATATGAACGATAAGTGTATAATAATTAATTTGTTAAATTGTGTTTTCGTGTACGACAACTTTTTTAGTAAATATACAAACGTTTAATTTAAGTATCAGAATGTTCTCGATTGAAGAAATATCATTGAAATTGCGAGTATTATGCAGGTTATATATTTTATTTCTTGGGTATTTCGACAGTATATTATTTTAAATACATTTTTGATATTTCTTCTAAAATATTGCGTGTCAACATTTAGTGTGTCAAGTAAACTTGTTGTAATAATAATTGTTCTTGATTTACAACTCACCTGATAAACTGATGTGATTCCGAGGTTAAAATAAACTGGTAGGAAAAAATATAAAACTAAAGGAAATGCTAAGGACATTCCATACAACGTTTCCCACATTCCACTTCCTCTGTAGTAGAACTCCGATGGATAGCCTATTAAAACAAATTGAATTCGTTATAATTAGTTATATTGAATTGTATTAGGTTCACCAATCGCAAATTTTTTTTTATTTTTTGTTAAAATAATTTTTTTTTTTTTTAATTGAATTATTTTTGTTTAATTTGTTAATTATTTTTTTTTAACAAATTTTGTTAAAAAGTTATTTTTGTTTTAATTTTTATCATTATATCATATTTTAATGTTACACATTCAGTTGTTAGGTGCACACATAGAGTTTTAGAGGACGTTCGTCATATGCCTTAATGTTTAAAGATAATAATATTTTCAGATACAATGAAATTGTAAAATAAATTTATCATTTGAACGAAGAAATTATAACGTTTTAAGTTTTATATTTTTTGTAAACTTGTGTATCAGATGTTACTTTACATTTTAATTATCGGCTACAAAATATTGCTTTCTTGAAATTCGATAACAGATAACCCACCACAAAGTTCAATCAAAACGTCACGATTTAATTTCGATGAATCGATAATTTAGATATATTTCGGGCTAGATAGACGGTGTACTCGTATAACTTACCTTACTCATTATCAAATGATTATGAAACTTTATAAGGAATTAAATAAGTTTTTGTCAATTGAAACACAGACGTATATATTATTTATAGATAAAATAAATCAATGTAAAAAAACATATCAGTTAAATGACGTTTTTATGTAATGTTATATGTATACATAATTCTTATATTATTATTTATTTAACAGATTATTATTTCCTATATTATTAACAGATATGCGGCTATAAATACCTACTCTTATTAGTTATTGTCTATTATCGTAAGTTTTATTTTTATTTTTAGTTTAAGTAATTCTCTAATCAAGATAATATTTCGATCATAATTGCTAATTAAATAGACATATTTCAAGTTTTATCGCCGTATTTCTAAATCGGAATACTCATCAATTTGAAGTAATAAAATAAATAAATAATGTTACTAAAGTACCCAGTCAAGCATTAATTGATAAGTTATTGGGTCAAGTTTATTTAACTGAAAATTAAATTTATAATATTTAAGTTTTTATTATTATTTAATGTTATTGTGAGTAGTATAACTACGATGTAGGTTATAAAATGACATTATCAAGTTATTATTGAAATAAAATTACATAAGCTATTTGTTATTAAGAAAGAAAACTATACTCATTGATAATCAACTATATTTTTACCCCTTTGGTGATAATATCATATTACAAACATATTTAAGAATTTATAGTAAATTATAGTTTAAAAAAACATGAGGTTAAGATTATAAAATGATGTAAGATTTCACATAAAAAGTTAAAAATAATATTTTGTTTCTTCTATATATATATATGTGTATAAATATTGTTATATTTTATTGTGAAATATTAAAATGAAGAATCATTTACAATGATGAAAATGATCGGATTCGTTTAAAGAAAACAAATTGACGTTTCGTCGTTCATCTAAAGACGGACAGCGAAACGTGTCCAAAACACTGGTTGTTGTTTTTAAAATATTTTTTTAATCTTTAACAACATGATAAATAATGTTTTCGAGTGTTTGTAGGAATTTGCGTAATACGATATAATGCTTACTGCGACATTAATGTTGTTAATGTTATGAAAATCTAAAAATGGTATTCAAACAATTTACAGAGATTATTTAATCTAAAATATACACAATGTCACAATTACATGAACAGATAAAATGATTAGATATTTCAAATATAATAAAATCACCTGTATAGAAGTAGTCTGTAAAAAATTGTAAGTAAACGTGAGTAATAATATTTACCTAGGAAAACTTTAACGCCCAAAAATCCGCGGGCGATTGAAAGGAGCATCGCTCCCATCGATACCGATCCTTTCGACGCGAATACATAGTCGGCTTTCGTTTGTTCTTTGGGACCGGATATTTTACTATAAATTAATACTGCGAATGATAGTCCAATCAACAGCAGAAATACTGCGTAATCGATTATAATACTTTGCATAACTGCAGTTGGTAACGACTTTTCTGAAAACAAACAAAATTGACAATAATAATTATAACCATTTTTTTAGAACTTATTTTAAGTTTTTTGTACAAAAAATATACATAGGTATATAGTCTATAGTGATACCAATTGGCTTGGCCAATCAATTATGCGGATTGATATAATACGCGGATATAATGGATTTAATCTATTTTATCAGGATTCTACGAGTATATAAACAAATAAGTTGTTTTTGAATTTTTTTTAATAGACGTTTAAAACTAAAAGATAAAAACTAAAACTCATTCAATCATTTTTATTTCTTCGCGATGATATTGCAATTGATAAATATATCTGGGATTACTCTGTATAAGAAAAATGCTAAGACTAGATAATATTGACAAAATAACCAAGCTACTATTGATGAATAAGATATACCTAGGTATAATAATTATATTATTAATATCAGCGCATCCTAAAATTAAATTTTGTCCGAGTTGCGTTCACGTGTTCCCAACGACAGATTTAAGTTTCGTGTGTAGTTTTTTTACAACGTGTCCGTTTTACATCCTCAATAGTGGTTGAGGAATATTGTCATTTATGTTATTGAATTATTATTATTATTTAGAATTATTTTAAATATTAGGTAAATTATTGTTTACCAGTTTTTGAATAAATTGAATAAACTCAATGAGTGTTATTTTTTCTTTTCAAACTCGATTATTGCGGTTTTTAAATTAGGTATATTATTTTTTTCCTATTCTTTTCGTTGTTTCTTTGTTATATTTGAACTTTAAATTTTAAAATAAATATTATTTTATTTAAAATAAAATTTACATTGTATACACGACTACCTTTGGGCATGGTTGTTTAAACATTTTTGAAAAGAAAATGTTTAAGTATTAATATTTAATAATATATAATTGTTTATTTTTTTCACTATACTAACCATTTGAAATGTATTGATTGTCCATTATAGGTTACTTTAAATTTAAATTTAAAATATTAAACGTTTATATTGGTCATTTTGTTAAGTGGATAATGTATCGATAAAACTGAGTTTTTTTATAAAATAAAATAAAATATTGCGTGGTTTCTAATAGAAACCACGCAATAGTTATTAACTATATAATTTATAATTATAGGAGTTATCAAGGCACATTATAGAAATAAAATGAAAATTATTTTTTTTCTTCATTTTTTTAGTGCTGGAAAAAAATGTGTAGAATTTATCCGGCTAAAAAATGAGCAAATTTGGATAATGGTTCAATTCTGTGTATCCGGTATTCAATCGGTGAATTTCGGATAACAATTGTTTTTCGCAAAAACATAATTAATATTGGTTATTGGTAGTAGTGGTTACCTGGTTTTTTGACTCGAGTTGTAGCAATTGTTTATAATAATGTAATAAGGGTAAACTCATATAAGGGATACACTAACGTTTCGTAATATTTCAAACTTAATAATAATGTACCTATTGTAATATAATATTTTTCGATTTTTCTTATCACAAACCAATAATATAATAAGTATATTATTATGTAATTTACTAATATGTGGCAACGTGTTTTTTTCTAATTAATTAATAAAAAAAACTACTCGTATTACAAAATAGATTATTAGAAGTGTATATTATGACATCATTTTAAAGATAATAATATTAAGTATATTATAAGTAATACAAGTTTCAACGGTACAGCATATTACACATTAAAATTATTTTTTAAAAACATGTTTTATAAAACAATATTTTTTAATTAATTTTAAATAATTAATTTCCTCCCATCTCACGCAATTTTTAATTATTATGTGGGTTAGACAATAGAATCACAATATAATAACAAATAGTTAATTACCTATATGCAAACAAATATTGACAAATATCGAATCGCGGTATAACCACGGTAACGAAATGACAACATAGGCATTTTACAACCATTCTGGTACGTGGTACCTGGCCATTATTATAGATATCTATATATAAACGGTTTGCATAAAAAAAGCGTGTTTAGACGTAAGACATAATACATTCTTTACAATAATCATTAACGGGTAAATATTCGAACCAATGTTGGTATAATTTGACCGACCACAACAACCAGTTGAATTTAATGCTTGAATCGTGACTATTCTCACACCTAACCTATAATAGATAATAGTAGGTAAAAGCTCAAAAAAGTTTGAATTCGATTAATAATAAATCATTGCATACAATAGCTCTCGTGGTAAACAAATAAGTGTCGAATGTATTATTATTATTATTATTATTATTATTATATTCAAGACTATCGGTTTAAAAAACGCATATATTATACAGAGCGAATGACATCGTAAATGTAAAAATGATTTTTAATTTTATCGTGGTAAACATCCTGTAAATACGTATTTAATAATGGCGTAAATTTTATATTTTGCACTTGGAAAGCGATCAAAGATCCAAAATGTTTATTTATTTTGTTCAAGTTTTTTTATTATCCATCTTTAATGTAGGTATATAATAGTGTAAGTACAGTAAATACTTATAATTATCATTATATAAGTTTCTCGCAAGCAAACTACATGATATTTTAGTTTTGTTTATTTATCGTAGGAATACTAAATACAAAAAAAAAAAAAAAAAAACGGCAAACGTATTAATATAAATATTAGCGCATACGTTTGTAATATTTTATAATAATATTATTATGTAAAAACGTTTCATATTTTCACTGAAAATGTTATAATATTATTTCTTATACCCCATTTATTTTTTATTTTATTATTATAATATCTATTCAAGAAAGGCCTCATGCCATAACCTAAGTATCTAACCTATATAAAAGTTAAATAAATATAAATCAACAATCTATCTTCGATATGACATGTGATTCATATTTGGAAAATTTACGATAAAAAACAATACCTAACCTTTTTCCGGCTTACGCATTTTTATTTTATTAATATACTTTTTTAAGATAATCAAATGTTTTTTCAATCATTCAAGTTGATGAAAAATATAGTCTGTATTTGAAAATCAATAAAAACATCATTTTAAGAGTTTAAGATATTAAGTATAAGGTTAAATTTAAGAAAACAAATTCTAAAAATAATTAGCAGTTTTATCATCTTCTTATACTTCAAGGTGCCGAAATAAGTTCTAATTAACTATAGAATATTTTTGGTTAACCAAATGATTGAATCATAACCTAATTTAACCTTGCTCCAGAGTCCAGATGTCACCACGCACAAAATGTCTATAACTACCTATCTTTGAGTCGAATCTTCGTGCCAAAACATGTGTCTATAGTTTTATACTTCTTAATATTGTTTATACTTTCAATTTCACAATTTATTCTTTTTATAGAAACCAACAATTACAGTTAGATTAAAAATAATAATTTTAAACAATTTTTAACAGTTTCGAAATTTATTGAATAAAACTGATATTTAACATATAATACAAGAATGTAAATAGTATCTAATTTCACATATTGATTTCGTAAAAATAATTCATTAATACTATAAAAATAGTATTAAAAAATCCACTCGATAATAATGGGTTTTAAATTGATTTGTTTATATAAATGATATAAAATAAATCGTAAATATAAACCAGACGGTTATACTAAACAAATCGATTTAAATTTATTTAAACAAATATAAAATATTTTTATCAATTCTAGAGTGGAACAGTAAGTAGTGGGAGAAAATATCATAATTTCACTGTTTTTAATATTAAATGATATATTAAACATAGGTATATATTGTATGCAATTAGTATCTAATAGTACATAATAATATTAGATATATTCTCGTTATAATATTAAAAATTAGTTTTTTGAAATCATATAGCGTTCTTCACAGTTATTATCATGTCTGTGAGTAAAATATTAGGAATTTAATTATTGGCCGTTTACCTTGAATTTAAAATGATATAAGTAATATTATGTCCTATTTACAATTTGTTAATAAAAAATATAGTATTCTTTCCCGTGAACCAATATAATATTATCTTGACATATGATATCGATCGCTGATACAGGTGGGTACCAGATTAATGATTAATTTGATAAATGAAAAATAAGCTAACTTGTACGGTGTATTACGATTACGCGTAATCTACGAAGCTTCTGTAAAAATAATAACAACAAACACCTTGAAACAACCATATTACCATATTATTTTAATTTATAAAACTCGTTACGCTATTACTTTTTGTTTACATATATAATTATAATAAGTATTTTCAATATTATATAATTATGACATTAAATTACATTAAAAATGGCGGCACAGTTGTTTGTGGTTAGGTTATTAACCTACTGAATATCAGCGTCCGAATGCCAGGGCGATCTAATTAAACTTCAGTCACAACACGATTTTGAGAGTTGTTTCTACAGAATTCGTTTTACAAGTCTTAAATAATTATATAGATAATGTTTATTCTATTCTATGAGAAACTGTTACGACTAAGAATTTCCAATATTAACTTTGGAGCAATTTCCGTTTTTTTTTTTTAAATTTAAAATTACGACCGCCGATGGTTGAAATGGGTTTAAACAATTTTTTAAGTATAATATTTAATATTATTTTTAATATACTTGAACTAAAAGTGAAAAATATATAAACAACTATTAAACAGAAACTTTATATTATATTTATTTTATAGTATATGATAAAATTGAAAATTGATATTTTTTATATTTATGTCGCGTAATTTTCCGTTTCGTGAACTGGATAGATATTTTGTGCATTTAGTGAAATAGATCTTCAGGCGCAAAATTCATTGAAATTTTAGGGAGGTGTAATATTTTCAAGATCAATATGGAGAATTTATAAAAATATTTAAAAAACAAAAAAAATTTAGGGGGGCTGATAGAAAATTTTGGGGGTTTTGCCCCCCGAACCACTCATCATTTCCGCCTCGGCATGTACATCACGTAATTACGCTATACGCAAAACATTTCAGGAAATGGTCACTTAAACTTCATTATACGAAACTTGTTTGGACATCACATAGTGAAATTAATCACAAATAATATTAATTTATATATATATATATATATATATGTTTTTTTTTTATTAAATATTAGGTACAATTAATTATTATACATGTTATTTATGTTATTTAGTAAATATATTATATTTGCATTATATATTTTTTACTGTATTTAAAAATATTACAAGTTTTTATTTTTAATCTAAAATATATATATATATATATATAGGTACCAATTATAAAATATTGTTATTTTATGAACGTTGGGTATCTATTTGTTGGAACAAACACTAGAGTTGTATATAGTCTATTCCTGTCAACATTTTTACACCAAAAGAGAAAAAAAAACAGTAGGTATAAGGTGTATAATAAAGGTGTGATAATATTTATAAATGTTATCGTTATTATGCTTATAAGGATATTCTTAAACAAATTTTTATCTTTTACATACATAACGTATGACCGTGTCCATTATTTTAATAAAAATTATTGTATTATAATGTTATCATCTAACAACTAAACTAATCAACTAAAAAGTGTGCATGTTTAATATTAAATTTTTTCTGTAATAGTCGTTGTTCCAACTCTGGTGTTTGTCCTAACAAATAGATATACTTAACGTCCATAAAATAATGTTAATATCATTATTTTATAATATTTGTATATATTTTAAATTAGAAAAACAAAATTGCAATATTTTTTAACATAGATACTATTAAAATACATACTTAATTTGCAAATATAATATAATATTTACTAAATTAATTGTAATAATAATAATAATATAATATTTAATATTATGCAATGTGGATGAAATGAATGCGACATATGTAATAAGGTAGGTACATAACATAACGTGTCATTATTTTGTAAATATATTTTTAAAAAATAATTAATTAAGCGTTTTACAGTATAGTTTCAACAAATGTCAGCGTTTTATTATTTTTAATTAATGGTATATTTTTTAAATGAAAGAACTTTGGAACGTATTAATCTATCTCGTCTAAAATTCAATCTCAGACGTTGCTGAAAAAAAAAAATATTGCAAAATGAAAAGTTTTGATTAGAAACTATAATATATTGATAAACATCACAGGAATAAATTTAATTGGATAAAAATTAAATTCATATAATATGTGTTAAATTTTTCAAATAAGTTTAATCCAATAATGATGAACAATACAGAAATAATGTTCCTCGATGTACTATTAATTACGTAAATTGTAAATGCAAAATATTATGAAAATTGTGTAGTTACTTAGAATGTATTGATATATTTAAGTTTATGTGTTTAATTCGAATAACTAATAACAATCTAATATTATACTATAAAATAATTTAAGAATATTGGTTAGGTAATGAGAACTTTTTTGTGCAAACTTACAATAACTTAACGAGTTACAAAGTGTATTTTGTTAGTAATAATGGTTATAAACGTGTTTTTTCCATGTACTTGTAATATGTTTTTAAATCTGTACAAATTTGTACAATAAGTAAAAACTATTTATTTAATTTCTATTTGTTTTTTTTAGTTTAAAATATAAATTTAAGTGTATTGTTCAATAAAAGTAGGAATTATTAAAAAATAAGTTTGTTTTCTGTTACAATACAAAAATATAAAAATATATAACTTTGTAGTTCAAAATCATGATTTCGAAAATATTAAATAGAAAATAATATTATTATTATTATTTCTAATATTATGTATTCCAAATCATGAATACGAATTTATACTTTTAATACCTTTATTAGTATTATCATTTTGAGAATAGTATTAGTTTCCGGTTATATCTACTGAAAGGTTAATGGTTATAGATCATAATTTTAATCATTAACTTAACGTCTAGAACTCTAGAAACTACCTGTACAATAATTATTATTACATTTTAATGTTAACGTCTTATGCAGGTACCTATTCCAGGTATAATATTATATACCTAAATAATTATACCTAGTTAAACAATATAAATAATAATAATAATTAATATGTATCAATAATAATTATAATTTATTGTGATCATTAAATTATAAAACAGGCACATTAATTTAAAACATTTTAATTGTTTTTTTTTTTTGTGTTTTATAATGTATTAAAATATTCTAGTAGTAGCTGTAATTAATTATTATTATTATTATCATCATCAATGTCGATTTTCGATGGATGATACACAAAATATGAATTATTTAATAGTCGAACACGATCATATAGGTTCAAGATTATTAATGCATTATTATCACAAAATCCGTAATTATATGAAACGACGAGCTAGGGAAATTTAATAATATTTTATATTCGAACAAAAATATTGATGACGTGATTAAAACATTGTCAAATGATGTTTTGAAATAATATCTAAATATTAAGCAAAATTTATTTTTAAGAAAACAAAAAATGATATCCTAACGAAAAACAAAAGACTGCTATAATTTCTAACCTATTATGCAAACCTATAATTTTAATTTTAATTTATATTCATTATTTTCGCGCACATATGGGTAGGTATATTCGCTTGACTTTTAATTTTCAATAGCAATAATGAAGTGTATAGTGTTAGTTTTACATTTATCTCGTGGTTTTTGTACATTCGTTAACAAAAGGGAAACCAAAGCCAACACAAAAGGATTGCGTACATTACTTATTATTATAATTATTTTTTTTCGTTTCGACGGAACCAAACGTCATAATATTATAACAATAATAATAATTTATAATGTCTTCATTTGAGACATTCGCACGAGTCTTAAGGTTGAAATATTATCATTTCGATGGTACGTTTTTTTTTTTCTGTTCAGTTTTGTTCGTGTGCAAAAATATACGTACGGAAGTGATATGCATTTTTTCGGTCTACGTCAGCGTTGTTCAACCTGTTCCGCGTTGACGACCATTGAAATAATGTTTGAAATGTTTTTCACGACCCCAAATATTATTACTACTATAAAATTGTTTTTATACACTCACACTATTGTTATATTGATGCACCTATCTATTGGCGACCCTAAATAACTGTTCGATAATAATAAATCAAAATCGGCATTTCGATTCAAGGGTTAGTTTAGGATAGGCTAGAATACCGTAGACCGATTTTCTGCAGGTTTCGAATAATATGTTGTTGTTTCGATAAAACTGCGAAAGTGTCGTTTTGATCTTCGCTCGATGATACGAAAAGAATTCGAAACTAAAGCAATATGTGGTTTTTTTGTTCATTTCGATAACATCACATACGTAACAAAATGAAAATGGTGTAATCTCTATATATTTGTTCATAAAGGTACGATCACCTAATAATAATATCGTTGTGTTATCTTAAAATCGCAAAATCGTAATCGGTTTAACTGTTTGTAAATATTAATATTATAACCGTTCGAATGCACTTACGTATTAATGTGTGTAATTTCTGTTTTTCTTTTATCAGCTTTATGCAATGTTATACACAACAATGTATTACAAATTAAATTATATACGTTTAGTTGGTATTGTTAAATTTAATAAATTACGTTATGAAATCTAATGGATCTATTCCAAATATCTGCTCTACATATAATATTCAATGAATTATCGTTCAATATATTAATCTTCTTTCTAACTTAATCACTCACTCTCTCTCTCTCTTTTTTTTATATCAGTTGATGGTTTTTATCAATGTAATAAAATACCCAATACACGTAAAACTATATTTTCTTGTATTTGATAATCACATCGTAATTGCAATATTATATTTTATTAATTGAAGCATATCAATAAAAAATATCTTCCATTAGGAATTTTAAGTGATATTATGCAGTTTTACTTTCTCATAAGTCGTATTGAAGTTAATTTATTGTTTAATATAATATTGTATATACGATTTTAAATTATTTTTTATCAACTATAATATTGTAATATAACATTTCAACAATACATTGTTAAAAATTGTTAAAAAACAAGTTAAAAATATAACAATTTACGATGAATTTGCGTATTTATTGCTTTTAAAAGTTGGAACTTGAATATAAAAATTTTTAGTGCGCAATAATTATATCAACATTTTTTCTTCCCACGTATTGATAATTAATTCGAGTCGCGATACACCTAACTGTGATAAATACATTTCAACGATCTATTAAAAGTTTAAAAAACCTCGATCATAAATATTAATTTCGATTTTCAACAATAGTATGTTTAACTTCGTGTAGATGCGTATTATAATAATATCATATTCATGAATTTGTATGAGTTTGTACTGTAAGCTTCACAAAATATTTTAAACCGGATGACGATAGAATTTAATCTTTATTTATTACGATAAAAAACCGTCATGAAGTGATGTCAAGTGGATTGAACGATCATAGGTTTATGTTTTGGAAAAAACAACTGTCGAATTATCGAAAATCCGACCGAAAGCGCGGTTTTATCCGGCGGCCAACGGATATCTATATAGCGGATCGTTTAGGTTAAATTAAAGTAAGTTAAGGGATGGTTATTTAGGGATTCATTTAGTAGTTCTGATATTTTTATTAAATGCTTTTAAATAATATTATTAAGATAATTTAATATTAAATAATAATAGAATTTAGTAAATGTGTTCACGAACAAAATACAGTTCAGAACTTTAGACCGTATTATTTGATTATATTAATTTGTCTTTTTTCAACATATTTATCAAACGTTTTTCGTCATTTTTCATATTGAAACGTGAAAACTCGAACGTAACTTTTTGACCTCTCTGTATAATAATTTATTATAGTGTACTCATCTATGTGTACCGATAATTTAACGTGCTAAATAAACACAATTTATCACACAAATGAAAACTGTACAAATAATGCACGATTGTTAGAATATTATAATATGTTAAACGCATTTTAGGTCCTTGATTCGTATTTTTAGAACGTCCTATAAGCGTCTATGAATAATCTTAACATTCAATATAAGAAGCTTTTTATGACACAATGCAAAGCCAAAACATAATATTATTATTATTATACATTATATACATTAGTACTTGCATCAATCAAGTTTTTGAATCAATTTCTATTTGCATTAGCTCAATATTTGATTGCGTTAACATTTTACGTTTGAAATTAAAAATTTAACGACAACATCATATAACACATTTTACCGAACGAACATATAGGGTTATTTATATAATGTGCAAACGTGTTAGATGGTTATGTGCGACGCAACAAAAATATGGTAGAATTTTCCGTTTGATACTCAGTTAACTTAACCTAACCTAATCTAAAAATGTTTTTCTATCCGGAAGGGAACCGTTTTTGCATTATTTCCTCATTAAGTCATGTTAAGTTGAGATCCAATGGAAGTAATGCGAAACATAACCTAACCAATCAGACCCGAAAAACTTTAGAAAAATATTAAAAATCATAATGTTTTTACATTGTATTTGAGTTTAAATTTTTCATGTACTGATTACATGTATGTTTCATGTATGAGTAGGTATTGTTTGCGTTTTTTTCCAAATGTGAAGTTTTTCTTTTGTCTCATAAACGGTTTTCAGAAAGACATGAGCGCACGATTTCCTATTTCTGTCTATCTAATAAAACAGATAGGATAAATTTACAACTTTAGCGTTTATTATCAAATTTAACGAGAAGAATATTTCCGAAAGATTAATGAAAACTATAACGTTAAATTTTTTTAAAATAACTGTAACTACTTTGGCAGACAATATTTTACAAAATGAATAGTAATATGTCAAATGTCAATCCCTCATTAATCCCTCTTTCCTTTTAAAGTTAATATTTATGTTATACTTTAGTTAATAATTAATATTTATAATTAAATAATAATAAATTTTAGTTGCGCAATATTTTTATATTCTGTCATTTTAAAACATTAGAATTTATTACAATACGAACTCATTGGTCATGTTATTATGTATAATAATATGATTTCCCAGTTTTCTCACATCAAAATTCAATAATCTATAACGCATATTATAAAATTATTATGCATAATATTTGGCAATAGACACTACGTTGAATCCATAAAATCAGTGAAGAAAACTTACAAATTTTAGCGCAGATATTATCTTCTATTAAATACAATAAAATCCACGGTGTCATCTTGGAAAATAATTAATAAAAAATAATACAATTTTAAGATGAATGAACAGAATGAAAATAATATTATATTGAGTTGAAATAACGAAAACGTATGCGATCATTTTCGTATCGCGTTAAAATATTGATCATTGCATATGTTTTTGTCGACTTAAACTTTAAGTATACACTCTTGATTGTAAATTGACTGAATAATAATTGAACATTATATAATTTAGAAAATAGAAAAATCCTAGTGTTTCGTCGTGATATGATAATATATTATTATTATTATTAGTTTATTTTATATTTTTCTTACCTAACACATCGGTATAAAATATTACTTTTCGATGAGTTTGTTAATCGAAGATGCAACAATCGAAATCTATCAAGCGAAATTTACAGTAAATGTGTTTTTAAATAATTTGATTTTTTTTTTAATACAATATTATATTATCAGGTTTCACACAAATCTCAACATAAAATTCGATTAAAAACTTTGTAAAACAAACGTATTAAATGTAATATATTATTTTTACGGTACATAAATAGTGAAAACGTTTTGCCAATAAACAAAATATACAATATGAAAGTTTAAGCCTTGTTATATATTCTCGACGTTTACGCCATCTATAGATTATAAAACTTGAGTGTTTTATATAATATAATACTTTAAACAATAAATTAATTGATAAAAAGAAAAAATTAAATTATACATATGAGTTTTGAAAAATATTAAGAGCATATATTTTAGTTGTTTATCAGCGTGATAAAATGTATTTCGGTGTATTTCGTATTGTCTCTCGATATAAGTTGTAACTGAATGACCCCAATCGAATGCATTTATTAAAATAGAATACGATAAGCTCAATGGTCTTTTTATTTTCTATATAATTGTAAACGTATTTCATTCCATCCATGATCCATAAAAAAGTTATACTTTTTCAGAAACTAGTCAAGAATCATTATAATAGACAAATGAATATTTTTTAGGAGTAAATCTAATAGTGATCAGTTTCAATAGGAATAATAACATTCTGAGTAGATAAATGTGAAACGTTGTACCTACATTATCATATTCTAACCATATATCTCGAGACATATCCAATATCCTCTATATATTCTACTATAGGTTTACACCATACTCTTGCGACATGATGACGGTCAATTGTTTTCCTAAATCAAATCAACATATTAACGAAATGAATTAAGTCTAAAGTTCCAAACATGCCTAACTTCCTAAATATCAATGTTATTATATAGTCGTGGTTAAATAAATATATAATTTTAGAATGTTATATTCATTTTTCGGGATAAAAAAAATATGGTAATTTACATTTGGTTTCCAAATGTCAATCCCCGAAGAAATGACAGGAAGAAGTATTTTGAAAATATTAAATTTTCATATGCACTTGGATCATATTGAAAATTATAGCTGTATCTTAATTTTTTATCATCTAGTACTAAACATCGACGCGAACTCTTTTCAAAGAAATTTAAAAATGCAAATATTTCATATAGTTTAAAAGAGATAAAACAACAGATGATTAAACAATTATACCACGGTATATTTTAGAACTCATTTTTTACTACATTTTTCTTGAAATGTGCACGGTTGGAAATTTATCGATTTGTTTATAAATATTTTTTCTTGAACTTTTTTGTACTGAGGAACGAGGTGTGGTTATAACTTTTATGAGTAACAGAAAAAATTCGGTTGTCCATCCCTTGATATTAACTTCTGTGAATTTAAAAAGTTAAGTAAAAAAGTTTTCGGTAATTAGATAATTATTATTTCCAAATTTATACAGTTTCATACATTGACCGGTTACTATAATTGTACAGAAATTAATTGTATAGTGTTCTGATCAAAATCCAATGAAAAAATTGAATTAGATAAGTTATTATTATTTAAGTGTTAAAATATTACAAAACCAAATAACACACCATAAATTAACTTCAATTTATGGTCGGGTTGTCTCATTATAATAATACAAATATTTTATACTAAGTATATTTTTTAAAATTAACATATTTTTAACGTATGTCGTAACAAATATAGTTTGGGTAATAAATAATAATAACAATAATAATTTATAAATAATATTTTTTTAAACTAATTTTTTAATGAACATTTTAGCAACATATTTTGATGCGTTGGTATATTATGAATTTATGATGAATAGCATATGGAGCATCTTCAAGGTTAGAACCTCTTGTGTCCGTTATAATTTTTTTTTTTAAATAAAAACGAAATAATGAGTATGAATTCATTGGTTGTCTAAAATATCTGACTTTTGTCATAAATTAAAATTTATTGGTAATAATCAAAGATAGGTATAAAATTGTATTTTTTTCAGTGACTCACTTAAGCTTATAATTAAAAACGTTTCATGATAAGATAAAACTTGTCAACGAGAAAATGAATAAGTACCTATCTGATTCATGATATTATATATTATTTTAGTTTAGTTTACAAGAATAACGTAAAGTATTAAATACTTATAGCAGTACCTATATTTAAATTGATAACTATAAAACTAAAGTATTAGTAAACTTAATAACTAATGTAACAGGTATTCGTAATAAGCGTATTACTTAAGAGCCTCCACGGTTTTATCAGTATATTAATATTATTAACCACAAAAGGATAATGTTTACAAAGTATTTGAAAAATATATTTATTATAAATTGAAAATTCTTCATTATACAGACCCTGAAACTTATCAATTTTCATGAAAAGTTTACCGAATTTTCACCTAATAATATTGCATAATCGACAATCGATTAATTATAAATACCATTATATTATTATTTAGAATCATTAATTTTTTAAAATTAAAATAATAGTATTATTATTATTTTTTTTTTGTTCATACCTCTCTGACAACAATGACGACGACGACAACAACAACAACAACAACAACAACAACAACAACAACGACAACAGTGTTCGACGATGTCCGATCTACGAGGTTTTAGTCCGCATTAAAATAAACAATAATATTACAATAGTTTCGTTCTGTTCAGGTAAAAAAACCCGTCATCGTACGAAATAATAAAACAATTAAATGATATATCGACGACGGTAAGTATGTTACACTCTCACACGATAATAATGATTAATATTATTTCCTCAGGTCCTCTCGTACAGATATATATATATATTATATCTTATATTAAAAATATAATATTATAGTTTTTATTTCCCGTATATTATATGTTTGTTCGTTGAAATCGCGATTTCCGAAAAAAAAAAATGAACACGAAAAAACAATAATAAAATAGTATTAGTTACTAATTATTATAACATGATACGTTATCGTTACCTTTTTTACGACTTTTTTTTTCCTTTTATAACAATATCGCGTTTTTAATCGGTTAGGTTAGGAAGATATTATCGATATTTTATTATTAATAATTTATTGTCGTAAATCAATAGTTTTGCTTGAAGTTTTCGACAAAACAACGGCGAACAGCACAACGCACGAGTCGAACCGCATGTGAACTGAACAGTTGTCGGTCGGCCGTCGGGGACTATCGTGCGAACCGCGCGGCGCCGCCGCTACCGTAAGCGCGCGCATGCGGCGCGCACGTCGTCGATTAAATTATCAGCTATTTTTTATTTTTTAAATTTCGGTGAATAATTCTTGACGACATTATGATAGGTATTGTTATGGAAAAAAAATCAGTACCGCATTATAATTTATAAAAATTCGTAGTTACCTACTGCGTGTTGTGAACATTGTGAATTAAAATTATATAAAAGCGGGGAGGTTCAAAAATCATAAGAAATGTTAAATAATACATTTTTATATAATTGGTATTGTTAACCAGGGACGCAACCAGTGCATTTTTTAAACCAGTTTATTTTTAGAACTTTAGATAATCATAGGATGATCATTGACAAATTTAATAACTCACATTTAAATGACTCGTCGACATTAAGTAAATCTGTGTTTTCTAGCCATAGTTAAAAAGTTAAAATGACTTTAAAAAATTCGGTCTATCCAAATCTGATGTTTAAAATACTTGTTGTCTTCTTAAAAAATAAAAGTTCTTTTGCGCATGCATACAATAAGATTGTAATAAAATTAGACTATAAATATGAAAATTGTCAAAAAATATGTATCCCCTGTAACTTATAAATCTAATCTCCTCCCAAAAAATCCATTTCAATCCTAAGTCACTGGAAAGAAATATTTCGTATTTCCTATGTTTAAAAGGAAACACACTGTACACGTATTTACTATATAATATATTCTGTATTAAAAACTTATATAAATTTGTATGGTTATACAATGCACCTATTAACTATTAATATATATTAGGAATAACAAGTATAAGTTATAATTAATATAATTGAAAGTGTTTGTACCATTAGTATAATTAAAATAGGGGTCTGGACATGAAGTCCTTCACACTTAAGTACGCTTCTAATCTTTATTCTGTATTATTATAATTTAAATGAATTTTTTTGTAAAATATGATCAAGTGATAACATTATTTTTGCTATCATAGATATTTTTTTTTAATAAACAATTAAAAAATATTAGGCAATTGGGTATTTTTTGTTAAACATATTCACATATAATTAATTGAAAGTATACACAACTTAAATCTAATAATACACTGTTTCAGACTACACTATTTGTATTCATGTTCACTATTTCACTAAATAATGGGGGCTGGTACCTATCTATCGTTAAAAGGCCAATCCGTCCAATCATCAGAATAGTTTTCTAATAATTTTTAACTTTATATTATTTTTTATGTCCTCCACAAAACAACCATTTATTTGTTCAACCGATACTTGAAAATATCTGTAGTCTTACGAACTAAATCATCACTCATCTTATTAAGACTTGTCCGATCAATTTCTTGATTACTTCCTACAAAATCATATTATACAAAACATAATTTTCTCTGTTTTACTCATACTAATTATTAGTCCTTTCCTTTTCTAGTAATTATAATTGCACTTTAAAACATTATTATTTCAATATCGAATTTATATAAATAATTTATATGAAATAAGGATGGGCCAAGTTATTGAAAAAACTAACCTAGTCAAGTTATTAGGCCTTCGGAATTAATAGTAAAAAAAAAAAAAAATATTACTCAATTAAAAAATAGTTTCTTTTAGTTAACAATTTTTTTTTTTTTACCAATTTTAATTATTATTTTTTGAAAAACGATCGTTATACCATTAAGTATGTTCCATTAAATTAATAAAAAATAATTACACTTGTCATTTAATCAATTCGTATTTAATTGACTACCGTCAATAGTCGAGTTGACAAATTGTTATGAACATTTTTTGACATTTTAATTTAACTTAATTTTCAACATAGTCTTCCTCTTTATTATTTCTCTTATAGTATATATCCATTTTATCCGTTTATCTTAAATTATTCCCAAGTTTTACAGTCAATATTTCATAAAATATTTAATTCTAGAAAATAATTAATAGTTTTCTTTACACAGTACTGATAAAGTTATAATCCGTTTTCTTCGCACTCATTAAAATCATCTCTTATCATTTTTCTCCTTTCTGAAATTTCTATAAAAATGTACCTATGTATGATTTAAAACATATTTTATATCCGATTGTCCATCCTCTGTTTAAATAATGTAGCCCAATTCTCTCTCTTCTAGTTTATTAATTCACCTAACAATGTATTTCTTCTCTCCTCTGTTTCATCTCTTATACTATAAATTCTTGATTTTATTTAATCTTTCTTATTAAATTCTTAATATTATATAGAATAACAATAATTTATAGTAAAGTAGTTTCCGTTTGTATTTCTAATATTACCTACCAAAGAACTTCTCCCTAATAAGTAATAAAGGATTCAAATTGTTTTAGATTATTATATATTGGATATTAATTTTTTGCATAACAAGCATTTTTTATATTCAAAAGATAATATTATGTTTTATAATATATCATTTTTTTCTACAGTTTTTAGTTAAAAGTTGTATTTTTTCAAGGTTGGAACCATTAACGATTTTCTAAAAGGTCATGTGGGCCTAATTCATGGGTTGCCAAACTTTTCAATGATATAGCCCACTTATTAAAAACTAAAATTCTTTTCACCCTAAACCCACAAGGGAAATTGTTTACTTTACATATAACATATTATATAGGTAGAATAATTATTATTAATCGCAGAATTTCAGATAGATTTTAAAACCTTTTTCAAAAGGCTTCTAAATAGTTAAAAGGTTTTGCTAGTAATTAGCTATAGATCAATGCTTTTAGTTTGGGAATCTCTGCTCTAACCGCTATTCGGTCTTTTACAATAATGATAATTTCATGGACGGTATATTATATATACTGTTCATTTTTTATTACTGGGGCGCAATATTGTGGCATAGATCTTATAAAAAATTTGTAACGTTGTTGTTAAATTGCCTGTTGGCTATAATCCAACGGAATACGGAGATTGTGCGAAGATTATTTTTAGTATATACTTCAAGAGGAAATGGCGTGTCGTCTTCTACGGGATCACCTTTACTATATATTTGTGTTTATATTTACTTTTTTTAAAATTCAAGTGCACCGGATTTAGACGACCTTACGCTTTTTCATAATTTATCAATTTATATTTAACATGACTAATGAACAAGAAAATTTTAACACATTCTCCATAACGATACAATAATTGACGTGCACGAGTTTCTGTACCATATCCATTATACAAAACGTCCAATCAACAAATTAATTAGACATATTTTAATTAACTATAAAAAATTACTATAATAATATAATAATACCTCGAAAAATGCTTTCCGAAATACATTTTAATATCTGTTCTCTCAGTCATTATAATATTTCTCTTTGATTTACACGAGAACGTCTATTATTTGTTAAACAATAATCCATTAAATTACATAATACTATATATACATATATATATATATTATATAAATTATAATCAAATGATTTTACATTATATTTTTAATTTATCAAATTTTATGTAAGTAATAATTATTATTAAATTCCCGTTGGAGATATAGATTCGTATTTAGAATATTATTTAAATCAATAACGCGTTGTTGTAATGATATTTTTTACAAATTACAATATCAGATTATTAAAAAGATTACCATTATTACCATTTCAATAAAAGTTTTTAATTATACCTATACGGTTTAGAATTTTAAATTATGTAAAAATTGAAAAAAAAATTATTAAGTAATTATTTTGTATCATTACATCAATTTATTTATATTATTAATCTTCTATACAATATACATACAATTTTAACAATATTTGCCATTTAAATTTTTTTATTAAACTTATATATTATGTGTATTTATATATTTGATTTACCTGCTATTATAATTAAAAATATAAAATTTCACCTTTCCAAAAAATTAGGTTAGATTGTTTGATTTCTAAACATAATATAAATTAATAGAAGTAAAATTGGATGAGTTTCTAGTTAAGTTATAAAATATTTTTCACTATATCAACTTGACGAAAGAATTTAAAAAAAAACTAACTTGCCCAACCTTGGGATTATCGTTTGAGGGATTGCCAAAAATGTATCATCGTAATGGACGCCAAATTTGCTAGACACAGTACTATAGCAATCATGCGTTTGTTTTAGTAAGTTTACGACTTTCGCTTAGTCATATTTACAATACCTAGTACCTGCTTATATAGTAGACCTTTATAGAGTAAACATTTATTTTATTTCACACTAGTCAATCTTTTATTTCGTATATTTTATTTTACTACAATAAAAAAAATGTTTTAATTAATAATGCAAAACACAACGTCTGATTTCGCTGACGTCCTATGTTATATGTGTAATATTATCAGTGTCCATTCAGATTATTCTATTCTGTGTCATCAATAAAGTTATAACGTATCTAGCTTATTTGGATATGCTTTTAATATTATATAAGTCATAATTATCATTTTTGGATAATACAGAAATAATTTCTTTTAAATAATCCAAATAAAAACAAAATTATAGTTCCTAAAATAATCGGGTCAGTTAGCCGACTATTTAACTAAATATTAATGCATTTATGTATTAATATTTATGCTATCTATTTCAGACGATTATTAATTATTTATAACGATACGTATTATAAGTATGTAAGATACTTAGGTAGGTACATCGATGCCAAACTGTCGAAGAGGACGGAGTAGTTATCATTAATTATAGATGAAATGAGATAATTTATAATATGGAAAAATGTGAGATTACAAAAGTTAATAATTTTTTTATTGTTATCACTCATCATGCAATGATGGAACAAAAAACAATCAAGACTTCATGACATTAACCACACGAAATAATGTTTATAAATCTCAAGATAAACAAATTTAAGAAATTTAAAATTTAAACATTTTTGTTACGGAAGGATTTTTTCATGCATATTTTTTATATTGATGAATTTTCTTGTTTGATGAAACTAATTTTTAAAACCTTTCAAATTAGACCAATTGATATTTGCCTCAGGTAATCGTTAAAAACACGACAGTCCATTTCGAAAATAATAAAATATGTAAACATTTAAGACGTACATAGTCATAATTATTACGATTATTATTATAATTAATACAGTAAAAATATCAAATATCTATACTATTCGTGATGGGGAAAAAAACGAACATTTTAGGCGTGTAATGCCTAAATTATGTTAATAATAGTTAATATTATATAATTATTTAGTTATCAGTTGTAAGGAAAGTAATGGGGATATTGAATTAATGCGTAGTTTGAAAATATTATTAAGATATATAGTTGTTCGTCTTAAAAATAATTAATAAATTACATATTATTTCAAACATAGTAAATATTCGTTTTTTAAGAAAATAATACGAAAATTAAAAATATTAATTTATTAAAACTAAAACTTACTGCTAACCAAATGCATTTATTATTATTTATTAATGACCTACTCCCGTGTTGTATTTCGTTATATTACGTCACTTATAATTGTCATTTTGTTTGTTTTCTGATCTGAAACGATTAATAATTGTACCTAAATGAAGTTTCAGTTGAAGGAAATGTCCATGTTTTACAAATTTTATATGTATACCCACTTAATTTCTGTTTTATATAAAATATACATTCAAATGAAATAGATATAACTAGGTACTAATTGAAAAAAAAAATTAATACGTTTTAATTATCATTCACAGTATGTTTTTAAAGAGAATGTGTTATCGATCTTGGTGGATAAAACACATTATATTCACAAATAGATTTACCTAATAAGAATAAGACAAAATAAATAAATATATTAGACCAGTGGTGCGCAACCTGGGGGTCGCCAATAATTTTACACCAAATGAAAAAGTTATATACTATGTATATTAAAGTAAAATTATTTTATACCGTCGATGGCTGTGTCAATCGTAATATTATGTCATATCTTAATGTTGCGATAACAAGTTCTAATGAATATATATATATATATTATATATTTACATAATTTTGGTAGAAAGGGGTGTCGTATTATCAAAATAAATAATTTTGGGTGTTCGTTGATCAAAAAAGGTTGCGCACCACTGTATTAGACGGCGAAGTTTTATATTATATTTTGTGTATTTATCTTTGAAATATAATCAAGTCATGATAATTATTATAAGGAATTATTAGTACTTGAGTATAATTAACTATAATTTACATAACTGTAAAGAGAAAACGTAAAAAGAGATGGTATTATTATTATTTTTTTAAACAGACAGGCGATTTTATATTACCAATAGCGAAATGAAATGAATAATATCTAGTTATGCAATGTACACATAAAAATATATTCATATTATAAATTATTTAGAATATAAAATTCTATCGATGTAATCGTATCAATATCATAATATAATTGTTATAATATCCCAACATAATAATGAAATAAGTTAAACCAATAGAACGGAATAAAATAATGTTAAAAAATACCGTTTATTTTCATTTTACAATATCTCTAATAGCTATCGCAGTATTCGTATTTTATACTTTTACAGTGTAAATCATTATTAATATTTTTTAGGTACCCACGTCTTTGTAGAATTCAGACAATACAACTGATAGATTGATATTAAGTAATAATTATTTTAAGTAGATACCGATGATGGTAACATAAAAATTACGAAACTAAATTATCAATAACAGTTAAGTCATATAAAAAAAGTATGTTCTTGTAAGCGTAGAGATTGAGTCAGTTCATAGGAAATTTAATACAAATCAGTAAGAATTAAACAAAATCATAATTATTATTTGTTAAAATACTTGAAAAATAGGATAATTAAGAATAAACTACTAAAATATTAATAATAAACGTATGATAAAAATTTGAAATTTATACCAATATTGTTTAAAGGGTTTTATTGGAATTTGGAGATGGTGCCTATTAAAAATTAATATATTTTGTGTTAACAAAGGTTTATTTTGTTATTTGAATATTTTATTAATATCTATAGTTACAAGACAGTGATGTATTATAATATCAGTTTTTTTAATATAAGATGTTATTAGGATTAAAAACATTAGTAAATTAAATTGAAAGATTATGATTTTGAATTAGTACTATTTTGTATGTATTATATAATAATATATTTGAATATTATACATTTGATAATAGTTTTAACCACGTCTAATATACGATGTTTTTTTAAGTGCTAGTTTATTTGTTTAATTCGTCTCTACATAAATTTTATTCTTCTTGGGATTAAAATCGCAAAAGAAATAATTTAATGGCAAATATAATATGAGATCTAGTAAAATTGTTTGCGAATATACCCGTGCCTTGAGGATTTTTTTATAATCGTTTTATTGATTATAGAGGAACCCGCTACCTACTCGTTTAATCATTTACTTCTCGTTTTAAGTATTTTATTATTTTATTTATTGTTAGGTATTATTATTATCAATATAAAAGCTATTAAACAAATAAGAAACAACAAAAAATATAATAGGTATTTTATTATATTATTTATGTTACTTCCTAAACAATTAACGGTAATCGTTTATAATTTAGACAATATTGTTTATCATACAAAGTACCTATTTTCTTACAAAAAATACAAATTGTGAGCACGCTTGGTGCACATGCACTGTTAGCGGTTTGAAGATCATATTAAAAAATATACAAACTATAAACCTATTGTTTAATTTTTATAAGATCGTTTCAAAAATATTGTTGAAAAATAAAGTTGTTAACTGAATCGTTCAGAAAATAAATCTAACCTTAAGTAGCGGTATGTACAAATTAATATTTATGTCATATGTCCGTAGATAATATAAATATTAATAACGAACTGCTATTTGCACAATAACCAAACACGATCATTTCCATTTTCATCAAAAAAATTTACGTTTTCACGGACTTGCTCTATGGAGTATTTCGACATACTCGTGTTTATATTTCAGGAGACCTTTACCTAACCTAATCCTGAATGCAGTCAAGTAATCAGTGTGTTTTTTTTTTCATGGAGACTGAACAAAATGTATAAATATCATCAATAAATTATATTTAATAAATCATAAAAAAAAAAAAAAAAAATTTATCACAAAATATAATATTAGTGATATTATATCACTGTACTAAATAAAAAGTAAATAATAAGTTGTAAACGCCTATAGCTCGTCCACTATTGAACAATTATTTTAAAACCATGTCAACTGATAAAAAATATCTCTATGAATATTAAATAATGTAAACTTGCAGATAGACAATTATCTAAAATTAAGTTTCTTAAATATTTTTAATAGTGTTAAAAATCTGTGTTCATCAGATGTTGTTGACAAGGGAAGTTCAGCAAGTATTTTCAGCAGTTGTTAGAGATTAGGATACAAATGTTTGATCACATGAAATTAAAATATTATGTGTGGAGATAAATATCTTAGTAATGGTTCTACTGAAGTCCATTTAGAAATTTATATATAGCTGAACTAACTTATAACATTGATTAAATACAACCAGTCTAACAGAACAATATAATAAGATATAACAATTATAATTTATAGGTGTCAAGTCAATATTGGCAAATAATCGATTAACACAAGTTAATTTTTAAAAATATTTCCGATATTTTTTTTTTTAGAGGCGAGAGCGATATTCTACTTAGTTCTCCATAAATATGCTCCTGCCCGAATGAGTTTTTTTAAATACTTTTTCTTCTATTCTATTTAAATCTTTTATTTTTATTTTTCCGTTAAAAAAATATATATTTTTATTTATCTTGCAGAAAATCTTTAAACTGCAGAGCACTATAAAATCATACGTTACTTATTTCTTTTATTAATATCTACATCTTATCATCTACAACAGAGTGTCAATAAAGTGCAAGTGATAAGAATTGATTAATTTGCTAAAATGGATTACTCTTAAATGGTGGACACAATAGTTATGTTAATACTAAATTTTATATATTTTGTTTGTATGGATATAGTATGAGGACATTTTAAAATTAGTTTCTTTTTATTTGTGTTTGTTGATAAATAAATTTCTAAACTAATTATTATAATAACTATTATTGTAATATGTAAATAGGTACTTATATTCACTTGTCATGATTAATTTTTCCATTACATTGTTAATTTTGCTAATCATTTTTAAAAAAAGTAGGGAATATAGAATTATTAAATTTTTTATTACAACATTTATAAGATAATAATATTACAACCATTTTAAAAACCAATAGGAAACATTTAAATTGTTTAATATTTTTTAAAATTTCGATCTTAAATGTTCTTAATTTAATATAATATCATAGTACCTAACATAAACCAAAAGTATTTAAATTTTTTTATATGGACTGATATGATTATAATAATAATTATTTTTTAACAAAACTCACTTACCAGTAATTTTCCGAATAGTATTATATTAATTACTACTCAATTATTGTGATATTATAGTATTCTTTATTACCGCTTATTTAGTAATAAAGTTTAAAAACTTTAAACCCTTGACCACAAAAAACAACACAATATTATTAAAATTGTTCAGTATAATATGGATATTTTATTTTATATACAACCATAAAATTTGTTTATTATCACAATATCCGTTATTTATGACATATTATAAATTTAAAAAATAGATTGAAGTTTAAAAAGACTTAAACAACAATAATATAGATAATTGTTAATAATTTATTATTTGATTAAAAAAAAAACTAAGAACAATTTTTATAATCTTTGAGTGGTAGAATTAAAGTATTACGTACACCTAATAATAATAATATATATTTTTTAATATTAACGTGTATTTGGCTAGTTTATATTGATTAATAGTTGTTAAATTTTAAAGTCGGTAGGTAATATAAAACGAATAACAATAATTGTGTTTTTGATTTTCGAATTGGATTTAAGGATTTTCACACATTTGATAAATGATCTTTTGAGTGAACACGGTTTGATCATACCTTATTTAGACTTTACAGCCTATGGGAAAAAATGGTAAATAACTTTTTTAATTAGTACTTATAAACATGATAATATAATTTAAAACACGTGACAATAATCAAATAGAAATTTTCTATCTGTCACTATGTACATATTTGTAGTTAAAATCGTCTAAGTCCTTATTTAAATAGATTATTTCATTCGTTTATCTGATGTGTTTGTTTAAATTTTTATAAAAATCGATTATTGGTACTCGTAAATACTTTTATATGTGTCTTATCCTTTCTTAAAAATTAGTATTTACATTAGTTATTATTAAATGTTGGACCATGTTTCATTTTGTGTACATTTCATAATATTACATCTTGTAATGGTAATTAAACTATACGTCCACAAATCATTATTTTTCTTCTACTTCACCTGATACTCCCAACTAGCTGGGGTCAGCCACCATAGTCATATATCTTCATAGATCTCGATCTTCTACTTTCTTCCATTCATACCAACTATCTTCATATCATTCTATATTTAATTTATTTACCTCTTTTTCTACTATTAACTATACCCTGTACCACTTAAGGAAGGTACAGTTTCGCGTACGTATACTGACAGAAAAACCGCAGTCGAGTCGACAATTCGATTGATGCACCCGAACAATGCCGACACATTACGACTTTTCCAAGTCAGCGCTTCCGCCACCAACTATACATGCTATTTTTATACGTATAAACAGAACTGCATGCATACGATACCGTTATCGTTGACGACGGCAGTCCGCGTAGTTGTATATTTCTGTGGCATGGAAGGGAAACTAGATATAGGGTGAGGTGTGGAAAATCAAACAATTATCGTCCGACACCATATCTTTTTTAAATGGAACAGTGTATGTGTACTACATTCATGTCTATAATGACTTTTACTACCCCTGAATCATCCATGGCTAAATATATAGGTATTACAGCAACTGTGTAAAATGTTGTAAAGCCCGGTTCACACGATTAAATATTCTATCAAATATTTGCCATTTGTCAAACATCAAATATTATATGATTAATTTTAAAATATTTGATGATTCGTCAAATTTTTCAACTAATTTGATAACTGTATTAATAAGAAGTTTTTTTTTATATTGCACTTACTAGTTACGGTTAACTTTTAATTGTGGTAATGTAATAATAAATAACAGATTTGAAGAAATAAAGAATAATTGTAACTCTTTTAAAATCACAAATTATGTTTATAATGTTTGTATGTAATATTAAATAGTGTAAATATAAATTATTGTTATATTATAATATATTAATATTATACATTATACTACAATATAATTAAGATATATCTTATATGTACAATATAACTAAGATTTTTCTAAAAATTCGAAAATATAAATTTATATTATTTATACTTTGTAATACAGAACTAATTTTTAAATTTATTAGTTAAGTAATATTAAAATGGTCTAGCTACTAATTAAGGAATATATAAAATACAAATATATATTATTATGCAAATATGTTATTTCATATTTGTGCTAAAACATAATTGTCAATTAAATTTTAGAACGCTTAACAGCTGTTAAATTAGACCAATCGCTAGTGATTTCTGAGTAATAGAAATTAAAATATTTATTTGATAAAGTGACCATCATTTCAAACAAATATTTGTTGTTTGAAAATTGGCAAATATTTTATAAAATATTTGACTGTGTAAACCGGGCTTTATACATTGCGCATGTATTATTATTCCATGATATTTCATGAAAGAAAATCTCAGCTGGCAGTGATCCCTAGAGTAGATTATTATTACCTACTTAAATCATGTGACATACCTCATTCAATATTCATGTGGGACCAATTATTACTGTTATTTGTTAATGATAATAATTGATAATGAATTCGGTGCCAGTGGCTGCCATGACACCTGCGTATCACAAAATTACTACCATACTTATATATTTTATGCCATTAATTCAGGTGTGTTTTATAAATGTTAAAAATCTAAGCCCATAATGTGAATATTATTTTTGGTCGAAGGATGTTATACGATGACTACAGCGTGTTATGTAAATAAAAAATTATCATTTATCATTATGCATTATGATTTATGGTACGTACAATTTAAAACCAATAAAAAAACTTGTGTCCTGCATCAATTAAGATCGGTTTTTAAAACTATTAATTACGATATTCTTTAATGAACAATTAATTCTCGACACGATGGAGATCTTTTATTAACACAAACAATTCACATCTTTGCGGTGTGTTTTTTTATATTTAATTATTATTATTATTATTATTATTATTTCTAATTTAAAATGCCAAATGGCTATATATATATATTATATATCTACCTACTTTGTGCCGTTTTAGTCACGCCGTGTACAAAATAAACTTAAATACACTAATTTAACTATATTGTGTTGCGTTAATTATTATTATGTAACCGATTGTAAACATAATTTTTTTCTTCTGAAAACGACTTCTCGAATCTTTAATTACATTATTTTACTTTAAAGTTTAAGTTAGTCGATTCCGTAATAGTAAAATTATGTAATGACGAATCATGAAAAACACTATTTTTTCTATCGTCAAGGAATTGAGATATTTGTGCTGTTAAAAATTAAAATACGTATTCCTTTCCACAAAAGGCACCCGCCAACTCTAGACTATTTCTTTGTGTCATGATATTTTAAATATTTTAGTGATTTTGAATCATCTAGAAACCGTAATACTTTGTCTATATAAATAATTATGATAAACAATATGACATAAAATTTTGTAGGTACAATTCATTTTTTTTAAAATAAAGAAATAATCTCTTAAATTTTCAGGTAAACTTAATAATTTATTAATTATTATACTATGCATATATAATATATATATTAGTATTTTTCAGTTAGTATCTGTAGGGTGAAATATTATATTGTTTTTTTTTTTTTTTTTTTTAAATATTATGAAACAGAATATATTAATGATCATCTATTATCATCTAGTAATAAGTAAAATTATCATAATTGACTTTCAGTTATATTATTTATAATTTATAGTTATTGAACTCTTTTTTAACAAAGATAGATAAAACAAAAAAACAGCGTTGATCACTTATTACTTATAATATTATAAGCTGTATAATAGTAATCTGATTATTTAAATACTATTGAAGTGGAAATAATTAAGTTAGAATATATATAACTATAATTCTAACAATACGTTTTTAGCAATTAGGTTTTTAATATTTTTCAAACTCACTATTGGGAAGTAGATCTTAGATTATCAAAATACTGTTTTTTTTTTCATAAAAAATGAAAATTAGAATTACAAGGGACTAAGCATTTATTTCGAATTACCAAGAATTTCGATTCGTAAGTTTAAATATTCAAGAGCTGACTATATTAGTATAGTATACATTGTAAGTTTTAGAAAAAATAAAATAAAAAATAAGTAAATAATCGTTGAATATATTTTCATCTGTCTTGAGTATGATATATCGTTCACCGTGTCAATACGATTTTGAAGTGGAAATGTGAACATAACCATCCTATATATTATACCTGCATTAACGTTTAAACGATGTTTGTTTTGCTTATCAATCGAGAACCTAAAGATTGATACGTATTACATTATTACTAATTAAAATGTATAATATTATAATATTATAGCACTAAAGCCAATCGGAAATGTTACATCATGATATATATTGACTAACATAAAATATAATTTTAGTTGAACTATAAAGTGTAGTGAGGTGGTAATAATAATATAATTTTTTAATAATATATTTATTGTTGAGCTTACTCGATGCAAATGACGATTATAATTAATTAGTAATTTTGTGCCACAACAACTTACTAACAATGGTTCGTTTTAAATACGCATAAATTGTAGGAACAAAAAAAATTATTTGTATTTGACCGACTTGATTTTTCTTTTGTCTTTAAACAGTCAAGTTGAAACTATCAAAATTTAACTCGTAAACTAATTTTCATTATTGGAGAATCATTCATTTTCTTTCATTCATGAAAAAATGACTAGGTTCTTAAAAAGAAAACGTGTTTTTTTCACTTGTGAAATAAGAAACAAATTCTTTCAATGTTCAATTTTTCACGAAAAAAACATCAAACGTATAAGTTATTTTACTATTTACATTGCCACTTTGTGGAATAAGAAAAAAAATCGTTTTAGTATTAACTTTTATAATATAGGTTTTTATGTTGTATTTGTGAAACAAAGTGTCAACCCAAGATCCAAAACTATTACGTTAAAAATAATGATATAATAAACAATTAAGTAGGTAATTAACAATATATGTATTTTTTTTTTTTGTTTAAATGATAATAAATGGTTCATCGTTCAATGTTCTTATTCATTAACTGATTGATTCTTTGGTGAAATAAACTACACAAAAGAGAAATAGCGGGAAGGTCGATTCTGGACATTTCTTCTTTGTTTTTTCGGTCCTCGGAGAAATTAGTGGTTTATTATAATAAAGATTTGAATGCAATACGTATTATATTATACGATTCTGAGCGAAACTCAGTCAAATATCAGGAGCGTCCCTGGTACTTATTTTAAAGGAGGGGGGGAGATTTTTTAAAAAAAATTGATTATCAGTAAAAAATATAATATAATTTTATTTATTATTAATATTATATAGGTAATTAATTTGTAAAAATCCAGAGGGTACGTTCGCTATATCGCCCCCCTAAAATACGCCCCTGTCAGATATACTAAATTAAAATCTTGTCCAAAATTTTACCACGTATGTAAATTACCTATGAGATTCCTTAACAATTTTTCTCGTTCATACGATCAAAACTGAATATCACGAAATATACAAACTAAAATTAACGGAAATCGTCATTTTACCTATTTCTCGTCATTTTTGGTAGTTATTAGTTATTATACTAAATAAAGTATCAAATAGATGCGATTTGGTATGGAAAAGACACTTTATTTATGATAATCTACCTAAAATAATGTTTTCAGACACAAACAAAAATAAATATCTTTGTAAAACCAATACATTCTTCGCTTCACTCAGATACTAAAATGTCTATTTCATGAAAAATTGAACACTTAGGTAATGAAATTTTTTCATGAAATGAGCGATTTCACAACGAAACTACGACAAATTGTATAAACCTAATTGAAATATCGTTTTGTTCAATTCCATCAATAATATGAAGTGGTTTTGATGACTATTTTCCATTTATATTTAATACTTTACGTGGAATCATTTAATTGTTTCAAATCTAAAATTTCTTGGCATTGGGTTAAGGTCGACGAAATAGATAGTCAAGAAAAGTATAATCATGGTTTTATATAACCATAACAGTGAAAAATATCCTAGTGAAATCTTATCAATAATTCAAAACAAAACGAATTTAATAATAATACATTTATTGATAATACTAAATTTTTATCCAATTTATAAACATATCGTTTGAACAATACAATTTATACGCATACCTACGCTATTGTATCTATTCGTATATTCGTATACATCTATAACTTATAGAGTTATAGGTATCACCTATCTATGGGACTATACAGTTAATTGTTAAAAATTAATAATCTGATTAGTTTTGTTTATCAAGTTTGGGCAAGTTTGTCACAAAAATTAGTTAAAGTTGGGAAAAAAACTAGTATGTTAAAAAAAAAATAATAATAACATCTAGTTATTTTCAATCTAGTTAATTTCAATTCTAAAAAGTATAATCTTATTTAAATTAAATATTGATTGATTACAACACAAATTTAGTTAAACAAAAGTATCAAAATCCATATTATAATAAATATATGAACGTTATATTTATTTGTATATACTAGTTATAAATTATATAAAATACTTATTTCAAAATTAGTATCCTTTGTGTAACGTATTTTTTGTTCAAATATTTATGTGCGTGTTACATACACATTTTCAATTATATAAGCAGGTAGGTACATATAAAGTTATATAACAATTCGAAAAGAAACTATATTATGTTATATTTATTTTAAGAAAAAATGCATTAATTATTCCGTTATAAAAGTGTGTGTGTGTGTGTGTGTGTGTGTGTGTGTGTAATTAATGTACTTAGTTAAAATAAAAGTTATGGATAAAAATAACTTCTAACTTGACTTCTAAGCTCTAACTTTTCAATTAGTTAATGCCCGGTTAAATGTTTATAATATAATGCATACTAAAGTGAACACACTACCTAAATAACCTATAAATAATAATTATTGTGGTAATATGCAGTTTGAATAACTGTTACACAACATCGTATAATATTGATAATACAATAACTTATCATTGAGTATAATTTATTAGTATTCTTTTTTTTATATTTTTTTATTTATTTTAAAACGCGTATCTGTTTAAATAATTGTAAACTCAACTCTTTTTAACGTCAAGTCTAAGTATTTAATAAGTGTTGTTATTTTATTGTATATTTTGTACCTACTTATAAATTGTTATCTACGAGTATATTATACGCATAAATGTATAGTATGAACGAATATTATGCTATAGTTTGAAGGGCACTGTGCAACAAAATGTCTCATTTAAAAGTATTCGTGTATGTGCAGTAAAAAAAAAATAAACATAAACAATTAGTTAGAATATTTTAGAATACGAGTTACATTTAAAGACGAATAGTAGAGAAATAAAAATTATTTATAATTTATTATATACATTTACAGTGGGATTCGTTTAAAAAGCTAAACTGAAAATTTATTTTATATATGGTAATACTTTGATGACTTTCTTTTTATATCATTTGGCAATACAAATTTTCTTATCTACTCCTAATCGGTAACCAATTGATTTAGTTACATATTTTTTTTCTTCTAGGTATACATAGTCAAAGTTTTTCAATCGAAATACCAATGGTTTTTAAAAATAATAATTGTAGTATAATCGATTTAGGTTTGTTTTAACTAGGTACATAAATGCTCAAATGTTTGTAAAGAAAAAAAAATGTGTATGGTTTTGTATATTATTAATTATTATAATGTATACTTATGTTGGAACATGTCTTATAATTTATAAAACATTTATTGATAAATAATAATTTGCTTATTATAATCTGTTACAGTCAAAAAAGGTAATATATTATATATGTACAAGAAACAGAAAGTTGGCAGTATAAATTAGTGAATTTCTTGATAATTCAACCGTTCATAATATAGATATCAAAATATTTATAAATATTAGGTTAAAAGTAATTTGTAGAAAAAAAGGAAAGTTTCAATATGTTTCAATGTTTAAGCGACAAAATCAATATTTGTACGTACAAACATTTAAAATATTGTTTTACAAATTTCAACTTATAAACAAAATAAATTTAAGAAAGTAGTTTAAAATTAGTAACTCATTTAGTTTTTCTTTTTATAATGTAAATTCACTTATGTTAAGTAAAAAAAAAAAAAGATAAGTAACTAATAACTGTAAATTACTTTAGTTATAATGATGTTAAATTACATATCTTGCTTTGCATTCTATATGCTATTCATGTATAAGGTTTGATATTATTTTATTATAATAGATTATTATTTTAATAAATAATATTAATATCACATTAAATTATTAAAAAATAAAAAAGTATTTATATTATGTAATTCATAGACATAAACAGTCAATATAACAAATTTAAATAATAACAAATCGTGAACAGACAATGTGCATATTGACAAAAAATAAGTATTTTGGAAATATATATATATATTATTAAAAATAAGACATAATCTTAAGAAACATACAAACCGAAAATCGATTAAATTGAGTTTACTGCAGGACGTAAAATGTGTAGTAGAAAATACGAAATGTGAAGTAATAAATGTAATACGGTGTATAACTTTGTCATAGTTTCATTTAATATTTATATTCATCCTACAAAATTATGTGGAGTAGCTAAATAAAAAACATATTAGTCACTGTTTTAACACAGGTTTTAAACTGTCTGACACAGGTGTGAACAAATTTATAGTTAATAGTTATAGGTTAAAATTGATGTAAAAAGAAATGCATTTACTCAAGTTAAGTTTGATGTTTTTAATTTTTAAACATGTGACGCACTTGATTGTTGATGGGAGATATGAAAATCAAACGATAATGAAATTCATATGATTTTTAATTTGCATAGAAATAATATTTACAGTTTCAGTATGCGAATATGAAATTCAAATCTTTTATCCATTATTTCAACTGAAGTTCGAATATAATTAACTCGTTATTTATAACATCAAGTTAACTTTAACTATTGTTTACTCGTTTTTATGGGCGAGGTTGATAAATAGTTAAGTTCATAATATTATGTAGTCATTTTTTTTTTACAATATATATTATTATATCTATATGCAAAATTTTCTCTCACATTCGGATCTCGATTTATAAATAATTTATTGTTGTCTGTAGTTTCGTTGTTTCGCGATATTAATTTATTCACCTACGTTAACATTTCAATACGACGAATAAATTTGAATGGTAAACGGCAAATTGTATACGTATGTAT
This sequence comes from Eriosoma lanigerum, assembly GCA_013282895.1. Classification (NCBI taxonomy): domain Eukaryota; kingdom Metazoa; phylum Arthropoda; class Insecta; order Hemiptera; family Aphididae; genus Eriosoma; species Eriosoma lanigerum. The sequence goes on from CM023359.1 coordinate 3,238,438, forward strand.
AATTTTTTGTTTCCTTTTTTGTTTTTTTATTACGTCCACGCGAATAATAATACATTTGTCGGGATCGGGATCAAGGAGAGGTAAAAATAATGCCCTCGTCGATCCGTCGCACAACAAATAAAACACCCATTTCATTTTAATAACTTACCCATATTGAGAATTAATTTTGTTTTGTTTCTTTCCGAATTATTGCATTGGTCTTGAACTTTTTTATTCACGAGACGTCGTGGCCTAAAATATTCCGCGAGTGTGAATAGGCATTTCTTTGTGTGAAAAATAAATGAAACGATTTATGCCTATTTGCCTAGATACGAAAATCTACGTTATTTCATTGTACATAAAGATAATAATAATCATAATAACAATAATAATAATAGACGTCCGTAGTCTGTGGTGGCTCGCGCGTATTATGCGAATGAATATGCAATGTGACAAATTCGACTCCGTGATATTTTTACGATATTATTTACACCTATTCTCTATAAATATTATGTAACGAGGATTTGACATTTATCAGTGTAATATATCGATGTAAAAATGTCAAACTCTATAGTGATTGACAATCTTTTTGTCGCAGAATTAGAGGTCAATGTGTTATTCCTGCGGTTATGGTTTTATGATTTAATCATATTATTCAAAACGCACTTCCGCGCACAATATACATACATTACATTACGTATTCACTCGGTGTTACGTAATTGCGGGACTGATCACGAAATTTCACATAGAAAAACTATGGAAATTGGGAATAATATAATATGTTTTAAACGATATTGTTTCGGACCATTCAGTCAGAAGGCATAACAATATTCATTGTTTCGATAATTCGATAACAATCGAAATGAAATTATAAAAAAAAAAAAACACAAAATATGATTTTAATTTAGTTTTTAAAGTGATTTTTCATTTGGAGATTTAGAGGAAACGTGGAAATAATTAATATTATAAGAAGACGATATGAGTAGGTAGGCATATAAAATAGAATTACCACGATATTATTATAATCGTACGATTGTTCAACGTAAAATAATATTTAGTTGACTGAAACACGGTATAAGTTCTTTGAAAATGTAGTTTTATTTGATAATTTGTTTGTACGTTTACAGAGTGTCGGACAAACGGTATTATTGATAGCATAAATTATTATGAGATTTTTACTTTTTTTTTTATCATATTTAATGTTTATACTATGAGTGTTGCCGCTTGCCGACAAAGCGAATCATTTGAAAAATGACTCGTTATAATATTATTATAAATCTCGCTAGTTTACTTCGAATAAAAGCCATACATAAGCGATATTATAATCGAGAGAAAAAACAATTTAAAATGGTAATAAAATAATATAAAGGTATTTACATAATCTATCTATAATATAATATAGAACATAACAATATAACATAGCTATTTATTATTATTATTATACATTCTGATATCATTATCAATTTAAAAGTTACCGAATATTGGACGTGGAATCTGTTATTTTCATCCTAGCAATCATAATATTAGATATTTATATTATAATACTATAGTTTATCGCCGAGAAATATCTATAGTAAAACATACATTATTATTATCATCATTAATATGATCGGCATTATTCTTCTGAGTAGATAAATTTCGCGTTTTTCAGTCGTCGGAAATGATAGTGTTTTTTTCTTTAAAATAATTTTAAAATGTATACTAGTAATCACAAGTTTCACATAATAATGATTTATGCGTTTTATGTTTCGATCATAAATTTGTGTTTAATTACAACTTAAACTATATAAAAATAAATCCATGGCTAATGTAGCTATTAGTTTATTAAATTGAAGTAAATTTAGTAATAAATAAATTCGCTATTTCATATTTTTCTTTTATGCGTTCCAACTTGTCGAATGTTATGAATCAATACTTTTGGAATGTAAAGCTGAACGTCAAATTATTTAGTAAAAGTTTAAAATAATTAATTTCTTTTATTTCTATATAATCGATTTCATCCTACATCATCGACCAAGCCGGTGCTAGTTATTAGCATTTGTCAAGTTCGTTCATATTATGAAAGCACCGAGTATCTGAATTTATTGTTTTCAGTGTTATAATTTAGTTATCTTTGGTTCTCAATCATTGGCAGATATCATTTTTAAAATTTATTCTAGTCTAACAAGATAAAAATTTTTCCAAAATTGTGTTGTTCCGTCTTCAATCGTAGTTATTTAAATAGTATGTACATAATTTATAGCCTTTATAAGAAATAATATCACATCCAAGTATGCTTTTTATTTGAGATATATATTAGAGAACTGATTATTATTACTACGTCCTGATAGCGACAAAATTATAAAAAACAATATTACTTTTTAGTAGGTAATTGATGATATATTTTTTTTTAAATAACATGTAAAACCACATATCGTACTATAAAGATAAAATTATATAATAAAATCCAAATTTATTATTATACGCGACACGCCAAATTGGGTATACGTAAAAACAGCTTTGCATCAAAACAACCACGCCAGTAGTTCTGATCAAATAAATTTATTTCCATACATTTACCTAATAGTAACGGTGAATAGTACCATTGATATAAATTTTTTCAATAATAATTAAATATCACTCAAGAAATGATTACATTTTAATTAATTGTATTATTATTGTTATGGTATAGGTATTTGATTTTTCGTTACAATGTAAATTATTTTTTATCATATTATGACTGTTGTAATTAATTGTTAGTAATGACTAATACAATATTGTAATTATAAATTATTCCGTATTAATGGTGTTATGTACCTATATGGATTTAACTAGATAGGTAAGTAAATACAATAATACAATAACAATACGATAATTATGCATGAAACAATAGACTCTCGAATTTCATTATCTTCAAGATTAAACAAAAAACTATCATCGTCTGCATGTACAAAATTCAATATGCAATGCTTTATTATGTACTAAAATATCTACACGTGTAATTTTTTTATTGGTAGACATAAAACAAAAAAATTTTTTAAAAAATATTTAAAAGGTCGATTGCCTAAAAAATAAAAATGGAAAATGGAAATTCAATCGTGTTATTCTCGATTTTTATATTCGTAATCCGTTTATTTTTTTTTTACAAAATAATAAATATAACTATAAAAAAGCGGAAAGGTCGATTTTCGATATGCCTCCTTCGTCGCTTGGAGAAATTGGTGGTTTATTATACTTAAGATTTGAATGCAATAATATTGCATTAGAAAAGACGATTCTGAGCGGTTCCAAAAATTTACTACGTGTGAAAACTACCTGTGAGAATACTCAAAAAATTTCAAAGTACCTACGTTCAAAATTGTATTAGTTATGAAACATCTAAAATCAATTTCGTCAGTTACGATTTTCGTAAATTTTGCCGTTTTCCATCATTTCTTGGTAGTTTTTATTTACTTGTGGAAAATTTTTTGGGAAATATAAATAATGAGCTCAAGGAAGTACCAGCTAGATGCCATTTGTTACCGAAAGCATACCCTATTCGTGGTAATCGGACAATTACTTCTACCCAAAATTATGCTATCAGACTTTTAAAAACAAAAAATATCATAATATTCAATTCTACTAAAAATATTCAGATTTTAGATGCTTATAAAAAAAATTGTGACTTTCGATTTTCAGAATGTTGTAATGTACACTTATTATTTCGGACTTAATTTCACTTATTATTTTTAAAAAATTTAAAATAGGGACAGTTTCAAGTTGAAATTTAAAATAAGTTTATAATAATTTTATTGTTCTTTATATTTTATTTTGATAGGTTTGTTTCCGTCTAAATGTTGGCACGCGTTGTAATCATTTTATAATAAAAAATAATAATGAAGTTAATCAGTTAATTTCATACTTAACTTTTTTAACATTATTTATACCGTATTTTTATAAAACCAATACATTCCTCGCTTCGCTCAGAATCTAAAATATACTCTAATAATAGTAATAATAATAATAATAATACGTACGCGTATAATGGTTTCAATTTATAATCAATATAATAATAGTATGATATATTTTATTTCAGATAGTTTTTATAAATATACATTTACGGAAATCAAGCATTTTACACGCGGCCATACAATAGTGGGATAGGTATTTAACATTAATTATATAAGTTGTTAAACACGAGGGTTTGTTTCCACAAAATATTTTTCATCTAATAGTTCAGGCCAATGACTGAAGTGCCTAATTATTTTTCAAGGCCATCGGAATTTAAATTTTTAATACAATTAATCATGCATCGGCTGAAAATATAACACGTAAGTACGCACGCATAAATTACGAGTCCGATTCGCCGTTGTTTATATATTTAGTCCATTTACTAACATAAAACGTTTTAAAAATATGAAATTTCCGATTTCCAATAATTACCTAGACTCTTGTAGGAGACACGCACAGGCATTATTGATGTTATTTACATATTACAACAGTGTTTTTATTTTTATTTTTTCTTTATGTAAAAAAGAACAAAATAAACAAATAATACTTACAATTTACGTATGTGAAATAATTAAATGTTCAGCGAACTTTTTTTTGACAACTACTTTGATTTTTGTCGACTACTTGTACTATATACCTAATATTATAATATGAGTATTGGTTTTACACGTAAAGTGGTTATTATAGATAGTAATTAGTAAGTGCGAATTATTCATAATCACGTTTTTTCATTTCTCTCCTATAGAAAAAAATAACGCAAACTGTTTTAAATAGTTCGTTACACAAATTATACCCAAATCGTATACATACGATGAATAAGTAGGCAACCGTGAATTATACGCGAAGAATAGTGTGTGTTAGCTGTTAACAATAATTTTATTAACACAAACACGTTTTACGCGAAATTTCGATGTTAATATTTCGGATATTATTTTATTCTCTTAAAGATTTTAATAGTGATTAAAGTATATAAAAATACGTAAATATATTTTATAGGAACAATGCGATCCGTAGAATGAGTGGGGGTCTGTTAAGTATAAAACCACAAGAAGAAAAAGAAATAATAATATAATATGTTAATATATGTTAAACGTTAAATCGATAATACATATTTAATCGTGATTGATTCGATTATTTTCGATTATTTTTCAATACGAAATTCGTATTAGTCATTGAATATTAATTGGAGAAAAAAATTGGCTACTGCATTTAAAATATTTTCAAATAAAAATAAACCAATTTCGTTGAAAGTATAAAATTTAACTATATAAATTATTAGAAATTTTGTTTTTCGAAACACGACCGAGTAAAAAGTGCAATATATTATGCCCCAAATTTTCGAAAATATTTCTGATAAAAATATTAAAATTAAATATAAATTAATGAAAATTAATAAACAGAAAATAGTTTATTTAGAAAAAATGTTTGTAATAAAACAACATATCAAAATCGTATTTTGTAAAATTTAAAATCTTAATGTGTATAGATTACACTTACTTTTAGTGAAAATGTAAGATTTGTAGATTATCTTTATAACAGAATATACCACGATTGAATATAATTAAATAGAAAAATACAATTCTAGAAAATTAATTATACCTAATACACATGATGTAGATCGCGTATTTATATATTTCTTGACCAACGTTAAATTCATTGTTTTATTTGAAATATGTTGCAACATGCACATTTGACGTTTTAAAAATGACAAATTGACAAGATAGAGATCTCAATAATTATTTTTATAAATAAATCGTTCTTTCTAAGGTTATTTAGTTATTGTAGTTATTATATGTGATAAGTGAATGAAACTATTTCAAATTTATATCAAATGTTTTGTTATAGTAAAATAGTTTCTATACATTTTCACATAAAAACATCTGAAATATTACTTTATATTATTATACTTTTCTAAATTAATATGGTTAGTAGGAAAAATTTATCGACAGAAATAATTTTCTTAAAATATATTTCCGGGAATATTACTCTATACGAATTAAATTTTCTATTTAAATATTGTTGCACACATTAATTTTTATCAACATATATTTTATTTAAAAAAATAAATGAATAATAAATCTCGTTTTTTGAGAATATTGATTGAATAATGATGATTTTGTGGGCATTCATTTTCTATATAATATAATTTTTATAATATACATATATACTAGCCGAATATACTAGTGTGAAAATATAGTTTTCTATAAAATAATTGTTCAGTATAGTTATAATTATACTAATACCATAGTATATTTATATTATTTATGATTTGAAAAATACTGTTTCTATTTAAGGGGGATGTTTAGTCCACCGAAAATGTACACAAAAATTGCACCGGGAAAAAGCTATTTGTGAAGAAACTACTTATCCAATTTATGCAATAATTATATTAAAATTTAAAGAAACATATCTTCTATGTACCCTCTTTTTTAAATTTTTATTAACGTGTACCATTAATTTTTAATTGTTGTATAAAAGTCAAATAATTGAAATGTAAATAATAGCTTATTGACAACCAATTTTGAATTTTCTAAAAAGAGCGTACCTAGATTACGTTAATAGGAATCAAATAATGTTAATTTCGTAAAAATATATTTACTTTAAGTAGGACAAAACAGCTTTTTACTCAGAAAAAAAGACGGCTAGGCGCTAGTGACTCTAGCGGTAATATTTATTGATGCTTAAGAAAATATCAATAATAATTATTGATAGCTATAAATTATATGTTATATTTATACCTATAGTGTATATTGTAATCTATATATCTATATAGAGAATTATTGTTTTATTGCAAATGTTATGCCATCGTATCCGCTGCGGGTCGTAATATTCTAAAAATATAACTTTTTATAATTATAATTCTCTATAAATATTATTCATTTATGTATGTATAAAATAATAACAATTATAGCTGAATATTTGTTACTTCAATATTACTCATATCAGTATGACGAAAAAGTGAGAAAATTGGTTTTCTGTTTTTATTAGTTTTGAAATTTTTTATAAATGTTTTTTTCAGATTCTGTGCAATGCGATCGGATTGCTATTGGATGCTATTGGATTTACAATGAATTTTATCTGTTTTTATTTGACTGACATTATTTCAGATAGAAATATTAGTCCAATTACCACAAATAGGGTATGCTTTCCGTACCAAATTACATCTATTTGGTACTTTATTTAGCTCCTTTTTCGAATTTCTCAAATGTTTTTTCTTAGGAGAAAAAAATCTACTAAAAAATGGCGTAAAATCCGGAAAATTACAGTTTCCGTTATTTAAAATTTTTTTGTTTCATGGTCACTAATTAAGTTTTGATCATAAGGAATTGAACATTTTTTTGAGTATTCAAATAAGTAATTTACACGCGTGGTAAAATTTTGAAACAGATTGGTCGATTTTCTGACCAAGTATAGATCTTTGAAATTTTTTCCAAAAATGTTTAATATTACATGCATTTTGGGTTATACGGTTTGAAAATTTAGCATACTCATATACAATTTAATTTATTTATAAAATATTTTGAAAATTGAAAGTTGTAAATCGTTTCCAAATTTTCTTTAATGTAGAATACCTATGTTGATACTCAAAAAAAGTTTTAAGGCTCTACGATCAAAACTCAATTAGTTGTCACGAAATTAAAAAATTTTAAATAACAGAAATCATAATTTTGCCGATTTTCCGCTATTTTTTAGTAGTTTTTCTTCTCCCACTTAAAAATTTTTGAGAAATTAGAAAAATGAGTTAAATAAAGTACAAACTAGCGTGATTTGCTACCAAAAGCATAACCACAAGTAGGCAAGGTTAGGTAATCAGACCATTCTTTCTACCCGAAAAAATGTTTCCATACATAAGTAAAAAAAAACTTTGTAAAACCAATATATTCTTCGCTTTGCTCATAATCTAAAATAACGATTTTTAGACGTATAAAATGGAAAAACCTCTAATGATGTTTTACATGAAGCTCTATTGCCAGAAATTGTGTATCCTAGATGTTGTATAATGCCAATCAGTGATTTTACATAATAAATTTGTTTTTTATATGGATCTACTTTCTAATTTTATGTTATTATTATTACCTATTTTTATTTGTTTTCATTTGATAATTATAAAATAATTATAACTACTCATCAGAGAATTAATAATAATAATAATAATAATGAAAAAATAATGTTTTATTATTATTATTGTCTAATGTAGTAAACAATAATTTATTGTGTATAATATTCCTTAGTTGGAGCTGATAACATATGTAAGGCAATAAAAATAAATTAAATTTGACAGGTTGACAGGTATATTTGTATTATTGGTCGGGAAGAAGTAGTAGTACAAATCGTCCGAAACGCGATCTCTTGTCATTAAAACACACTAATTATGACTGGACATCCCCCTTAAAATGTCCATTTTAAGTTTACCAACAGGCACGTGTACGCTGACCCTACCACGAACACACGCGGGAAAAACATTCGCGTGTAAACTGTGTCATATAATGGGGCGGATGTTGGTATAATATCAAAATGTGTTGTTTTTATAAACATTATAAATTAAATCAAAATAATATTTTTAATTGACCATAAAATATTGTCCTAATAATTATTTTCATAGAATCAATTTAGATTAATATACGATTTGCGAACATAATACTTTAATACTTGAACTATGGATACCACAATTATATAGGTAATACTGGTACTATATTATGTTATACGTACTTAGGTACTCGAAAGAATGAAACTATACATTAACTAATACCACTAAATGGATATTTTTAAATATATACAATGAAAATGAAATAAAATCTAGTAGTTATAATTTTATAACATAAATGTATAATAAGTTGTCATTTATAATATTGTTTTGTTATAGTTTTGTACTGTGGCCAACAGAAAAAATTGTTATAATATTAATGAAAAATATTTTAAAAGTCCACAAAAAGATATCTAGATGAATTTAATTAGATAAATATAATTTTATTTAAGATAACATATAAGAAAATTTTTTTTTAGATAATTCATTTAGATAAGTCTCAACACTGACCATAATATAATACACCATTGGCCTACGGATAATCTACGGCGTATTTGATAGGCAAACTATAGCTACGTGACGATGTTTTAGAAACTAATTATATGCCAAAACGGCGAATAATTAAAACGTAAAAAAATTTGTTCATTTTGTCGTATTAATTAATATTAATTTAATAATATATATAATAACCTCTTCATGAATATTTGGAAAAATTATTATTAAAACTTAATTGGAACATACCAAAAAACCAGTGGCGTACACAGGATTTTTTTTTAGGGGGGGAATGTGCACATAAAATAATTTTATAAAGAGGGGAATTTTGTAGAAAATGCAGTAGTATGGTAAAAATTTCAATTGTATATTTGCACATTGTAAATTTTACTTCACTGTGGGCCTCGTTGCATGAATGTATGCTTTATTTTAAATCCGAATTGAATGAAAGTAAACATTTCAGGGGGTTGTGACACATAAACATCTCCTGTATGCGCCATTGCAGAAAACATAACTTGGTTAATACATTCGAGTGAGAAATCAATTTGAAATTTTGGTTCACAAATTCGGAGAAGATATTTGTGGTTTTCAAGATGAACTTGTAATCTTCAATAAGCTATCTGGCATGCTAAATATTTTCAAAAAAAAAAAAAAAAAATATAAAGTCATTTTTTCATGATGGGTGGGTCAAGGGAAACGTTAATTTTGGATTTTGCAACGAAACAGATTTCGAAGGAATACTAAATTTGGTCACAAGAATTCATACAAATGACATATTAAATATTTGCAAAAAAAAATTCCAGAAATGCTAATGGGAGGGGTTGGCGAAATGTGAGTGAAAAATTCGTATAGTATACATAGTGGAAATATTATATAATAAAAGTATATTAAATTTATTTGTATAATATTTGTTTGGAATAATTGGAAAATATTATAATACATAGGTAATACATATTAACAATTTAAATTTTATTTTTAAGATCAAATAGTTATTTTTATAACATTTATAAAACTTAATATTAAGTCATAAATATCATTCTATTTAAATAATATGAGGGATATAAGATATAATATTATGTTTCAATAATAAAAAAAAAACATAAAATATCTATAATTATAAATTATAAAAATGTACAATATGATTAAATCAAAAAGAAGTTGACGATGTACTACTATTATGCTCATCCATTTTTTTACTTTTCTTAGAAATCGGTAGTTGATTTAAAGGAATTGAAGGAACTGAAAACATATTTTTTAAATAGAAAATGAAATAAAAGTGTTAATAAAATTACTTTAATGTTATTGGTATTATATTCAATGGATTATTTTCCATACTTCTAGCTCTTTGTTTTTTTTATTAAAGCGAATTATATTCATAACGTAATAATGATATTGCTTCTTTCTATCTATATACCTATAGGGAATTAAATATAAAAAAAAGTGGAAAGGTCGATTGTCGATGATCCTCCTTCGTTCCGTAAAAGTGTCCTCATACAAAAAAAAAAAAAAACATCTTTGTAAAATAAATACATTCTTCGCTACGCTCATAATCTAATAAGGGTAAAAAGAAATGTTTAATTTAATGAATTGGGTTTTTATTAAATTTGGTTAATTATATTCACGAATAATAAATTAATATCGGCCGCTGCATACTTAAGTAAAATATTTTAAATAAAATCTTCTTTTTCTTTTCCTTACCTCCCAACTATAAAGGGTTGGCCACCATAGTCCTATACATCCATATATTTCGATTACCTACGTCTTGTCCATTCACACCACCTACCTTTATATGACTTCATTCCATCATCCACCTCTTCATTAGTCTTCTCTATTCCCTCTTATTTTCCACATTCATTTTAATAACAACTCTTACTGCCTCTGAATCATCTCCCTTCATAAAATAATAATATAATGTTAAAAAAGCCGGGCAATCTATTCAGTTTTCCTCCTTCGTCCCTTCAATTCTCAGAGAGTTTAGTGGCAGAATGTAATTAGGTTATATTATAATTAAGATTTGAATGCAATAGGAAAACTCAATTAGATAAAAAAAAAAAAAAGTTATACATTATTTTTATTTATCAATTAATGTATAATAGAAAAAGATTAGTCATCATAACATATTTAAACCAAGTTTTGCAAAATTACAGTTTTTATGAATGTTGCAGTTTTTCAATCATTTTTGGTAGTTTTTCTTATCACAATGAAAATTTTTTGAGAAATTTGAAAAAAAAAACTTAAATAATGTACCAACTAAATGCAGTTCTCTTTTAAAAGCATACTTATCATGTGTAGAATAATAAACACATGTCGTAAGTCGATAATTTATGTTATTATGATTTACTCGAAACATATAATTATATTATACGTTAGAAACTTATTTTAGTGTACCTTAAAACTACTTAGAATCGCATTAAAAATTTGAGAACTCATTTTTTTCCTTCTTCAATAAGGAGAGTCACTAAAATATCAGATTGTCTCAACATTTACAAAACATTTTACATATTTTGTATTATTAATCTAAAGCCGGATAGTGAGAGAGAAATGTATAACGCCTTGAAGTTGTTTGTTTAAAATTTTAAAATTACTCTATTTGTGGTATTGACTATTATTTATACTTCAAAAAAGTGTTTCAGACATAAAAATATATTTCTTGGATCTCATTTAAAATTCCATTTTAAACTAATTAAAAAAGTTACGTTTGTGAATTTACGATTTTTTTTAAAACTGGGCTAAGTAATATATTTTATGCTCATATTAAATTTTAAAATCGTAAAACCCAAAATTTCAAATTAAATATTATCGAGAAAGAAACTAAACTTTTAAAAAAATTTCTAAGTTCTATTTTTAGTCATAAAACAGTCATATAACAGGTTAAAATACTCAAAAAATATCATATACCTAAGTTCAAAATTGCATTAGTTATCATACAATTTAAAATCTATTCCCTAAAAATTACAGTTTCCGTGAATTTTACAGTTTTTTGGTAGTTTCTAGTTAAAAAAATTAACTTTTTTATAGTAATAGTTTCTACTCCTAAGAAAACACTTTTGAGAAATTTGAAAAATGCGCTAAATAAAGTATCAAATAGTTGTAATTTTTTACTAAAAGCATATGGTAATCTAACTATAACTTCTGAACGAATTCGTACTTTCTTATATAAAAAAAATACCAAACATCATTGTAAAATCAATAAATTCTTCACTTAACTTAGAAATGTAGAATCTAATCAAATATTCCGAATTAAAATAGAATATTTAATGTAATTTATAATATTATTCATCTGAAACTATTGTTCATAAATTTAGTTCTTATAATTTTATGTCCTAAAATAAATAAGTATACTTTGAATATTGCATTAAATAATAACAGATAAACAAACACATTTCATTAAATTGGTTGAAAACAATGAAAGTTAAATAAAAATAATTAATTTTAAAAATATGGAATAATTAAATTAATTTAAAACACACATTTTTAAAATTGAATAATAAATTAATATGATTTAAAAGCATATTTTATTATTATTATTTTATAACATTGATTTACCAATTTCTTTAGATATTAAAGTATTTAAAAAATTTATAAGTAAATGATACTAAAAGTGTAAAATATAAAAATAAAATTATGTTGACTTCTTGCCATTAGTATTACCCATTATTACCTAAATGTTTTAAATTATAATTACTGAGAAATGTGCAAGCTCGTATAAGTACCTAACTTTTTTATAATATAATATAACATTATTATTGACATTAGACAAACTGAAACTGTCTGTATAAAATTGTATTAAAAATACTATTAGATTTAAACTATCTATTTAAATTATCTTAACATTATTCAGAATGAAAAATTACAAATACATCTATTCCCGTATATTACTTAAGTCCGACATTGGAGAAATTACATTAGGAATTTTAGATATTAGAAAGAAAGTATTGAGATTTTAGATGTCTATATTATAATTAAGTATTTTTGTTAAAATACTATTTTCAATATTTACCTTTTAATACAAGATATTGGAAAAATAGTTGATTCGATGCTGTTATCAAATAATTATCTGTAAAATAATAATAAGTTATAGCAAAATGAGTCTTTATATTATTCGATATTTAATTTTAGACACTTATACAAGTAATTAATTAATATGGAGCCCACGATTTAAAATGGTAATGTCAGAAAATATTAAATCGATATAATTTTCAAACCTATAATTAATAAATTTACAATTACTTCGTGTTGATAAAATGAAAGAGTAGTGATTCTGATGAGGTAATTTAAAATAGGATAAATTGTGGATATAAAGGAGGAATTTTTGAATATTGTCTATGACAACGTAACCAAATCGAAAGATACAATAAAATTAAAAGTTATTTTTAAGGCAATAGTGAGTGAAATTATATACAGATAGAATTTCTAGGCATTAGACAAGAGATTTAATTTAATAATAATTGAGGAAGAAAGAGTATGTTAAGTAACTGATAAAATAAAAAAAATAAAGACATAAGAAGTAATTTAAAAGTTGCATCATCGCATGGATCGTGGAGATTATGAGAGGAATAGTTTGAGATGATTCAATCGTGTTATGATAAGGAAAGATTATATTATAGACTATTTAGAGGTAATGAAAATTGTAATAAAAATTAATTTAGAATAAAAGAGAGAGATACTGAAAATATGTAGATTGTTGATGCATTAAAAAATGAACAAGAAGTCGTAAGTAACAAAGATATCGAATATCTAGGAGGTAGAGATAGAGTGGCAAACAATTTATGTTTGGTGGTGTAGATAAATATTATGTACATATTATAAATCACAATAGTTTATTACTTGATAAATCATTAACAAATAGTACTGAAAATATTAAAAAATAAGTAATTTAATGAACATAGACTAGCTATATTTAAATTTTTCTCAAACTAACAAAAATAAATTTTTATAAATATATATATATAATGGTTTATTTTTTATTATTATATTTCTTTTTTACATAATTTACTTAACTTAACTTAAAAACTATATATTTATTTTTCTATATCATCTTATCTATTGTTCCATCTTACCTATTGTTCATATGTAAGAATATATCTGATTAAAAAACGCGTAATGTAAAAAGTGCAGCAAATTTGAATGAAGAAAGTATATACTTTCTTTACGTCTCCGCCTCCCACCGTAGAAATTCTTATGAGAATTTTTATTAGCAATTGTTTATTCTGGTGTTAATTTTGTTATGTGGAATAGTCCTGTTTCTTTGTTTCTTTTTCCTGTTTCAATTTTAAATATGGTATTTGATATTTTCTCTGTTATTTTGAATGGTCCAATCCTCAGTTCCTCTAATTTTTTCCTATTTAATTTATTTTCGTTTTCAATGTATACGAAATCGCTTTTATTGAATTCATTTTCTTTTCTGTTTTTATCAAATAGTTTTTTATTATATTTGTGTGATTTTAAAGTTTTGTCTAGAGCTATTTTCCTATCTTTTTTCCAATCTTCTGCATTTTTTTGTTCTTTTAGTTCTTCGGGTAACATATTTGTATTAGTCCCATCTAGTAGATATTTTGGTTTTTTTCTTATCATCTAAATGAATTAAATCTATTTTAAAATATTTTTCTTTAATTTGTTCATTAAAATATGTTTCTATCATTTCTTCTCTTTGCAATTGTTTTTGGCTTATATTTAGATATTCTTAGATCTTGCTTTAATTTAAATTTATTTATTACATCTAGGCCTATCAAAAAATTATGAAAGTCTTTATTTTCTACAATAACCACGTCTACTTCTTTTTCAATATTGAAAATTTTTAATTTTATTCTTGTAAATCCTTTTGTGAGTGACACACCCCTAATTGTTTTTAATTGTATTTTATTCTTATATTTATTATTATTTATAGTTTTTATTATTTTTTTATTAATCAATGAAACTTGGGATCATGAGTCATAGATCCTTTCTATTTTTATTTTATCTTCTAATACAATATTTAATTTAATTAGTGGTGTGTTTATTCGTTTTTTGTTTCATCATAAATCTCTACATCTAAGATAGAATTGTTATTTACCTTTTTTGTAGTGTTTCTTTCTCTATTTTCTTTATTTTTTTTAAACCAACATTTTTCATTAGGGTGATATCTCACACCTTTATTTACACACCAAATCTTCACACGTCTTACAAGGTTTCTTTTCTTAAAATTTTTTTTGAAAATTTTTTTTGTTCACTAGACATTCAAGTTGTCTTAATTTACTAAATAAGTCTGTTGTTTCTTTTAATTCTAACTTATCAATTTTGTTCAATATAAATTCTGGTAGCCCTACTGCTATCAAAGTTATAACTTATTAAGTAAACTTAATATCCATATCTTTATTAAAATATATTAAAAGTTTTTCTTTTTTCATAGCATAATCAGTTACCGAACCTTCTCGATACTTAAATGATAGTGCATAAGTAACATTATTTCATCCATTATCTGTGAAGCATTCTAAAAATCTTTTTTTTCCATTCTGACCAACCAGCATTTACTGTTAGTCTTATGAGTGTAGAAGAGGGCCAATCTAAACTTGGTTTATCTAAAAATATTTTTAATAATTTAATTTTATCCTCATTTTTATCTACTTTTAATTTAAAACATTCTTCTTCAAAATATTCCATCCACTGTTTAGCATTAGTATTTTTGCTTGAAAATTTTTCTATCATAAGTTTTTCTGATATTTGTTTCAAGTTTTTTTCTTTATCTTTATTTTGTGTTGTTTCTATCAGTATTTCTAATATCTCCTTTAGATTATTATCTTGTGTTTTGTTTATATTCTCATTTATTTCCTCTAAATATTGATCTTTAAATTGTAAATTTCCATCTTCGTCTATGTATGTCTCTTCTAATTCTTTTGTTATCGTAATCCATACTTTTCTTACCGGATTTCTTTTCTTTAATGAATTAACTAATTTAGTGTAATAACTTGTCTTTCTCAACTTTACATGATCTCCCATATATCTAAGTTATTCAGGCAAAATATATCGTTTTCCATCTTTTGTATATATTGAAGTTATGGCGATTACATTGTTTTCGTATCTTTTGGTGAGGCAACTACCACAAATTCGAACTGTAATTTTGACATAAACAAAATTGTTGTTTTATAATGGTTTATTTTTTATTACAATAATAATCAATTTGGTTTCTCTGCATGTAAAACAAAAGAAACAACAATTAAAGCTTATTATTATATTTCTTATTTACATAATTTACTTAACTTAAAAACTATATATTTATTTTTCTATATCATCTTATCTATTGTTCATATGTAAGAATATATCTGATTAAAAGGCGCGCGTAATGTAAAAAGTGCGGCAAATTTAAATAAAGAAAGTAAATACTTTCTTTACATATATATCTATATATATTTGTTATTTAAATGTAGCTCACTTTTGCAATTATCTTCTAAGTTGTAAATATTTTTCATGATATTATGTGGTATTGGAAAATTATCTAAATATATATTATATTATTATTTTACTGTAGTTAGTCAAAAAGTTTTATTGATGACTATAATACGATATAATACTCGTATATTTGTATATGTGTATTATGAATATAATATGTTCAGAGAAGAAGAAATTAACGATATAATAGAAATGATAAATACTTTACAATTTTTTTTTTTAAGAAAGTAGAGAGCAAATATACAATTTTGAATTTTACTATAGAAATAGTTTCTCAATCAAATGTTCACTAAAAAATTGTCAAAAAAAAATAAGATTCCAACAAAAGTTTAATGAACATTTAAAAAGAAATCTTAATGAAATTGGAAAAAAAAAAAAATTTTCTGACATTCATCCGTTTTGTTTTATAAATTTACAACTATCTTCATTACCATAATATTATTATTAATTATTTATTAATAAAGTATCAGTATAATATGGATATAATGTACGTACATACATGTTTATAATAACCATGTGATGTTAGTACAACTGTACAACATTATAAATTTGAACTATCGTAATTTTCTTATATTATTGATCGAAAATCTATATTCATCGGGAATATTTTATATTGGAATTTCGAGTTCTTCGAGAAACAGTTTTTCAGGTTATTTGTCATAGAATTTTACAAGTGAAATAATTTATGGAATTATTGGTCAGGTTTGAAAAAGCAGCGTAAATATTAACGTATTTAGTTTATGTCGACATAAAATTAGAACAATTAGTTTACTATTAGAGTTAATAATTAAAGTTACTGTTAAAATATTATTGATTATTAGTTACCTATCATTTGAAAATTGAAAGATAATAGGTGAAAATTGGTTAATATGTGTATATTAGATTCTAAGCGAAGCGAGGAATTTATTGGTTTTACAATGATGTTTTTTTTTATGTATGAAAACAAATTTTGGGTAAAAATAAAGTTCTGATTATCACAAATAGGGTAATTTTTCTGTACCAAAATGCATCCAGCTGGTACTTTATTTATAGCACTTTTTTTTAATATTTCAAAAGGTTTTTTCTCGGGAGAAGAAATACTATCAAAAAATAAGCGAAAATCGGCAAAATTACAGTTTCCTTTATTTTAAATTTTTTTAGTTCATAACATATAATTTAGTTTTGAGTTTTTTTGAGTATTTACAAAGATAATATACACATGTGGTAAAATGTTTAAGAGGATTGGTTAATTTACTGACCAAGTATAAAGCTTTAAATGTTTAACATTACTTGCGATTTTGAGTTAATCGTTTTGAAAATTTTATAGAAGCTAACTCATGTGATACTTCATCAATTTTTTTTATAAGTTTCTAAAATTTTAGAAAATATTTTTAGAAGAATTGAATATTATGGTATTTTTTTTTTATGTATGAAGACACTTTTTCGGGTAGATAAAATGTTCCGATTACCACAAAAAAGGTATGCTTTCGGTAGAAAATTGCATCTTGTTGATACTTTCTTAAGCTCATTATTTAAATATCTCAAACGTTATTCCACAAGAAAAGAAAAACTACCAAAAATGACGGAAAAACAGTAAAATTTATGAAAATCGTAATTTTGACGAAATTGATTTAAGATTTTTCATGATAAGTAATGCAACTTTGACGTAGGTACTTGAAATTTTTTTGAATGTTCCCATAGGTAACTTACACGCGTAGTAAAGTTTTGAAACAGATTATCAGTATCAGTGGCGTACGCAGGTTTTTTAAGAGGGGTCTCATAATATATATATAAATTGATGAACCATTTTTTTTTATAATATAATATGTATGTATTATAGTAATATTTGATAAATATATGAAATCATAAAATAAATATAGTATATATAGTTATAAAATAAAGTCATTACGATGGGTATGTTTTGCCAATTCTTTAATTACTTCGTCAACTTTAATATCAACTTCATGATGAATATTTAGAGCTACTAAACCATTAAGCCTCAACTGGTCAACATATTTTCGAAGATTTGTTTTGATTCTTTTTAATAGGGAAAAGCTTCTTTCTGGTTCACACGATGTAACAGATAGCGTTGCAAAATTTTGAAGTAGTTTGATTTCATAAGGAAAGAGGTCTTAATTGTACTTATCAAGAGCATCAAGAAGACCATGTATACGTAATTTTTGCAAATGTGCACCCCTTAGCTTTATTTCTACTTAAAAAACTTCTTAATCGATATAATTTGAATAAAATTCGCTCAAATCATTGATCAATTTTTTATCATAATTTTAAATCGGAATTAGAAAACCAAAGCCAGCTATAATATTTATGTGTTATAAAAATCGTTTAAAAATGACTTAAAAATCGGTTTTTTAATTGCTAAACTATGTTTTCCATAAATGGAAGAATATACTAATATTAAAAAAATGTTCAGGGTCATATATAAAATAATTTGATCTATGTTTTTGTAGATTTTACTTTCTATGTGCATGGGACAATCAATTTAAACTTGATTGCTAATGATAATTGTTTATCAGGAACATTTTCTTTTTTCTTAGTCATCGTTTTATAATTTGAAAACATACTTTAGACCAGTGATGGGCAAAGTACGGCCCGCGAAAGTATTTAATCCGGCCCGCCGAGGGTCCATTGACATGGATAGTATATGGTCTGTATAGTATAAAAAAATTCCCGAAATATTCTGAAAATGATCGAAGAAAATAGTTTTAAATATATAAATCAATTGGCGCGGACTGTGCGCGGTCGTACTCTCACAGCGTGGTGTAGGTAGATATGTAGATACCTACTATGACAATTGGTATATATATAATTTTTATTTTTGTTCATATTAATATATTTCCCGTATCTCGGTTAGTTATTAGGTATATTGTGTAATGCTATCTGTCTTAGCTCTGTCGTTATTCCTTGTGTTATAGTACGTATAATAGTACGTATAGTGAAATCAGTAGATACTCGTCAGCTGTCACAGACCGAGCCGCACGTGATTCATTAATTTTTTTTTTAATTTTGTCTCTTATTCTTGCTTGTTTGCGTAACGCTATTTATTTCTAATCTTATAAAGAAAATTTGTGCTTTTGGGATAATGGCGTATAAAAAACGAAAAGTCGATTCCGAGTGTCGTCTGTTTAAAGAAGAGTGGGCTTGGAAATACTTTTTTACGGAATACAACTGTAAGCCAGTGTGTCTTATTTGTAATGAAGCAGTGACGGTATTTAAAGATTTTAACCTTGCTCGTCATTTCAACACCAAACATTCAAAAACCAAATATGCTTTGATGAATGATGCAGAAAAAAAGGTAAATGCGGAAAACCTAAAAAAAACAAAATCTACTCAACGAAATGTGTTTATAAAGCAAAACACTGTTCAAAAGGCTTCTACACTGGCTGGATATGTTGTAGCTTATAAAATAGCTAAAAATAACAAACCTTACTCGGAAGGAGAATTTGTAAAAGATTGTATGGTGAGTATGAGTAAAATTTTATGTCCAGAAAAAATTAAAGAGTTTGAGTCAGTCAGCTTATCGCGAAAAACAGTAACAACGCGAATTGATGCCATTGCATCAAACTTGTCGACTCAATTTAGGCAGAGAATAGAAAACTTTAAATATTTTTCCGTGACGATGGATGAAAGTACGGATAGAAGTGACACAGCTCAATAATTAATTTTCATTAGAGGCGTTGATGACGAATTTAATATTACTGAAAAGCTAGCTTGTTTGCAATCGTTAAAAGAAAAAACGACGGGGCAAATAATTTATATGAATTTTCCGAAGGTCTTCAAAATTTAAATGCGCATATTTCAAAATTATGTAATATAACTACAGATGGAGCCCCAAATATGGTTGGAAAAAACGCGGGATTTTCAGGTATTTTTCGGAATCAGAATCCTAATCACGATGTTGTATTTTTGCATTGTATAATTCATCAGGACGTTCTTTGTAAAGCTGCAATAGGTATTACCCTTGTACTTAATGTGGTTTCAAAATTGATTAATACGATTCGATCACGGGGCTTGGTACATCGACAATTCCAAGAATTTCTGATTGAAGTCGACGCAGATTATTCTGACCTTCTTTACCACACGAAAGTAAGATGGTTAAGTTGTGGATATGCATTTGAACGGGTTTGGAGTTTAAAAGAGGAAATACAAGATTTCTTAAAGAATAAAACAGACAAATGGTCTGATTTCCAAATCTTCGAAGACAAAGACTGGCGTACTGATTTTGCATTTTTTACCGATTTGCTCGAACACTATAATAAATTAAATAAAAAATTGCAAGGAAAGAACCAGTTTATAGATGAGACTTGGGGTTGTCTGAAATCATTTAAAACTCAGCTTTTACTGTTTTATAACTGCATAATGAAGAACGATTTAACTCACTTTCTGCGTTTAAAATCCATGTCACCAGTGAGTGAGAACAAGCTAAAAGAATTCAGTCAGATGTTGAAAAAACTTCACACAGAATTTCAAACTAGGTTTCAAGATTTTAAGAACATTCAATCATCACTAGATGTTTTCTCGATGCCGTTTAATGTAGATCCGGAAAATGTATCTGCAGAATTGCAGTTGGAGATTATTGAAATGCAGTGCAGTGCTCATTTAAAGCAATTGTTCTTGTATTCCACAAAACTAAATTTTTATAGAGAACTACCGAAAGCTCAATTCCCAAAGATAATTGCTCACGCCCAAAAAATTATGGCAATGTTTGCGTCGTCTTATGTGTGCGAACAGACTTTTTCGACCATGAAATTGCGGAAAAACTCAATCAGGAACCGATTGACTGATGAACACCTTTTCGCACTGTTGAAAGTTGCTTCGTCACAGCTGGAACCTGCTTTCGAAAATATTATGGAAAATCAAAAACAATTCCATAAGTCTCACATGCCAATCAGGGTTGGGCCTTCGAATAAAAGTTAAATTAATTATTATTTAAGGTAAAAGGTATTCTGTAACACTTGTGTGTAATACTGTAATGTTTTTATAATATTAAATGATTCAAAGCTTTAACAAAAAATGCATTTTTTCTATAATTCTGGCCCTCCTTTAAAATTTCTCAAGCTTTGTGGCCCCTCATTAAAAAAGTTTGCCCACCACTGCTTTAGACTATTTAAAGGGGGTTTCATATCTCCCTGAACCCCCCCCCCTCCTGCGAACACCACTGATCTGTATAATATATTATATCATATTGACTTTCGTTCAGAATCGTATTTTCTAATGCATTATTATAATGATATAATGCGTTTAAATCTTAATTATAATAAACACTAATTTTTCCGAGGATTGAAGGGATGAAGGAAGAACGTCCCATATCGGTGTTCCCGCTTTTAACATAATTATTATAATCATTATATAGGTCAGAATAAAATATACAAATATAAAAAAATAATGTTTTAACAGAAATTACTAATAGTTCCATAAATTGAATAAAGGAATTACATTTAAAAAAAAACCTGTGCTATTATATTATTAATTAATTAACTATAATTTACAATGCTTAAGTATGATATATCAAAATAAATATTACTAAATTTGATAGATCTTAGAGCGTAGGAATGATATAATTCATTGCATATTGGAGTTGCTAAAAACCATAAAAAAAAAATTAATTTCTGTAGTACTTTATCTCAATTATTGTACAGTGGGAAATTCTTCATGGGAATTTGTTTAATATTTGAATGATTAACTTAATGTTTAGGGTGATAATATTATCTCTATTATACTTGTAACGCTAGGAAAACTTCTGTTATGTAACTATAGAATTTACAGGTACACTAGACTTTTTTAGAAAAAAAATTAAAGATTATTAATAAGTTGAATTGACTTACTTGAAAACAAATATTGGTACCATGTCACTGAAATCAATATAGTTAGTCGATAATAATAAATTGATAAACAATACTATATTAATTTGAAATGGAAATTAAAACTGGGCAAGCATAAAGGATAAATTAATTGAACTGGTACCATCGGCCGATTGTAGAATTACTCCCGAAATGACCGCTTTTTCTGGCAGTTAATTATTTCTGGCACAAAAAAACGATTTCGAATTTTTGGAAATTTTTTTAGGTTAAGTTAAGTGTCCTGACTCGAGTGATTAAAATGTGTAAACAATAATGTAAAACATTGGATGATGTCTCGGCCGATCACAATGTGATCGACAATTTTTGTTTGGACGCATATTTTAAAATCGATTGATTTTTCGATCGCACATTCATGCTTTTACAAAATAATACCGTATTCTTTACAAACCGATAATCGTTCGATTAAATATCGTTAATGTACGCCTAGCCTAACAGTATATATAATATTATTACAATATTACTAGAATCTAGTGAGTTGTATGTTTGGTGTACAAAATGTATTTAAAAAAATGTGGATACAAAATTTAAATTACTAATGATGATAGACTTTTTCGTAATACAGGTCTATATTACACTTGATAATTTATATTAAATGCATATTAGGTATAATTTATATAATATAAGACTAAACATAATTTAAAAGCTCATAATATTGATTTTTAAACATATACACATAATAATAAAACTATTTCACATTTCAAAAATAATATCGTTTATTTTAATCTAATGTACATAATATTTTCTTAGAAATGGTATTATTAAATCTTCCAAGGATTAAGTATATAATAATTATAATACTTATTTAGAATTATTTAAACTTATTGATGATTATTATTAAAATACTTACTACTGCATCCTGTTAAATTAAGGTAAATGTTTTCCTTACTTTTTTCCAAATTTATACAATAAAACTATAGTAATTTAAAAATTGAAAAGGTCGATTGTGGATGTTTCTTCTTCGTCCCTTCGGTCAGAAATTAGTGGTTTATTTTAATTATTAAGATTTGAATGCAATGATATTGCATTAGAAAATACGATTCTGAGCGAATCTCAATATATTATAATATATATTTTAACCTACCCTAACCTAACCACGAGTGTAAATTACACATGTAAATATGTAAAATAAATTTTCAAGTCCCTACGATCAAATCTCAATTAGTAATAAAAAAATAAAAAAATAAAAATAACGGAAATCGTAGTTTTGTTGATTTTCCGCTTCTGAAGGAAATACTTTTGCGAAATTCAAAAAATGAGCTAAATAAAGTACCAACTAGAAGAAATTTGGTATGGAAAGGGTATTCTATTTGTGGTCATCGGATCATTATTTCTACCCGAAAAAATATTTTCATAAATCAGAAAAAAAATAAGGCATATTAAAAAAAATTGTCAGTCACGATTTTCAAAATATTTTGTAAAAAGAGTAAGTAGTATATTATTACGCTTCTATAACATTTTTAAATCGATAAACCCAAAATTTTAGGTAATATTAATTTTTTTCTTAAAAAAGTTCATAGATCAATGTTAGGCCAAATAATCAATTAATCTTTTCCAAAATTTTACCACACTTTTATTGTTTACGATTTGAAAATTGTATACAAGCATCATAATATACTATTTAATCTATTTACAAAATATTTTGAAAATTGTAAGTCACAACTCTTTTTTATAAGCAATTAAATTTATAATTTTTGGTAGAGTTGAATATTATGATATTTAATGTGTGTTTAATAGTCTGAATTTCAGGTATAAATAATGATCCAATCACAACAAATAGAACATACTTTCGATATAAAATTGCATCAAGTTGGTTCTTTATTTTGCTCATTTTTTAAATTTCTCAAAATCACGATTTATGTTTTTAAAAAATTTTAACTTCGTAATAACTAATTAAGATTGGATCGTAATAATATGCTAATGTGATGACAGTGTAGTTCGGTTATAATACACTTATTACATATAGCCACCTTATGTGGCATACATTATATATATACATTAAGCACCTCATTATCTCTTTGTGCCCGGGACCACACTATGCGTTTTCACCGGTCCGTTGAAAACAGATAGTAAACCGGTGCGTTTTTATCAAATGGCTACACTAAGCGTTTTTGATGCGTTTTTCTGCTAATTTTAGATTCTGAACCTAGCGAAGATTGTATTGGTTTTACAAAGATTTTTTTTTTTTTATGTATGAAAATACTTTATCGAGTAGAAATAATGGTCCAATTACCACAAGTAAGGTATGCTTTCAGTGGAAAATCGCTTCTAATTGGTACTTTATTTAGCTCATTTTTCGAATTTCTCAAATGTTTTTCTTTGGGAAAAGAAAAACTACCAAAAATGGCGGAAGATCAGCAAAATAATGGTTTCGTTATTTTAAATTTTTTTCTTCAATGATAACTAATTCTGTTTTGTTCATAGAGACTTAAGGGACCGAAGGAACGAAGAAGGAACATCCAGAATCGACCTTCTCGATTTTTTATTATTGTATTATAAATTATGACATATAATTAAATAATTTATAATACTCTAAATTATAATTTAAACTATTGGCAATTTTTTTTTTTTTTTTTTGATGTTGGGGGGGGAGTGCTAAATAAATATTTTTCTTCGGGTTTCAAAACATATAGTTCCGGGACTGCTTATCATTTTATTAATTACTTTTTCATAAATCATATTCTATTATCACCGTTTTATTCTTACTTATCCCTTTTAATATTCATATTTTATTTTATTTGTTTTTTGACAATAAAAGGGAATTTTCAATAATTTCAATGTTTAAAATAAGAAATATAGGTATATATATAAATACAATTTAAATTCATTTTGAAAAACTTACGTTTGAGGTCATCTATTTAATTTTTAAATTATTTAAATATATTTATATATACAATGTATTAACTTTAAATACGTATTAATTTCATAACTATGCTTTAATAATAACGTAGGCTTAAATTTTCAATTTTAAGACATAAAAAATGGTGCTTACCATAACGTTCATAAACTATACATAATTAATAAAACATTGAACATTAAAACATATATTTTAAATTTCAAAAAAATATGTATAACACATTTTCAATAAATATGAATTTCATTTATAAGAACATTGATTGACATTTTCAAGGTAAGAAATATAGTTTTATATATTATTAGAAAGTGTATTTATTTATTTATAATTACTTTGTGTTTTTTTATTTATATCGTCTAATACTATAAAATAATATAAGCAAATCCTAATTATTTTATGTTAAATTAAATTATTAAATAATTATAATATAAAAATAATAACTATATTATGGCTTAAAAATTGTATTTTAAAACACACGCAAAAATCATGATTGTAATTTTTGAAAAATTGTATGTAGAAAATAATAATAATAATAAGTAGCGTATGCAGGATTTCTAAAGGAGGAGACTGTAAAATTTAGTGAATATAAAGTGATGATTTTAACGAAACTAAAACAAATTGGTTACTATTAATAGTACAATAGTTATTTAATTATCTAATATAATACATCATTATAAGAGTATCAAAAAAATTTATTTAAACAGCATAAAATATATGAGTAAACTATAATTAAGATTAGGACCAATAAAAATATACCTATAATACGGTCATTTGGGGAGGTTTCAGCCCCGTGCCGTAACTTCAAGAGACCGGGAGCGAAATTTTCAACGGGCCCCCTTCGTCCAGGTATATATATTATATATCAGGTATAGGGTTATATATTAAGATCTAAGGAATTCTATTCATACTACTGAAATTATTTTTTTAAATATTATTGCATATTTTGTTAAATACACATTTTATTATTTTATAATTGTAACATTGTGGTGGCATTGAAGAAGCCTCCACGAAGATTGGGTTCTTATAAGTAACAATCGGGTGCCATTGGAATGGCGTATATCTCTGATAAAAATATCCGTCAACCAATCCTTCAAATGGAATGTTTTTACAAAATTCTTTTTGGACCAACCACAGCAATTAAAAAAAAACCTAACCTAACCTTACACAAAACATAGAAAGTTTCTCAGTAATCAAAGGAAGAACTTACTACAGAAACTAGCAGCTAGCAAATAAGGTGCTACGCCAAACACGAATCAAACTATAGGACTGGCACTATGTTCTTCGAGGGGCGAGTATGCTTGCCCAGTGTGGAATCGGTTGAAATATACTAAATAGGTACGGCACTGAATGAAACCTGTAGGTTTACAACTGGATGCCTCAAAGCTACGCCATTAAAATATATTTAACCATTAGCGGGGATTGCTCCGCCAGAAATACGGAGTAATGTGGCCATATACACATGTATTGAATGAACAAAATAAACTATTGACAAAACACACAAGGCAACTTATGTTTGATTATTTAAAACCCAAAAGGAGACTTAAATGAAGTAGAAGTTTTATTGCAAATAAAAATGTGATCTAGGACCTCTTCCCCCCCCCCAACCAGCTCTGACTTCGTAAATAGAGAGAAGAACTGCGAGCTGAAACAGTTGTCCAGCCTGATGAACGACTACCATCAGGCGGAAATCTATCATGGCGCATTTGGAAAACGATAAATAGGCTATAAGCAGGAGTAGCTAAGATAAGAGTCAACATGGTGTAATGGAAATATCAAGAACAACCAGACACATATGAATGCGGTGGGCCAATTCAAAAAATACCTAATACGCCAGGATGCACAACTGACTACTTGGCGCTTGGTACGGTGTAATAAAATGCTTCGTTAACATATCGTCTACTCCTATTATGGTTGAAAGGACCACAGGGCCTACCATGTTCAACAATCAATTTTTTTTAAAATAATCTATATCTATATTATAATAAAAAAATATAGTTTTTATTGACAACTAATAAAAAACAAATTGTATTACTTCGGATCCCTATGCAAACAAGCACGGGTACGCCCCACCCTCTGATCTCTTAGTTCTCTACTGCTTTAGCCCTTTAGCCTTCTCTCTGTATATACCACTGATAATAATATATTGTTTGTGTGGATATGAAAAGAAGTCGAAATTCTGAAATCCTTAGGATGTTATAAGAAAGTTTCGATAATGAACTGATATTATCAATGGATAATAGATTATTTTTATAATATCATGTAAGTATAACACATTACGTATGCACGTAAATGAAAAACTACCATAGAGAAACTAAATTAATCTTAATATTACAATAAAAATAAAATAAAGATATTTGAATTGAAAAAATACTAAAATATTGATGAAATCTAAAATCATTAAAAATAAATTATTGTAGGTAGTTATATTAGATATTACTAACTGTTACCTAACTAAACCTGACATTCAATATTATAGCTGGATGTATTTACGTTTAGATAAAAAGTTTATTTCTTAATAATGCATATAATTACTTACGAATAATATCGACTGCACATATGAAAAAATAAATACTATATTATAACAAAACTAGCTTCTAGCCTAGTATTTTTAGTGTGTTGTATTTTTGATTTTTAGTTATACCTCAAAAGCATGACACTCTACTACAGGAGAAAAATTATTAAAAGTTAAGTGTCCATCTGTGGCAGACAGACACGAAAATTACCTTCAAGATGACAATTTATTCCGTATTGAGTGTACACGCATATAGCGCATACAAAAATATTAAAAGGTGTCAAAATAGGTTATGGTGGACACGAAGCCTCTTAATGTTGTTCGTAATAGATATATTACTAAATAAGACTTAAAAACTATTAAATATATTTTATTTTAACAATGATTGTTTTAAATCAAAAACACATTAAATATCCATACAACAAAAATGTGGACATTTTAAAGTCTGAAAAATAAAGAAAAAACACAAGTGACCACGATCCTATATTGTTGTTGCACTAGCCATTGAGGCAGTGCTAAACGTCTTTATGGGTGATAAACCCGAAAGTTCATTGTCTACTTACCTATTTCTTACTCAACACCCAACCGAATAATCCACCATTACGTGTTAAAAATTGCAGCGAGATTTCTAATGATTTTGATAAAAACTACAAACTTCATTAAAATTAATTATATAATATTTCTCTATCGAGAAACGAGTAAAAAACGAATTTTTGTGGCTTAAAACTGATGATTTCAGTACCTATGAACGGTAATTTTTTTTCGCATTTCTCATTCCAAATATCACATTTCTGTCATGGTATAAATGACCTGTTTTGTCAATAAAATCTAAAAGAAAAAACGGTAGGCAACAATGTTTTTTCTTAAAGAGATAATAAAAAAAAAAGTCGATTTTCTTGAATTTTCACTTGTGGGTCGTCCTTCCCCACATAGGGCATCTTAATTGTATTAAAACAAAAAAACATTCAAAATTTCAAACTAAACTAACTTACTTCATATTTAATTATATTTCAGTATTATTACAATTTCGTGTTACAAAATTCATAAAGGATATTACGTATACTAATAGGGTTTTGGGTGCGTTTTAATTAAATTTTTAACACAAATTCTGACAATCTGTATAATAATATTTTGATGTTAAATAAGAAGCATAAAATATGTTAATTTTAAAATTTGAAACTATTCCGATATTGTAGAATAAGATAAAGAGAAATAAAGAAAAATAATTAAAAAATATTGAGTATTTTGCGTTAAACGGAATATCCTATAATCTAAATTACTCTATAATATAAATACAATAATTAGCATTGATATTAGATTCATTTTTTTTACATTTCAGATTATATATTTGAATATATTACTTACTAGTTAGTTTGACTACAAATAATGAAAAAGAGTTAAATATTATATTATAATTGCTAATTGCTATATAATATTATTATATATACTACGCTTTATCACTTTATACAAGCCAATATTTATTTTACCTATCTATTTCATTTATATATATATAATCTTAATTTAATCACTAATTTTTCATAAAAGTGTCTCGGGTAATTCTAAGTAACAATAACTTCAAAAATAAACATTTCCTTGTAAACAAATAATTATTAATATTAATATAAATATTTTACAAATTATACGAACATGTGCCTTGGTTTTTTGACACTATCTTATTATCTTACATACGCATAAAATATGACAATTTTTTGTACTTCGTGCTTACTAGTTTGTTGATAAAATATTAGAGTAAATTTACTAAGAATACAGAGGAGAACATAAATATTGTGATTTGGCTTTGATATTAATATGTTATAACTTTATAATTTTAAACCTTGCATACACGAAAGCGGTTTAGTTAAGTGTATGAGAATTTGTACAAAGTAGTTAGATCAGCAATTATGACAATGACGTACATATTTGATTCGTGTGTAGTCAACGTGGAAAAGGTCGTTATCGGTTGCACAGTGGGATTATATATTTATATCAAAGAATAACATTAATAACTAATAAAATAAGTCATAACTTATAAAATAAATTATGTTACCGATACACAATTCAATCAGGCGATAATTATGGGTAAAAATCAGTGTTCACGTATATATATAGTGAAATTTTATCTAAAAAATGAACCCGTTCACGTTCTCGTTCATTTTTTCCCTGATAAAGGAGTTCACGTTCACGTTCACCAGATAAATAAACGCGTTCATTTTCCGTTCATCGAGTTATTAACGCGTATCCACGATTACAAATTATGCAGTTGAAATTTTTTTAATTTTCGGGAGTTTATATATTAATCACATGCAAATTACCTCATGTAATTTTTACACAATATGGTGAAAAATTTGGGAGGTAAAAATGTAAGGGTGGTAAAATTCGCCTGTTACATTAGGTGATTTTGACCTCAGCAGATTTTTACCCCCCTAGGTAAAAATATAAGAAGGTAAAAATTGCCTGTTACACCGGTTCCGTATCGGCCAACCGATTTTAAAATATATTTAATTTCCTACTCGATTCGTTTTTTTTTTTTTTACAAGGCTGGGCATTGAGTTAAGTTTATTATAAATCGTCAAGTTATTTTTTTCAGTTAACTATTATTTTATTGTCGTTAAGTCAAATAATATACTATTGTAGAGAATAAAAAAATTATTTTATATTTAATTAAATATACACAACATCAACATCAACGGAAAGGTAATTTATTTCCATTCATCGAGTTATTAACGCGTATCCACGACTACAAATTATGCAGTTGAAATTTTTTTAATTTTCGGGGGGGTGTTAGAATATTGTAGAGTTTTTGAATTGGTGTAAAATGTGAATGATGGATAAATTTTAGTAACGCCATGCGTTAAAAACTACCAAAATATGCAACAATTTATGTGCTTAAAAGCACTGTCATTTGCGCTAAAAAATTATAAATATGCCATTATTTTTTTAAAATTAAATTCAATTTATAGCCAAATTAGTAATTTTTTGGTCCATATAAACATGCGAACTCATAAACTTCTGGGCCCTAATTATAAGTATATATTTCACCGATACAGTATTATTATACAAATATAATTCTAATTAAAAATAATTAATTTTTATAATATAAAAAGTTTTATAGTTTAAATTTAGTTAATGTTTTGTTTCAGTATAATTTTCTGTGTTGATAGATGTAAAATTTAATGTTTGTATTTTAATTTTTGTCCACGTGAAACAAATTTGAATGACTTGATTATTTATTGTTTGTAATAGGTACATATAGGATATATCTATCTATATATATATATAGATGTTCAATGTAGTCCGTGTTTAGTACAATAAGTGTAAAATTATTTAAAATTATTTATGTAATATATTAAATGTAAAATGTACGATTATAGCAGAAATGACGAAGACGATGATGATATGAAAATGAAAACAAATTAGCAATAACAAAATACGCGTAGTGGGAACTCTTCGTTTCGCTCTAGATGGTAGGGCAACGGTCGCAAATTTGCACCCATTGAGATTATTAAAATTCATAATAATTTTTATCTAAAAAATAACTTAAATGACTCAAATATCAGTGGTATATAATTAAGAGAGAAGAAATTAATTTTGCACCTACTGGACTGAAATATTACGTCCAGGACAAATTTTGTTCGGAAATATAGCAATAAAACATATTATGTCGATCCACAGCCGATGAGTCACGAATTTGTTTTCGAAAACAGATGGGTTACAGTGTGTAACCTTGTTACACTTGTCCACAGTGTTTAAATTTTCCATGTTTTTTTTTTTCATAATTGTACCAAATTTTTACCGATTTCGACCGTAAATAACAGAATTAGTACCAAATAATTTCCCGGAGAAAAATCAATTTTCCTCTGCGGTGCTGGAGAATCCACCATCCTAACTTAATAAACTTGTTTAAATTCTATTAAATGATATTCTCGTACAATTAAATTCCTGTAAAATATCGTTTCTACAATAATATTACCTCCCGTTATTATTATTAATCATGCACAAGTGCATATAAAAACTATAAATAAAATAATAAAAATTTGTATAATTAAATAATACTGATTCCTTTGAACTGATTAAAACACTAAATTAAATATTACTATCATAATATAATATATATTGAAATGCTTCCGGTATACATTTAAGTAGTTTAATAGTTACCTATAACATTCCTCCCGCCATATCACAATATTACGTTTTGATGTTATAATACATAATAATTAGTGACCGCATGTATCATGTAATGGTAAATATTATTACATTATATAACGTTATACCCGCATGCTCTGCCTTAGTTTATCTAACGGATAATATAACAACAACTTAAAACACTAATGGTGACATTAACTTGAAGTATAAATATATATTAGAAAATTTAAAAAGAAGCATAATTTGGAGAAAATATGTGTTTTTTTAAAATATCGTCTGGCAAAGAAGTTATAGCCTGTTAAAAAAATAAATAAATAATTTAATACACTATAAACTCTTTTCTAGACGATATTTTACTTAACGAAATATTATAATTCCTTTAAAATATGCGTATTTTAAAATTTGCTAATATATGTTGTTTAGTTTCAACTCTTTAATGGGTTGTATTTAATTTTTATTTATATATTATTATTAATAATTCACAACGTACAAAAATATAGCATAGAGCGAGTGTCCGCGCGCGTTCGCTTTAGGGATCGGACTAAATACTAAATACAATAATCGATGATCGCGACAGTACACGTTATCACAATGTATATTTTTGTATATATCATTACAATCATAACATAATGTATAATCATAACATAAATACAGATAAGAAACATAATAAGAAATATAATACAATCTCAAACATATGTTTATGGAATTAATCCGACCTAAACATTACAATTTAAGTTTTGCGTTGTTGTGATTTTGATTTATTTCCCGTTAAATAGGCGATGACAGAACACGCATTAAACGTCCTCTTATTATAATTTGACCTTGTAACGACTAATTACTAAATAAAGATACCTATCTTACATATTATCGATAGATTATTTGTTAATTTATTACTTATAGGTATAACTTCATAGTTTATGGTCATTGATCTTTTACTATTTCATTTCGGTAGGTATCTAATAAATAAATAAACAGAAAATAACTTACGATATTCATTTATATTGTTGAAAAAAGCAGAACAATATAACATATAACCTTGGGATGGCATTACTAAACAAAAACACAAACATTTTTATATATCAATATATTAATATAGTGTCCAACATAGATTAAAAAAAAATATTGCATATTTGTATGTTCTTTGTCAAAATAATTTATTGTTAAAATTACAAAAAAATAACAATTTACCTACATAAAATAAGTAAAATGAAAAAAATATTATTAATATTATAAGTTTAAAACAGGCTCTTTACAACTTGTTAACATTTAGTATTAAGTATTGATTTTACGATGAAATTTGTTTTTATTTCAATATTTTTCATGTTTGAAGACTGCACTTTTTCGGGTAAAATAATGATCCAATCACCAACATAGAATAAGATATGCTTTCGATTGCAAATTGCATCTAGTTGGTACTTTATTTAGATCATTTTTCGAAATTCTCAAAAGTTTTTCCTTGGGAGAAGAAAAACTATTCAAAAATGATGGAAAGTTCACAGAAATCGTAATGTTGACGAAATTGATTTTAGATTTTCATGATAACTAAATACCATTGGCGTACTCACGGGGGGGGGAGGGGAGTTCACGGAGTTTGAACAGTGGCGGTGCCAGAATTTTATCCTAGGGTGGGCCAACTGTGGGCCGACGTATTTTAGAGAGGGCTATGTATCAAGATTTAAAAAAATTTTTAGGCAGAATTGCTATTTACTACTCGGCTGGTTTAGGGGAGGGGGGGAAGAGTGGTTGATTTGTGCCATAATACGTTTATAATGAACCGTTTTTAAGACAATAAAATATTATTATACTCATTATATTAATAATATTAACTATAGTCTATAATAACTCTTGTCGTGCAAGAAAATGTGCGCTCACAGGCGTCAGAAGACACTGCAATAGTTATGGCTATAGTACAAAGCTTAAATAACTTTTTTTCTCGTCATCTTATATTTTATAATAGAACTACACAATAATAATTTTAATGACCTTATAAGTTATAACTGGCTATTATAACTTATTATATGGGCTAGAGCAAGCCATGGCCGTTCACTGAGTTTTAACCCCCCCTAAAAACCTAAAAAACTGAACTTTTTACAATATAGTAGTTCGTGTTCCAGAAAAATGAACAATTTTTTCGAAGTTAAAAAACTTCATATTTATTCCACCCACCTTCCCCTCCTACTATGTATCTATTAAATAATTTTAGCTGAACTCCCCCATTATAAAAAATCATAAGCACCCCTCTGGTAAATATTAATCCAGTTTTGAACGTAGGGGCTCATAATTTTTTTTTGAGTACTTTCATACAGGTAATTTACACACGTGATACAATTTTGGAATGGATTATTAATATAATTTATTGTATTATATTGAGTTTCCCTCATAATCGTATTTTCATACGCAATATCAAATCATAGTTATAATGAATCACTAATTTCTCCGAGGAATGAAGGAGCGAAGGAAGAACGTTAAAAATCAACCTTCCCACATTTTTAAAAATATGTTAATGATAATTTGTCACATCATAAATATTAATAAAAAAATTATGTATACGTAAATAAATATAAATAAATATGATCATTATATTCGAATTACAGGAAATCTACATCGTGATGTTTATTCACCATTTTACAAATTACAAATAAATATTTTATTATATTTTTTAAGTACATTTTGAAAATTAAAACACATTGTTCATGAGTAAGTAGTTAGAGTTATTGCTCCTGACAAGACAACCGATAAATTGATTTGCTTCGAAGTTTTAATAACTCTATTATGTATATATATATATATATATATTCGAAGAACATATTTAGACAAACATTTTGATACCTTATATAATCCTTTACAAAAATTTAGCCTCAAAATAATATATAATACATAATAATAATAAAAACTTATAATTTTCTAAATATTAAAATACTATTAAATTGAAAAAAAAAACATTATTTTATTATAAAAAAAAAAGTATCATTATTTATATGACATTATATGTATATTGTATAAGTAGTTTATTAGTTCAAGTATTAGAAACATAAGGGAGCAGGCCTCTTTAGCCCCCATTTAATCTGTCACTGGCTGTCATAGCTAAAGATCGAATCACGAATAAATGTCCATAAATATTTAGAGAATAAACAAATAAGTTGTGTTCGCCGCAAAAACAAATGTACCCATGTTAAAATAATTTAGGTTATTAATTAAAATTGATAACGCATTTATATTAATTGTTTAATTATTTATTGGCAGTATAACGGAAATAGTAAAATATGTCTTGGAGGGCTTAATACTTACTGCTTTTATTTTTCTAAATATAAATATACCTAGTATGAAATTTTGACGAAGCTGATATTTTTCTAGATGTAAGTAGCTTTAATAAATTTTGTGTGGTCTAAATCCCCTCTAGCCTTTTCTCTATTTGCGCTACTGTGTTTATAGTTAGTTACATGTTTATCATCTTATAATATCCTTAAATTTGTTTATTGTATTGCCTGATAATACTGATTTTCAAAAATGTATCAGCAATACTAAGAAGAATTTCAGGACCATTGGTTTATAAATGGTCTATTACTTTGATATCATATTATTATTTTATAATATTACGTGAACGTGCATCAATAATTATTAATATTTTGTTTTGTTTTGTTATTTTTGTATACACATATTGAATTTTTGGAATATTATAAAAATAATATTATGGTCATATTACACGTATATACACGTTAGAGTATATATGCAAATAATATTTCTATTTAGAAATTCGTGTTAAATATTTTCATTTGTCTATTTGTCTACAAAACTTATTTGTTACTAACAAAAACATATCAATATTTTGTCATAATTTTAGATTTATTATACACTTACTATTGTTCAATACTGTAGAAATACAAAATTGTATAATATAAATAATATTTGTTAAATATTATATCGCGTTTTTAATATGGGATACAATTTTTTTTTTTTTTTTTTAATGCCCCACCAATTAGTTGTTAAAAGATAGGGCAATCTAAAACTTATCTAAAGAACCTTATTCAAATTTTCTATGAATCCCATTTATTATATTATTATATATGAACAACAAGTGTGACAGTAAGAATACCTTAAACTTTCGAAAAAATAAATGCAGAATGCTATGTGGACTAGTTAGTGACATAAGGATAAATGAATGGAGTAGAATGTTCAACAAGAAACTTCATGAAGAATTGGGTTTAGCACTAGATTAATATACCTGGTAATAGTTAATACCTAATACAATATACAATATAAAGGGATAGAGAATTGAGTGATTGAGCTATATAAAATGAAACGAATAATAAACAATCAGAGCAATTAAGGAATGGAAACTGGGAAGTAGAAAACATCGAAGCAGGCCGAAGAAAGGGTGGTTGGATGTAAAAAAAGGGAACTTAAAACTTTTGAAGTACAAGAATGAATATAAATGAATATAAATTATTCAAGGTAATGAAATATGAAGTAATATATTTATGGTAGCAAAGACTATTCTTTAATAGAGTTATAAAGGCCAGTGAAAAAGAAAAAGAAAAAAAGAAAAGAAATAAATAAACGAATAATATCTACAAATTAAAAGTAATTTGTTTGAAAATAAAAAGACAAATATTATTATTGTTACTTACAAAATTTAAATTTATCGGTAAAAAATGCTAAAACCAAATGAAAATAATGTAATATAATAAATAGTTTTATTAAGTATGCTGAATTATTATAATATTAAAATTATAACATTTTAATTTCTACATATAGGTACACAATTACGTAAACATTATAGATGAGTTCACTTATATAATTTAAAAAATGATTGCATTCTAAAATATTGACATATTTGAGGTAAGGTTAGGTTAGGTTAGGTTCTAATACTACTATTACTTCTATTACTACTACTATTTATAAACTTACCTTCATTTATATAATATTCTATAAAAATTAATAATTATAAAAACTTATTCTATTCTTGGAATTAACTTATCTACCCGAATTCACTTCTACTCGAATAAATGTTTTCATACATCAGAAAAATAAAAAATAAAAAGCCTATAAAAAAAAGTGGGAAGGCCGATTGTAGACGGTCCTCAGAGAAATTAATGGTTTATTATAATTATTAAGATTTGAATGCAAAGATATTGCATTAGAAAATACGATTCTGAGCAAATCTCAATATATTATACTGATAATCCATTTCAAAATATACATTTTTTAAATTGCCGATTTTTCGCTTTTTGAAGATTAACTTTTCGGAAATTCGAAAAATGAGCTAAATAAAGTACCAACAAGATGAAATTCGGTATGCATTTGTAGTAATCGGACTATTATTTCTATCCAAAAAAATGTTTTCACACATAAAAAAAAAAACATCTTTTTAGAAACAATACATTTCTCTTTCCACTCAGAATCTAAAAATTGTCAGTTACGATTTTCAAAATATTTTCTAAAAAGATTAAATAATATATTATATGAATTCTATAAAATTTTTAAGCCGATAAACCAAAAATTGTAGGTAATAGTAATTTTTTTAAAAAATTAATTTAAAATTTAAGATAGTTCAAAGCACTATATTTAGCAAAAAAATTAACTAATCCGTTCCAAAATTATACCACAGTAAGACATTACTAGTGTTAATATTCAAAAAAAAAATTTCAAGTCCCTACGATAAAAACTAAATTAGTTATTATGAAATAAAAAAGTGAGAATGTCGATTTTAGGCGTTCCTTCTTTGTCCCTTCGGTCCTTGGACAAATTAGTGGTTTATTATAATTAAGATTTAAATACAATAATATTGCATTAGAAAATACGATTATGTACGAAACTCAATATATTACAATACACTATACTTATAATTCA
The DNA here is from genome assembly GCA_013282895.1 of Eriosoma lanigerum. Taxonomy (NCBI): domain Eukaryota; kingdom Metazoa; phylum Arthropoda; class Insecta; order Hemiptera; family Aphididae; genus Eriosoma; species Eriosoma lanigerum. The sequence continues at coordinate 3,276,042 of CM023359.1, forward strand.
TTCCAAAATTTTATGTCACTTGTATACTACCTATGTTAATATTCAAAAAAATGTTCAAGTCCCTACGATCAAAAGTCAATTGATTTTCACGAAATAAAAAATTAAAATAACAGAAACCGTATTTTGCCAATTTTCCGCCATCTTTTGGTAGTTATTCCCCTCCCAAAGAAGAACTTTAGAGAAATTCGAAAAATGAGCTAAATAAAGTACCAACTAGACACGATTTGCTACCGAAAGAATAACGACTTGTGGTAATCGGATCATTATTTCTATCCAAAAAAATGTTATCATACATCAGAAAAAAAAATATACATATAATATTCAATTCTACTAATAATATTCAAATTTTAGAAGCTAATAAAAAAAAATTGTCAGTCACGATTATCAAAATATTTTGTAAAAAGATTAAGTTGTACATGATTAGACTTCAATAAAATTTTCAAACCAATAAACCGAAAATTAAAGGAAATATTAAACTTTTTGGAAAAAAATTCAAAATTTTACACCTAGTCAGAAAATCAATTAATTTTTTTGAAATTTTTTTCTTCAATAAAGAACACTTAAGTGAATACATAAAAAAATTTCAAATCCCTACAATCAAAACCTAATAATAACGGAATAAAAAATTTAAAATAACAGAATCCGTAATTTTGCCGATTTTCGGTTGTTTAGCTTTAAAAGCTTATAAAAAAATTGTCAGTCACGATTTTCAAAATATTTTATAAAAAGATTAAGTAGTATATTATTAGACTTCGATAAAATTTTCAAAGCAAAAAACCAAATATTGCCGGAAATATCAAACATTTTTGAAAAAAGTTCAAAATTACTTAATCAGGGTCGGATTGGGTAAATATGGCCCTCCAAGATATTGATATTTTACCGGCCCATTTTTTATAATTTTACTTTTTAAACGAATATATAGCTAAATTGTTTATAGTATTTCTATCAAATTTTATTTCGAAATACAATACAATTGGAGTGTAACATTAATGTTACCTCATTTTCTTATTATTTTTAACTCATTTCCTATGAAATTTTCTACCGGCCCATCGAGATTTCCTTGGTAATTCGCCAGGCCAATCTGGGCCTATACTTAATACAATATTGGTTATACATCTGTATCAAGTACCGTCACAAGATTAAACTCTTCCCATGAAAATCCTCCAATTATTTTTAATCCAATCATTAGTCAATCGTTATGATTATAAAAAATAATAGAACAATAAGATATTATGTCTGATGTTTAAAAAGAAATATTATTTTCATAATTAATTAACAATACTAAAACAATAATATACCATGTAATGAATATTTAAATTGTTCGAAAGTCAGTAAGTTATAATATTCATCTAAACAAAAATTATTTTGATATCATAAATATGATTATAATAATATTTCAAATTAATTTTAATCTAATTCATTTGAATATAATATGATTTTTATATTTATTTACTTTTTTAGGAGTATACTTACTTGCAAAATTACTGTCATTAATAATTTCTTAAATGTGAATGAAGTAAAATGAATCAATTAAAATCATATTTCATGTTACATTATCAAGTTTTTATTTAATTAGAATACAATTTATTTGATGTCTTTAAAGGTTCTTTTATTTTACAATTTTTTATATGATACATGTTTTTAATTTTTTTTTAAATATCTAGAAATTACTAAACTACCCTTCATTTTTACTTGGAAATACTTACAATTTTTATTTTGTTTATTTTTTAAGTTTTATTACTATTTTCAATTGGTATGTTATATACTTTTTTACATGACCAAATAGGAAAAAAAATATCAAAAAAAATCTTTGTCAACTTTTCAATGAAATACAGTGATTTAAATTAATTTCTAAAATAAGTATTTGTAAATAATATAACTGCTACTTGGGAGACACTAATTGTGTTCATTATTGTTCACATACTTTTTGAGTTAAAATATTTTATTAATAAATCATAATATTTCACCTCTATATGTACATAATATTATCACAGATTATATTAAACAGGATAGGACACTTGAGCCGGTTCTTACAATGTCCGGTTAAGTGTCCGTTAACGCTGACCGGCGGTTAGACTAATATTTCGTCGTTTCTTACCAGGGCTTGAAATCGAAATAAAATTTTTTAATTATTTTAAATTTCAATATTGTCAATGTACAGTTATTGGCTGTAGAAAATAGGCTTATTTATCCCTACTAAGTAAAACATACAATGCTCATATTAATGTTGAATTTCGCAGTTAGGTGAAGCGCATCAAATACATTTTCACGTATCTGAATAAAGGAAGTGATATGGCAGTATATCGTATTGAAAATACCAATGTGACTGCTCCTACGGTGAAAAACAACGATGAAATAGCGTTCTATCAAATTAGCCGGCGCATCAGTTCCAAAGAAGCGGTTTTGCGTAACTTTGGTTTCCTAATTCGTGAACGGGATCCAGCAGTTATTCATTTAGACGTCAATCTTGAAAACGGCCAGCACGTATTTTTCACGAATGGACAGCGATTGATTGTGGTATAAATCCACCAAAAACTACACTCACCGAATTTATTAAATTGTGCAATCGTGCGAATGCTTTTGGTGCCTTTGAGCGAACACTAATCTATTCAGAAGTACCAGGCTATTTCATATGGGCTCAAACAAAAAAATGGAAGCCCCTCAAGCAAGGTACACCGAGCATGTCCTGGTTTATTCAAATCAAACACCTTGGGCGAGTATTTACAGTCAATCCAAAGCACACTGAGTGGTTTTATTTGAGACAGTTGTTGATTAATATCACCGGCCCAATGTTATTTTAAGATATACGTAAAGTGAATGGACACAAGTATATAACGTATAAAGATGCATGCCTTTAACTAGGGTTATTGGACTAGTGAGACTGTATGCTTACTGAAGCAGTATTGAACTATACAATAATACAAATCCGTCTACTATTCACTATATTGTCGACTACATGTTTCCCAACAAGAGCAGAGACGTTATGAGATATTCCCAAAGATTAAATGACTGATGATATGTTGCATCGGCATCGTACACGATGCAATGATCTAACGATAACATTCACCAACGCTAAATTTTGCGGTTAGAAATGTTGTATGAATTATAATTTGAATATTGGTATATTGAACTGTAAACAAAAAATGTGAACAGAGGATGAGGTACAGGAGAGATGCGAATCTGCTTAATCCGCTTTGCTTAAATATATTCAAACTAAACAATAATTAGACATAACCTCGAAAAACGAATCCATGTTTGAGAGAAATACATTTTTCTCATCCTTAAAAATGATCTTGACCCTTGATTTTCATACAGAAACAAAATAGGCTTATTATTGACATTGTGGTGAACCATCACCACATATTTTCCCTCCGGCGTCGGCAGCATTGTAGACGGTTAGTCTCTATGGTTCGATCAGCTGACCGATCGCCGCTCTTTCCGCGATCCCCGTTTTTACTTTCAAACAAAAAAACCGTTTTCATCGTATTTTTCCCGTGACGAGCCTATTATAGTTGATGGTGCTCGTGTTATCATCAAAAAACACGCGTACCTCCACAACATTATATTTTAATTTTATCAATATCCATTACCATAGATAATAAAATTTAGTAAAATTATGTTTTACATAGATTTCTTTATAATACTAATTACTAGATACTTATAAATCGAAAATAATTGTTTGAAAATCAAATCGTTTAATCCAATATTGCGTTATTTTAATCATTATCTAACCTATGTAATTTAAATATAAATATCGGAAAAAAATGTAATCACTAATTATATAATTTGTTGTCTTTCAGTATTAAACTTTATAGATAATTACGGATATAAATATTTAAAATTTCATACTTATTATTATATCACACAATTTTTTCACATTATTCGATCTTAAAGTTGCCCAGTTATCTAAGAAAAATATTATGCCAATCAATTTTAATAATGTATAAAATAAGTCATAATAATAGGTTTTTTTTATATTGGACAAAAGATTAGTGTTACTCAATTACTATTAAATTAAACTATAATGCGCCAACAGTTAACAAATTTTACAACTTGACACCATCTTTTGGATTTAAGTATCACAAGTTAACACCACTCTTTAAGGTTCCCAACCATGATTTGAGGCTTTAAGTGGAATAATGTGGATTTCCCAAGTTTAATGCTATGTGTATGAGATGTTGTTTGTTGTTGATTTATTTGCATATGTCTGTGTGTAGGAGTGATAATTGGTCTAATATTGAATGGTTTCGTCGGAAACCGCATTGGTCATTGAGTATTAATTTGAAGATTTCAAGCTGCCAAATTAAACTATTATTTACTATTTTTCCCATAAGTTTGCTAAGTGTATATATAAATGATATTGGTCTATAATTGCAAATATTAATTTTATTTTTATTAGGTTTTAAAATTGATATGATTATTGCCTTGATGGATAATCGAAATAAACACCATATACCTATATTAAATTGTAAATGTGTAAAAGTTGAATTAGGTCAATATTGGGAAGAATTTTGATAAAAGAATATGGAATGCTGTCGGGTCCTGAGCTTTTGCTCTTACAACTAGACAATGTTCTGGTTATTTGGGTAATCAAATATTGTGTTAAGATGGTTAGTTTAATGGTGAAACTTTTGTTTGAGTTTGGTATGATATCGGTTTCTGTGCTTTATTTTATGGTTTATAAAAGTTGGGCCATAGTTTAAAGCTGCTGTTTTTCTGTAAAAATTTCGCAAATGCCTCAGCTATCTCGTTTGATAGTGAGAGTAAAGTATCATTATATTGAAGATTAAAGGGTTAGGGATTATGTCTAATACCTATAATGACTTTTATTTTGTTCCATATTTCTGTTAAAGTAGAGTTAGTGGTAATGGAATTCGTATATTTTTGCCAGGAGTCGGATTTGCTTTTTTTGGTAATGTATCTAGATTACGCTCTAGGTTATTTAAGAAGAATATGACCAGACTAGAATTAGGTTTTTTTCAATTTATTAAGACATTTTTTGTATAATTCTATGGCTTCATTATATTCGTTGTTCCACCAGGTTACTACATTTCTTTTTGTTAAATTATTTGATTTTATAATTGATTTTCTGGCAAATGTAAAAATATTATCTGTGAAATTTTGCATAAATAAATAAATTTGTGTTTGGTTAACCCTGTTTTTATATTGCATTGGGTTTTCCTTAATTTTTTGGTTCATTTATTTGATAAGATCACTATATAGATTCCAATTGTGATTCGTCAAGTAAAAATTAGGTGAGAAGGATAATATAGGACATTGATCTAATAAATACATTAATAGATATTGGCCAGTGACCACAACAACTATATTCAGTGAGTACTTTCCGTTATGTTTTTGGTGCAAATGTACTGTTAGTAATTGATAAGTCGAGAGCTAAAAAATAGTTATTTGCTACATTGTGACGGGTAGGTTCTCCAGTATTTAAAATTATTAATTGGTCATTATCAATAAATTGTTCGACAATATTTCCTCTAGCGTCTGTATGGTTTGATTCTCAAGTTCGGTGGCAACTGTTCAAGTATAAAATTAAATGATTTTTGTTTGTATAAGTATATATGTATATTATTTGTTGTGTTTTGATTTGAATTCGGCCAAACAAAAAACAAAAGATTAAAACTACCTACCTGAGGAGGTAGTTTTGTAAGTAGTATTGGTAGTATTGGAATAGCAGATTTGCTAACTCGGTTTGATGAACTTTTAGTGATCTATCTATTACTATTGGACGTATTTCGTCTAGTGCGTCCATTAAAGAAAGTATATTAATATTTGTATCTTCATTCAATATATTCATTCATTTATTTTAAAAAATATCTAGAATGTACTTAAAATGTAAAAATGTGAATGGTAGAGATTTTTTTTCCATAAAAAATTCTACTATTGGTTTCAGTCCATCGTCTGGCATCCTTCTAATTTGCTAGATAAGTTTGAACAGTACCGTATTTTGGCTTTCTTTGTGAATTTTTTTGGGGGTGAAGTTGTAACAGAAGAGCTAGATTATTTGGAGACTTTGGAGATTTTGAAAATGAGGAGTTGGATATAGGCCTTTTATATAAGCCATTTAACAAAAATGCATTGTTTTGGTTCTTAAAATTTTTTTTGGTTGGTACCCTCGTGTTACTCAGAATATACAGTTGGTGGTTCAACAATTTAATGTTTGGTACTGTAAAGGTACTGTTCGTCTAGTGAACGTCCATCGATAGATTTGACTAGTGGAATCCTGAGGATATAGTTGGCTAAGCTATCTCTGCACTAGGAAATCTAAAGTTCTCTATTTAATTTATATAGCCCCACAGAGACTCCCAGGGCTCGTATTTAATATCAGTTCAAATAAGTAAACTCTCAATTTAGCAACACAATATATATATTTAGCAACGAAATACCTATGTAATTATATATATATAAATATATATAAATTATATACCTGATATCTGGATCCAAGCGATTGACCAATGGAAATCCGGATGACAGGTGGAGCCGATGCGCACAGACAACAATTATTTAAATAAAATATTAAATAATTTAAGTATAAAATTATAATTTAAACCTCGTGCAATGACGGTAATAAGTTGACTCTCGTATTTATTTGTTTATATTATTCTCGTGTTGTATATTGCGTCTCCCCACTTGCCATACGTACTGGGATCGGGCGGTTAAGAATTTATGCCTGCTTGGCAACAATTGGAGCAGCCGTTCGGGTCGCATAATGTGACCGTAATAGTACTTTTATCCACAGATATATATGTGTAATGAAGTCGTTTAGTTATGTAAATGATAGACCTGGTAATGGGGTGAGATAGTTTGTATGGTTTTGAGATTTAAATTGTGTTTTGTTGATTTGAATTAGACACTGCCGCGTTTTTACAGTATGTTGAGGTATGACTAAATCGTTTGCATAAATAGCATGTTAGTGTATGATTAGCAATAAATGTACGATATTTGTCGTCATCGTTATTGACTAGAATTAAGCCAGGTAATTTAGGTATATCTTCGTGTTTTATATAGACTTGTTTTTTAAAACTAATTATGTACGATAAGATCTCTGTGGAAAAAACGACCTTCAAAAAGAGTGTAGGTTCGAGAGTGTTAATTCCTATGTTATTTAATGCTTCTGAGATATATGTGTGAGGTATAATAGGCGATACATTCGATAAGATTATTCATTTTGATTAATTAACTAGTTTTCGTATGTCTATAGTATGGTTTTTGATCGAAATAGATGAGTATTGATTGATTATATCATTTACTATTTCTTTATTTGCAATGTATACGTAAAAGCGATTGTTTGATATTTAAGAGGCAAATGAAATATTAACTAGATCAGTTAATGTATATTCTATTTGCGGGATACTATCTATTGTGTTGAATATCATAGCATAATCATTTTTAGGAAATAGGTAACTCGCTGTTGTTTCTGAAAATGTGTTCGAGCAACGATGCTAATATGGATTCTTGCCTACAACTATTCTGAGCGACCATGCCGTTATCGCGGGCTTTTACGATCGCTGATTAGTCATCTCATACAATTTTAATAATTACAGTATTAAGTACGCTACGAACGGTTCCACGGACTGCTCCCGTACGAGTGTGTGCCGTATATTACGGTTTTATTTTTATTTTGTCGCTGAAGGAAAATCTTGTCCACTATGGTCCGGATGCTGAAAATTGCATTTGATCTGTGAGCTGTCTTGTGGGCTGTGGATAAATGGCATAATTGGACGATTTATCACAGCTATTTCGTTCTCAGTATGTGGCTGCTGGTTGTATCGGATATCGGACTATAATTTTATATTGTCGATTTTTTATTATTGTTAAAACCATTATATTATTACCATTTATTTCACAAAGTATTAGTTTTTAAGATTTCCTGTTTTTAAATTGGGCGCCCTCTATTTTGTAAAGTAAGTTTAGAATAATTAATACAATAATATTATTAACAATTATTTTTGGTAAGTGTTTAATTTTTTATGTTCACGAGTGCGTCGCCCAAACCAGGTATTTTCGTCTTAAGGCAAGCGACGTGTTAACAAAATGTTTTTATGTTATCTTGTTTTGTTCTATTAATGTTGATGTTAATCGGTAGATTGGAAGTATTTTTATTAGTGTCTAAATTGTTGGTGAATTAGATCGAGGTCTTAGAAGAATTTGATTTTGTTTTAGATGTATTTAATTTTGATGTAATATTTGTGATTATACGTTTTAAATATGGGTGTTTGTCCCTTATGTTAAATGAGGTAGATATGTTATAGTTTCGGTTTTTATCATATACCGTAGTCGATATATTAATATACATTACTGTCGAGATCGACAGCCGCAGTAACGTCCGACGTGTGTGTGATTAGTATATACTGCTATCGTTAGCTTATAAAAACGGGAAGCGATAAAACTCACACGTATAGTCACTTCGGTGGTCGAACACAAACTGATACGAATGCTGATAATGATACACGAACATTATTCTTATTATTATTATTATTATTATTATTATTTTTATTATTATTAATAAGTTTTAAACACATTTAAATTATTACTTACAGTTTATATTATTAATTAGGTAAATTAAATAATCACTTGGTGGAATATTGGGAATACTACAATCTAAACAATATATATACATGAAATTATAATTTTAATTCATTGAACTCGTTTATAAATTACAATTTTTTACTAAAACGTAAAATTAATTGAAGTTAAAATTGAGTTTGATTTGAAATTTTTATATATTGTGCTGCTCATTACTCTATTTGACAAGACAATCTTATTTATAAAATTATGTTAAATATCATTAGATCATTATTTGTATCATTATTATACGTAAAGTTAGATTGAATAATTCAAGAACAAATGAACATAAAACTCATACAAATTATACTGTTTGCCACGGAAAACGCATATAAGAAATAAATAAGAATAAATAAGAAGAATTCGGAAAGTAGTTATTAGGTTAAAATAAACTTAGTTTGTACCAAAATAAAGCTTACCATAAATTATTAAACAATTTTAAATTCTGAACGAAGGTGCTGTGAACTCGTATTGTCTTTGGTAACACACGTTGAAAATGGCTTCCAGGAAAGAAAAAAATCGGGAGGAGTATTTTTAGATTTGATCTGTGCATACGACACGGTCTGGAAACGTTGGTTATTCATTAAATAAGCAAATATTCTAAGTTACAAAATCACCTTTTGACTCATTAAATTTATGTTAGCAGACAGGAAATTCCGAGTACATCTAAACGGAAATGTAATCAAATATAAAGACTTCCAGAATGATGGAAATCCTGGCACCTTACTCTTAACCCGGGAAAATCAACCACCAATGTTTTCCACCTAAACAATAGAGAAAAAGTAGGAAATTAAACCTGGTAGTGGATGGTAATATTATACCAACCGATAATGCACCAAAGTTTCACCAAACTTCTAAAAAACATCTAGATGGTGTAAAAGATAAGTTAAAAACCGTAATAATATCATCAGAAAACAGTTTTGAAAATCCCCGTATGGCACGAACTGCTCTAAACCACGTAAGAACTAGACAGGGAAGTTGCAATTATTTGATGCATAAATGGGGAATGATGGATTCGCCGTTCTCAAACTGTGGTCAACCCCAAAACTATTAGGTACATTGTTGAGAAATGTCCGGAAACAATGTTCAGTTGAGGAACATCAGGACTACGCAAAGACAATTAGGAAGAGCTAGATTGGCTACATAATCTTGCCATACACTTGTAGCACGTAGAACATTACTTATAATTGTTTCATTATAGCTTGTTTGTTTATTTATTTATATTAATTTGTTATCACTTTTATTTTATTTTATTTTGTTATTACTTTTTCTTTTCTACACCAATATCATGCAATATATGCAAGAAAAAAAAAATAGAAAATAATTATAAAAGTAAAGTTTTCTTTAAAAAAAATGCATAGTATGTTATAGGTATATACAAAGGTATACTAACAAGAATTGATAATGTAGAAAGCATTAGCCTCATCTCCATTTATTGTAGGTTTTTCTATATTTGGTAATTCTGCAAAATAGCATACAATTTGTGTTTTATGTAAGTATTTAAATTAAAAGATCATTTTTAATAATTACTATTAATTAATTATTATTAATCTACGAGTATATAATAATATCAAATTACTATTGACATAACCTAACTAACCTAACTGGGATTCTATCGAGTGCAATCATGTAGGTTGGTAGTAATTTATCAACAATAAATAAATAATAATAATGATATTATAATTTATAAACGTAGCCAAGCATTTAAACACAACTATTAGGTACCTACTAAGTATGTACAAATTAAATAATGTGCATGACGTAAGTGGCTATAAATATTAAATTTTTTAAAGGCGGTGAAAAGCAATCAATAAAGTATAATATTATCATATGTAACCAGGGCCGGCGCAAGGCTTAATGACGCCCCAGGCCAAAATGCCAACTGGCGCCTTTTTATACAACAACCCATAATATCATAATACTCGGAAAAAAGTTGTTTATGGACAGAAATACGGAAAAATTATATATTATGCTTAACTTGTACATAATTCGTTATTGTTGAATTAAAAAATAATAATAATAATAACATATTGTGAAGAAATATAATGTAATAGGTATATTAGGCACATATAAATACAAAATACCTATATACTAGTTATAAAAATAAATAATACCGAAATGGTTGTAAATTAACAATAAATGGAAATATAGTGTTCAATATAACATAACACGAATAAAATATTTATTTAAATTTGTTATTGATCAACACTTTTCTTGATTTTCTCCCGGCAAAACTCTGAATAACTGTAGAAAGATTAATTTCTGCAACTATTTCGTTTTCTATAGATAAAAACGATAGTGAGACCAAACGTTCATTAGTCATAGTAGATCGCAAGTATGTTTTTATGAGTTTTATTGAGAAACTACGCTCACCATTAGCTACTGTTACTCATAACGTCAATAATAATCTCAAAGCAATCCAAAGATTTGGAAATATGTCTTGGAGTTCATTTTTTTTAAAGGGAATTTCGATAATTGTTTTATTCGCCTTCGGCGGATTTAGAGGCGTTCGAAATCTAGTCGTCTACAGATGACAACTTTTGGTGGTAATTCGATTACGTTTTGTAATTTTGGAGTATTAAATTTGTCTGCCTACGTAAACACGGAAAATCTGATATGGGGGAAATAGATTTCCTGTTAGGAGTGTGGTTGTGTCACACTCGGAAACATTAATCGACGGCAAGTTTATTCCGTCGTGTTGGTCGGCGATTACCGTTCGTGGTATATCTAGTTATAAAATAATAAACAAACAAATAATAGTAATAATAATAAATAATAATATTGTGTTATTTCTAGAAAAAGTGTATGAAATATACCTAAATAAAATATATTTTCTATATTATATATAGTATATATTTTATTGATTGTTCATGTTGAATTTATTATTTTATTTTTCATAATGTTCAAATCGTTGTCTGTTAAAACTGTTTGAACTGTGTGTTGTGTACGTCTTTTAAATTTTTATTAATGTATTATTTCAAAATTTATCTATATATTGATATATTGTATTATATTATAAACTAAAGTTTATAACTAAGTATGTAATAATTATGTTATATATATATATATTATATGTAATTATATATAATATTTCTAATATTGTAAACAGCTAAATACGTAATTTTTTTTATATAGCTGTAGAATGCACTAAGGCTTATTTTATATAAAAAAAAAAACTACTTGTTATAATATTATATACGTATGATTTTATAATATTTACTTATATTTCGTATGCCATATGACGGAATAAAAACTGACATAAAATATAGTATAGCGCCATAAATCAGGACACCGTGATTGGGAACAAGAATTAAATTCATATTATTTTAATAAAATAATTAATTTTTTTTTAAAAAAAAATCACTGAATAGAAATAGTTAGAATAATAAGATTAACGTGTGACCGACCCAAACACTGTTATAGGTAATAATCAATTTGGAGTGGGAAATTTTCTAACACTAACAATAAATATTTTTATTGTATGGTATTTTGATATTTTATGATGATTTATTGTTTCAATAACTTGATTTATAATTAAACTATTGCATTTGGATGACGTCAAGAATAGGAATACATTTATTTACTTACTTCACTTAAATACTAGTTGAATTTATATAGCTATATTGTATTGTAATAACATTTGTTTATTAATATTATTTTTATATATTTACATACAATTTAATTTTAAATAATAATATCTGGCGTATATGTGTTGCACATACGTGTTATATTATAAGTTTCTAAAATTATTTAATTTCGCAGTTGGTCATAAACTATAAAAATATAGAATTATCGTATTTATATTATATACTTATTTTTGGAAATAAATATTATAAATCATAGAATGAAAATATGATTTGTATTAATTTTTTTCTATTACATATATTATATTGTGGAGGACTTAAAATTGTTTTTAATTATGAAGTAACATTTCAAATGAGCAATACTCTGGTACTCTCTACTGATTTGTTGTATTAAATTGTATTACTTTAAAAATCTTATAACTGTATAAAAACTTTTCTAATGGCATAAATAATAATTATTGTTCTATTAGAGCTAAATTTAGCAATTTAGGAAAGCAACAGTCCCGTATTGTCCATAGCGGCAATTTTTGAAAGGGTAGACAATTTTTACTAAACCAGTAAATTTTGTTTATTATATTTTTTTTATGTAGAACTAAGCAGCTATCCTGTCATTAGTCGACATTTAATAGAAAAAAAAATTGATTGTTTTAAATATAATATTTTTTTATATTTCTTAAATCTTTTGTGAATTTTATGATTTTATTATGTAGGTATTTCTACCTATATTTGAATAGAAATAAGGGTTCATTTTTTTTCTATTTGAATATTTCTGCTTTACTTTAAAACATACGTGTTCGTTTTTTTGAGGTGAGGCAATAAAATCGTACCCGGGTGTGACAAAACTCAAAATATGGCCCTGTCGTAAAAATATATACAATCCACTTTTACAATAAATATAATTTGTATTTTATCAACGTAAAGCAATATTTAAAGATTATACTCTTGATGCATAAATTTATACATCCAACGAAAAAGGTAGTAACTCAATTTTGTCAATTGCACAGGAAGAGTAAAATAAAATTCAAAGTTAATTTCTTATTCTATTTATTTTATTTTATTTTATTTTAATATTATTTTGTTATCTCTGTGGGATAGATGGAAATACAATCATTTTCGTGGTTTATAAAGAAAAAAAATACTTTGTCAGAATGCAGTGTTAAAAGTCGTAACTAAAAAACGAAAAAAATTGAATTACTACCTGTTTCGTTAGATGTATCGATATAATATAAGATTTTTATATTAAAATATTAACATATTATATAGTTATATGGCAAGTTGAATTTTTTAAGTTAAATAGTTGAACATGTGTAAATATATATATATATATATATATATATATATATATATATGAGCTTGTAAAAGTTTTGTTAGATTTAAGATTTAATTACCTATTGAATCTTAGCCCCTCTCTCCCCACAGAAAATTTGACATAGTTCCGCATAAATGCTACTCGACCAAGCGACTAGAAACTTTGTATTTACTCGCTCGCTCATTTCACACGTCTGATCACTAGGCCCAGTACTTTGTGATTAGATTGGTGAAGTACTCGGTCGAAAACTCGCCTCATGTAAACAAAGCATTATTGATATTGTTCCTTAATACTAGAAAATATGTCGCCTCATAGTATTAAATATTTGTTTATGAAATTAAACGAAAAAAGCCTTTTGAACGGTATTCGGGAAGACGGGAACGTATAATAAGGAACGTAGCCTATTTGTTCATTTTTCTTTATAATACTTATATAAATATACATTTTATTACGTTGATAAGTGAAATAGTTTGCGAAATAACATTTGACCACAAATAAATGATTTTTAATTATGTTTGATTTTTACATTAAATTTACACATTGCACATTGCAAACATTTTCATTAACATGTCTTAACATCCACTACGAAATAATTTTTAATAATATGATTTGGTTGTATCTTGTATTCTCTATTTTATATTATATTATTATTATTATTATTATTATTATTATTGTAATATTATTTGGAAATATAATTTGTTGTTATTACTATTATTATCTATTGTGGTTAATTATTATTTTATAGTAATATATAATAATTACTATTAGAAAATATCTTATGCCAAGTTCAGATTATGAAACACTGCTGAAAAACTGTAACATCCGATTTGCCCGTTTGCTCATTGCGGGATTGAACGCTACGAAATTATATTGTTATTTAAAAAATAATATTTACCAACAACTTATGCATTGAATTAATTTGAACAATATTATAATTTTGAATCACCACAACATATCAATTTTCAAAAACTGTTATCAAGTTCATTTATAATTTATTTGCACATTATAGAAACTATATTTCCTATAAAATTATCCTTATGTACTTAACTACAAAAAAAATTAATTTAGGTATATCTGAATGGCGAATGTTGTAAATATGTGCAAAACTGTATTCAAGTTATTGATTCCATTAATATTTTTTTTTTTTAAATATACTCCATATTATACTCATTAAACGAAACAATAAAATGCTGCAAACAATTAGGCTTCTTACCCATCATAATAATATTTCAGAAAAATCACCAGAAGAGTATTATATTATGTATCAATTATTATTATTATTTTTTTTTTTCCATATTTAGACTATTCAAAAGTCTTTTGATAGAAAAATATAATGCTATTTGTTTCTATGTTTCTTTGTTTGACTTATTTAAAAAATAAATAGATATTTATAAAAACATTTCACTAAATAATGAAACATTTGAGTCATAATTAAAAATGAAAAACTGCCAAAAAATGGCGGAAAATCGTCCAAAAACGATTTCTTATCTAAGAAGTTATTTTAATTTGTTTTATTTCATAATAACTAATTGAGTTTTAATCGAAGGAGCTTGAAAATTATATTTACTATTCACATAGTAGTAATACATAAGAGATACAAATTTTGAAATGATAAATTAATTTTCTGACTAAGTTTAAATCTTTGAAATTTTTTCAAAAAATGTTTAATATTACATGCAATTTTAGGTTTAACACTTTAATAATTTTATAGAATCCTACTCATATACTACTTTATCTTTTTACAAAATATTTTGAAAATCATAACTCACAATTTTTTTATTAAGTTTTTATATTTATAATCTTTAGTTCTATTGTATATTATATTTTATGGGTTTTTAATAGTCGGAAAACATTTTTTGTGTATAAATAATTGCCAGATTACCACGTATAGGGTATGCTTTCAGTGGCAAATTGCATCTAGTTGGTAGTTTATTTTGCTTACTTTTAGAATTTCTTTAATGTTTTTCTTTATGACATTAAACTACCAAATATGGGCTGAAAATCGGCAAAATTACGGTTTTCATTATTTTGAATTTTTTTTTTTCATAATTCCTTGAATTTTGATCGTAGGGACTTGAAATTTATTTTAAATATTTACATTGGTAATTTACATACGCGGTAAAATTTTGGAATAAATTATTATCAGTATAGCATATTTTAATATATTGAGTCTCGCTCAGAATTGTATTTTCTAATGCAATATCATTGCATTCAAATCTTAATTATAATAAACCACTTATTTCTCTGAGGACCGAAGGGACCACAAAAGAACGTCAAAAATCGACCTTCCTACTTTTTAATTATGTAGGTATAAATAATTTATGTTTTAATCTTTTGTGACTTATTATTATTATACTATGTAATGATAATAATACATAAAAATATATTATTTTGTTTATTTGTATATCTATTTTTAATTCAATACCTAGATATATTGGTAGAATGTGTGTTTGTGTTGCATCTGTGTGAATATATTTAACAATGGAATATACAACATCAACTTTATCAATATTAATATCTAAAGTATAAGTATAACCCACCTTTTGAATATTAAATTTAACTTTTTAAGAAGCCAAATCATATCAAACTATCAGATTTAATTATGATTATCAGTTAATAGCTTTATTTCATAAAATATATGTTTTACATTGACAAAAATAAAAAAACTATAATAAAAGTATGGAATTATTTTTAAAATATATTTTATTTTCATTAATAAAAACTGTGAGGAGTTGCTGTAGTTTGTACAAATAATACTATAATTATGGTTCCTCTGGTGAATAATAAGTTTCTTCATCATCTGTATCTAAATTATTGTATTGGTATGAGTTCTGTTCTTCCTGTTCTAGTGATTCATTTGATAGTTGTATTTCTCTGTTCATGTACATATCAGCAACTAAATAAAGTAAATATTAACTTTATAAAAAACAAGATGATAAACAATTACGTTATGATATCCTAGTTGACAAGGTTATTGGAAGGTCAAGTGGGAACATGCATCTTTCGAAAGATAACATCAAAAATCATACAAAACTGCGTTACCTGAAAACCTAGAACCTAATTTAGTTTAAAAATTGACTAAAATTTACCGCACTGAACAGCATTTAGATCGCGGAAAATTGATATACCAGTAATTTTAATATTTTAAGATAGGAATAATTCTAACTGAAAATGAAATAAATGATTTTTTAGAGTACCTACAATAATTATTACTCTTATAATTATTGTCTAAGATACTTAAATGTCATGATTTTTCACTAGGTACTAAGATTAGAATATTAAGATGTTACATATTTCCTATTTTATTATATGGTGCCGAAACATGGACATTAACTGAGACATTGAGTAAGAAAATCGTGGCATTGGAAATGTGGTTGTATCATCATATCCTAAATATCTCACGGACAGATCAAATATCCAACTTGTGCGTACTACAAATAATGCAAAAATAAAAATAATTACTAGAGACTATAAAAACACGGAAATTAGAATATCTGGGTCACATAATGAGAAATAACAATAGATATGGATTGCTGCAACTTATACTTCAAGGAAAAATAGAAGGCATGAGAAGTCCGGGTAGACGAAGAATATCGTGGCTAAAAAATCTCCAGGACTGGTTAAGTATAACATCAATTGAACTATTTCGTTCATCGTTAGAAATAGATGCAAAATTCAATATGATTTCCAACATCCGAAACGGATAGGAACTTCAAGAAGAAGAAGATAGTAATTGTCAATAAGTATATAAAATGTTTACTTATATAAAATAGATTCATGATGAACACATCATCTGTCACATTTTCTAATATGTATTCTGCAAAATATAATAAATTAACTGTTATACGAATAGTATAATGCATTTGAACGTCGTTTTAATAATATATTGGTTAGATTAGGTTATTTATTAGTATGTAAATTAGTTTTATATATGATTATATTGAGTATTTATTTTAGTTTTTTATTCCTTCAATATTAAGGCTGTGACCATAGATAATATTAAGTTCCTTACACTAAGTACCAATTTACAATTCGGCTTGTGTAGGTTTAACAGAGCCGTAATAACCAAAGATGGTGCCAGGGGCAAAACTTCAAAATGCGCCCTTCTTGAACTATAAATTAGGATTAGTTCTAAAAAAATGTTATAAACTACAATATAAATAAATAAACGTTCGTTGTTTAGTAAAAGTTATTTCAATTAATAACTCATTATAAGTTTTCAGTTTAATTTGCGACCCTTGAATTGATACACCCGGGGTACAGGCACTTTCGCCCCCCCCCCTTGATACCGCTACGGCTGGTTAACTCGATTAAAATGTATTTTTATTTTGTATTTGTATAAATAAGAATATCTGCTAATGAATTCCAAACAGAAATATTCTATATGGATGACTTGTAAGCTACGATAATTAATTTTCAAATCCTTCCAAATCACTGGGATGATTTTGTTATCGATTTCGACAAGCAATAAATAATACGTATTTGGAATTTGAATGTCGTTTAATCGGTTTTTTTATAATTAAAAATAATTGTGCGCTTGCGGTTTAATTTTTTTAATCTCATATAACAATATAATATAAAATAAAGCATTATGTATGTACTCGCATAATAAAATTTATAATATATTAATATAATTTATTATTATAAGGTATTAAGAGACTATCACTATTAGATATTTAGACGCACGAGACCATTTATTGGTTTTATCGTATCGTTTTTTTAGATACCATTATTTTTGCTAACAAATATGTAATAATATAAATGTTTTTTTAGTATAAAAAAATATATAATATATTTACCATTGTAAGTTGAAACTGTTTATAAACATTTAATGAGTAATTATCGATTATAGTTTTTTTAATACATAAATTATCATTATATGAGTCTTGTAAAGGACAGTAATATTTTTTTAACTCAATTAATTTGAGTGGAAGTTGGTTTGTTGTAGTACACTAGTACACTATTACATGTATAGTAAACATATGTTTATGCTTGTACAATTATTTTCTTATCTTATGTAGGTATTTGAAATACTTTTCTAACTTATAACAACATATGTTCGTAATTAGTTGCACAGCATTAGAAATTAGAAGTGAGGAATCGTATTTTCTATATAACAACGGATCTAATTATCCGATAAATAATTTAATCTTAAACATTATTAAGTTATAATATGACATATTTAATTTACAATTATTGCATAAATGGAGCCAATTATATCTATATAATATTATGTATAAATATTGTTTTTTTTTTTTTTTATTACTTTTATTGAAGTAATGTATATTTTTATTATTTTAATTTAGGTAATTTCTATAGTTAGTTATCTATATTAATTTAATTTATTTATCTAATAAATGCACATTATATTTTCATGACTTTGGCTCTTTCAGCTATTAAGTTGTACTAATGGTTAGTTCAGATTAGGTCAATATTCTTAATAATACCATTTGTTATTAAGAACACTTATAATTTATGGCAAAAATATTATAACTTTATTAAGAAATTTTCGTGTGGAATATTTTAAACATTATTTTGTTGCTATTTTATAGTGTATGTTCGATTGATCAGTGTATTTAATTAAACAAAATAAAACAACTTTTTTATTTTATATATTTAACGATAGTAAACTGTATTTCGCATATTAATTTTGCATATGTTCAAATATATTTAATATAAGTTACACACAGTATATTAATTGGAAATCGTTCTTTACTCGCGTACGGCGCAACAAAAATCAAATTATACAATTCAAAAGTACGTCGTTAGTGTCTCCCTACCTAACTTATAATTTTACATTATATTATATTGATTTGAATTTTCTATTAAACCTAACAAATTTGGCTAAAAAATAAAAATGTTAATTCATTTTTGATATCGAACAATTAAGTTGTGAAGTGAATTGTGGCATCAACTTTAAATATTCGGTGAATGTATTATAATACAAATTAAGTATTATTTGTAACATTGTTATGAATCGCTTTTTTCTATATTCTAAGCAAGTAAGTACAAGCAGCAGCACACATTATAGATTATAATTTTGTATTTGCTAATGTTATACATCTCTTTTATAAAAATTATATGTATACTTGTAATAATAATAATATTAAATTGTTATAAAATGTATTATTTCAATAGAAAATCATTTTATCGACGTAGAGTTATAAAGTAACTTACAATTATAGTAATCTGTTATAATGTAATTGGCCACTGGCATATAACCTAAAAATAATAATTAAACATGTGTAATTATCATCACTAAAATTACATTATAATTTCAAGGATGAAATTACTTATTATTATTTTATAATGTACCTATATTTTATATTATATAATAAGGGAAGGTATAGCCTATAGTCTATCTAAATTAAACAAACTTTGAGTAACTATGTTTTAATCGAGTTAACATTTATTTTATGCATTTCAATAGCATTATAACAGGTACAAAATTTAGCGTTAAAAATGCTGTCTCAAATCGTCTGAGTTAGAATATTATTGCCACATGACTTTTTTATTCTGTTACCTTTTATATAATTGGACCGCACAATTCCTTAAAACGTCCGTATCAACTTGAATGAACAACGAAGTAGAAAATACTCAACACATAAATATATCAAGTGCACACTGCGCTGGTAGATGGTGCAAATAAAGACAAAACATGTGCACACGATCATAGTGATTTCCGTTTTGTTGTTCAATCTCAGTGATAACTAATAACAATCATTTGCGGGAGGGGTGAAAGAGTGTGACCATAATGAGCTGACGTACATTAATGTAAAGCGTGAATAATGAACAGTACTATATGTTGTCTATTGGGATGGGCAGCATCACAATAAAGTTATGTTAAAAACTGCCGAGATTGAGTAATTTGCGGCGACTGCTATAATTGAAATTTTTACAGAGCTACACGGACGGCATAAGTATCAAAAGATCATACATTTTTAATTTAAAAATATCAATAATTATACAATACAAAAAAATTGCAAATAGGAACAAAAAAAACACAAGAGTAACAATTTTGAGGTGTTTTATCGACTAGAGATTTACAAATATGATAATAATATACATTGTTTTCTTTTGAACACCTCAATAACAGTTGACAAGTAGGTATATAAAAAATAACTTAATAAATTATATTGTTCTATTCGAAATTATAGAAATTAATTTAAAAAATAATGTGTAAATGCATTTTCATATGAGTATTTAGGTCTATTATGAAACGAACTATTTTAACTTATCTCTTATATCCTGATTATGTTAAAATTATCCAAGATGTCGACTATATATGTAGCGGAAAATATTAACAAATGTCTAATGCACTAATTTTACATTATTTGGTTAATGTTAACATTTATCTAATGTCCTAATGGTACTGTTAACTATTCATTAGACTCATGAATAAGTTACAGTAATTAACAAATAAATTAGCTTAAGTTATAAATATTTATTTTTTTATTAATTGAACTTTATACAAAGATAACATAACTTAATAAGTAATTAACAAATACTAAACACAAATGTATCACAGTAGTCACTCGAAATCAACCAGAAGACGGACTCTTCGGGCCCTGATTGTTCAGCTCTCACTACTGTCTCTAGGGTCAAAATTTCAGTAAAAATACTGACGAGGCTAAAGCCCGAAAGATAATTATTCAGTTTTTTCAACATATATACGTAAAAATTAAATTACATTTTTCCATGATATTAGTTGTTTCTTCCAAGTCAGGGGAACATTTTCTGCTCTGTGTTATCTAGCTAACACGCCTACATATTTAGGTATGTCTATTTGCATGACATTAGAGCATCATGTTATCATTTTGTTGTTATGATATAATAAAATAACTATGTTAACATTTGTTTATTATGTACATTGTATTTAGATTATTATTATGGATATATTCTTTTTTTTAGTTTTCGTTTTTCAATATAAAGAATAAATTTTGAATAAATTATTGAAATATTATTTTACTTTTATATTATATATACTTGAAAAAAGTTCCACAAAAATTATTTATAGTTATTTACTGAGATACTACTACACCTATACTTTTCTGTAAATTATATGCTTATTATTGAACATAGTCTATATAAGAGAAATAAATTAGGATAATGGAACATTAATATTGACATATAAAATTGTATTTATAATTATTCCTACATATACACTAGTTTATAGTTTACTATAGTCATTCATCACTTAACCCAAGATGCAGTAATTAACAAATCAATTAAAGAAGAATATAAATACTCTCTTTTTTTTTTTCATGTTGGTCAAATAATAACAAATACGTCACTCGACTACAACCAGATGACGTACTCTTCTTGCATCTTCCAGCGGTCGAGTCATATACCCACTCTCATGCCATACTATCTAACAATAATGAACAATATATTAGTCGTGACATATATTATTTTATTACCATTACGTATGTTTCTCAATTTGTAAAACTCTAATGTTTCACCTAGTATTGGTTGAGCTGTAAATATCATAAAGAAATATCATGAAAAAGTTATTAATATTGACAATGTATATTAATAGAAAGCTTTACATAGCCTTACATTTAGATACAAATATATCGATACTATTTGATGAGGAAAATTTTTTTGAAGATCTACAGTGCATTCTATATTTTTATATTTCTTTATTGAGAAATATAAACAAATACATTCTTTCTGTGTTCAGATTGTTTTATACAGATATATTTGTATATATATTCTGTGAATAGTTTCAATTCTTTTTTTTTGTAACTATAAAACTACGCTTTATGTATTCCAGAAATTGTTGGTCATTATTTTGTTTCATTTTGTAACATTCATTATAATCTAATTAATTGCCCGACCCCCAGACCTGTAATGTGATTATTATATTTAAAGCTGCGATAGGAACATTTTTGTAACCCGCGAAGTAGAAAACTTTTCTGGAATGTTATAAATTACAATGTTACAATTTTACTATAGCAATGTATACAATGAAAAATATAATAAAGTTCTTAACTAACAGGTAAAAGTGCGGTAATTTAGTAATTATTTCGTTAAGTTTAAATATGTTTTTCATTTTATTCATTTTATCATATTGACAAATATTATTATCAATACAAAAACTGTTATATGCATATTCATTTATTTATTTGTTTGACTATGAAAAAAAAATGGGACCGAATCAAATCAAACCAAATTTGACATAATCCTGCTAACTGCATACTAGCGCTCAAGTCGATTATAATATTTGATTTTAATCTAGTAATATTGAATAAGTATTACAATTACGTCTTATTATATACACTTCATACTGATTAATAAAATGTATCTTATCGTGGGTATCTATATTTTTAGATTATTGGTCCCCCTTTTCTCACAATTTTCTTGTTGATCTTATATAGTTTTTTCAAACAAAAAATAATGGTGCGTTCAAAATTTGGTGCTTTCACTAACTTTTGAAGTTACGGAAATTTAAAGTTTATTAAGCCTATTATTTTATATTAATTATCTAAATTCACGATAATCCGTATATTTACAAATGGCATACGTATGCGCATTAAAATTAAATAAGTTAGTAAATTAATTAAAATAAGTTAATGACTAAAGATTATGCATGTACGGATGTCGAAATAGACTCCAAAATACTTATACGTTAGTGGGTCTGGCTTCGATACTCGTGTAGACTTTTTCTTTTAGAACTTTTTTCAATCAATTTTTATATTTTTAATCAGTTCCTATTACCAATGTTAACGCTATTAACAATCCGAAGTAGTTTTGCATAATAAGGGATATTACGAGGGATATTTTTGATTTATGGGGAGAGTGAAGAATTTACCTACCCGAAAGTATTAAATAACATTGTGTAAACCAGTTTATACAGTAATTATTTTTATATTTTAATAATATAATATAATATTATTCATTATTGTCACATTAAAATTAAAAATATAAAAATAAAAATATGGTGGATATTTCTTTGTTCTCGTTATCGTTGTTGACTTGGATTTAAACGCACTAAAAACTATGAAAAAATGCTCTAAAAAATTGCATTTAACATCAATAAATAATAATAATTTAAATAATACCATTACCATAATAATGGTAATTTATAATACCATTTAAAAATGACAAATATTTGTTTTAAAAAAAACTTTTGTTACGGTCACATTATGCGACCCGAACGGCTGCTCCAATTTTTGCCAAGTAGGCATAAATTCTTAACCGCCCGATCCCAGTACGTATGGCAAGTGGGGAGACGCAATATACAACACGAGAATAATATAAACAAATAAATACGAGAGTCGACTTATTACCGTCATTGCGCGAGGTTTAAATTATAATTTTATACTTAAATTATTTTTATATTTTATTTAAATAATTGTTGTCTGTGCGCGTCGTCTCCGCCTGTCATCCGGATTACCATTGGTCAATCGCTTGGATCCAGATATCAGGTGTATAATTTATATATATATAATTACATAGGTGTTTCGTTGCTAAATATATACATTCCATTGTGTTGCTAAATTGAGAGTTTACTTATTTAAACTGAGATTAAATACGAGCACTGGGAGTCTCTGTGGGGCTATATAAATTAAATAGAGAACTTTAAATTTCCTAGTGCAGTGATAGCTTAGCCAACTATATCCTCAGGATTCCACTAGTCAAATCTATCGACGGACGTTCACTAGACGAACAGTACCGTTACACTTTGTTAAATACAAAAATTTGGTGCTAGTTTTGTACCTATATCTTAATGATGCATAATTTATTCTATAAATATATCAATTTTTATCACTAAAATAAACTACTAAATTAACAATATTTCTATAATACGAAAAAAATATGAAATGTGTACGACAATACGAAATAATTGTGATTGCGATATAACAGGAGCTAACTAAATATTCAATGTTATTTGATTGAACATCTCGGCTATTAATCTGGCTGTATAATGATAAAAACATTATTGAAATTAAAGTAGAACGATTAATAACTGGAACAAACGAAAAATATCCAGAATTAGAAAATATATCTTAAAGTAATGTTTTGTAATATCTACTTAATATGATTAAAATCGTGTATAATGCATAAAGTATAAATGTTCACTAGAAATTAATAAAAATGACATAAAAATAAAAATTTTGAATAATTCAAAATAAATATTTTACTTTTAAACTGTATAACTATACGTATCAAATTATGTATTAAGTATACATATTCATAGAGTATAAGAAAAAATGCATTTTGCTTTAAAATTTGGATCCTGATTAAAATACAAGAAGCAAAAATAAGTTACATATTAAATGTATTATTTTATTATATAGTAGTTTAATTAATACGAGAATTTAATTTGTAAATACTTAAAATTAGAGATATGGAACTTTAATTCATACAAACATTTAAATAAATTATATTGGGTAATACATTATCGTTAAATAATTTTGTTTTGTTATAAGTTATAAGTTATAACATTTAATTATAGTTATGTATTTTCTTTTTTATTCATTTTTTATTAAAATTAAGAAATATGTATGTCAATTATAATTCTCTCTCTTCTCTCTCTCTCACACACACACACACACATATATATACAAATTTAGTTTTCATGGAGAACTAAGTCTGTAAAACTACTATAAAATTGAAATTTTTAATGAATCGAAGAAATATGATAGGTACATTTATATAGATTTTTGTGTGTTTTATGCCTGTAAAATATAGCGACCATTATTTGGTATGTTTTTCGTAAAAAATTGCTTTTAGTTAGTACCATATTTAGTTTATTCTTTTAATGTCTCAAAAGGTTTTTCTTGGGAGAAGAAAAACTAACGACATTTTAACCTTTTATGAAATATGAAAATTTTATTAATATAGTTATATAATTATCTATACACTGATAATAGATCAACTTAAAATTATAGATAAGATATACGAAAAAATAACTCACTATTTATTAATTTGGTATACCAACTTGCTATTAAATTCAAAATAGTTTACAGATAATAATCAAGTATTTAAAATGTATGAATAAAATTCAATTATACCATATTTTTTTTATTCCACCACTATAGCAAGAACAATCGTAATTTATTTAAACAGACAATAGTTTAATATTCTTCTACCTGACGAACTTTGTCAGTGGTATAGGGATCCCATATAATGGCACCATATAAGCCAATAATTGGCCTTTATTTCAACAAAAAAGGAACAGTATAATACTTTGCATGAGGTAGTTAGCTTCAGATTTTTAGATAGTTTTATTATAATGCCCAAGACTCTTAAAGCTTTAAAACAAACCATCTCAATATGAAGACCAGGTTCTAGTTACTGGAGTGCTTGAAGCTAAGATCCAACATAAATCCATCACAACAAGAGAGAATGGAATCTTGAAAATAATAAGAAAATATTAGGGGAAGTGGATTTTATTGAATGTCATGGCTTTACACTTAGCTAAATACAGAGATAGACCTAATTTAAAAACTATCTAAATCACTCTGTATTTTAAGACAGTTTTCCATAGAGTTTCTTACGTATTGTTGTTTATAAAGTCATCAGTCGAACTGCTAAATTTTCATATGTCTGATGGACCCAGCTTCAGCAGAAAAAATAATTGCGGGATTTCGATTTATACTTTTTCAGACTTCAAAATTTTAATAAACATTTTTTTGAAAACTCATATAATTGTTATATTAAAAAAATTAGCCAAGACGAAATCGGTATGCCGTTTGCTAGTTATATTAGAGAATAATTTACAGTTTGGTATTTTTATACAGAACATAACAGCATAAAATATGCGGACAAATAGTAAAGTGATTAATATTATGTAATATTACAATTACGATTATTTTTATGAAATATATAAAATATTATATATTATAAGTGGGTATTATACTTATTTTTGTACAATACAACGTTTATGGGATATCTTATAAAAATATAAAGTGATAACTTACCATCTATTCCTGTATAATGTAGATAAAAGATGTGATTACAATACATATATACCAATATATACCAATTTAAGGTTAATATTATTTTAATTGTAAATATTATGTAAATTATTAGATTATTTATTCATTTATATTATATAGGACATGCCTAAAAAGATACATTTCTCAATAATAAATACAAAATGACAATTATAATTAATACAATTAAATTAAATCTAAAAGTAAAAGATGCATCGCTATTAGCAGTTCTCATAAGACGGAAAAGAGGAGAATTGCTGATGTAATTATCATTTGCACGAGGAATATGAAATGGGGTAATAGAATAAGTAGGGTGGGCTGGAACGGGAAGTTAATAAAAGATAATAGGGTAGGGGAATCGATTTTATTAGACAGAAGTTTAGACAAGAAGGAAATACTATATGTATGACAACGCACAGTGGTATGAAAAATGATTTTACGTGGCCAAAAGTACGAATTTAAACATTTTAAAAACATTAATTTTTTTTCGATAATTATTTAATATAGTTTTCTGAAGCTTTATATAAAATTTCAAATTGAGAAGTTGATTGAATAATTATGTAGAGCAATTTAAATACGACATTTTTATAGTTTTATTAAATTTTCTGATCTTTACACAACTATCTATTTATTTATTTTTCTGATATATTTTTTTTTTTTAGATTCTGAGCGGAACGAGGAATGTATTGTTTCTACAAAGATGTTTTTTTTTATGTATGAAAACATTTTTTCGGGTAGAAATAATTGTCCAATTACTACAAGTGAGGTATGCTATCGGTAAAAAATCGTATCATTTTGGTACTTTATATAGCTTATTTTTTGAATTTCTTCAAAGTTTTTTCCTAGGAGAAGAAAAACTACCAAAAATAGCAAAAATTACGATTTCCGTGACTTTTTATTTTTTATTTCGTGATAACTAATTTAGTTTGGATCGTAAGGAATAAAACATTTTTTTGAATACTAACATATGTAATATACAAATGTGGTAAAATTTTAGAACAGATAAGTTGATTATTTGGTCTAATAAAAATCTATGAACATTTTTATAAAAAAAATTAATATTACCTACAATATGGGTTTTATCGGTTTGAAAATTTTATAGAAGCCTAATAATATACTACTTAATCTTTTTATAAAATATTTTGAAAATCGTGACTGATAAATTTTTTTATAGGCTTTTTATTATATTTTTTTCTGATCTATGGAAACATTTTTTCAAGTAGAAATAATGGTCCGATGACCATAAATAGGGTGCCCTTTTTATACAAAATTTCATCTAGTTAGTACTTTATAAAGCTCATTTTAGGAATTTCCCGAAAGTTTTTCCTAGAAAAGCAGAAAATTGACAAAATTACGGTTTCCGTTGTTTTAAATTTTTAAATTTTTTTATTACTAATTGAGTTTTGATCGTAGGATTTAAATTTTTTTTTACATATTTACATATGTAATTTATACTTGCGGTAAATTTTGGAATGGATTATCAGTATAATATATTGTGATTCACTCAGAATCGTATTTTCTAATACAATATCATTGCATTCAAATTTTAATAATTATAATAAACCATTAATTTCTCTGAAAATCATAAGGACGAAGAAGGAACGTCTACAATCAACCTTTCCTTTTTTTTTTTAAATAAGTATTATATTTATTTAATTGAAATATTTTAATTTATTTTTTATGGACTTAAGCATTAAAAATACAAAAAATCAATTTTTTTCATCATATTTTTTTCTTCAATTTTGTGGAGTGCCAGTAAAATTTACGCAGGTTTACACTATTTTTAATGCATACATATTGAAAAAAAAGTTGTTTACTGTAATAATAAAAGAAAAATAATTGTATTTGTAGCCTACAAAAATTACTTTCATTAAATAAAGTACCTATATATTATTGTAAAAACCGTGATTCCAGTATTTATAAACATAATGACTTATAATCAAACTAATCTCAAATCTAGTTTGATTAATTACACGCTTTGATTATATTATACTTCGATTTAATTTATGCTGACGAATTAGCCATCACAATACAAGACGACAGCTTTAGAAAGATAGAGGCTAAACTCGCGAATATTCACAACGAAGTAGGAGAACACTACAAAAATAACTCTTTTCGACCGAATCCAACCAAAACTGAAATATGCGCTTTCCACCTACAAGATAAAGAGGCGATCCGAAAACTACTTATTCAGTGGAATGGTATTGAACTCAAAAATAATCAGAACCCAAAATATCTGGGCCTGACTTTAGTAGAACACTATACACTATACAAGGAACATTGCGAAAAAATAAAGCTCAAAGTAAACACAAGAAATGGCCCACTAATGAAACTTGTAGGATCATCATGGGGCGCTGAACCACAAACTATAAGGACTACGGCGATATCGCTATGCTTCTCTGCAGGTGAATATGAGAGTGCAGTATGGTGTCGCTCAGCTCATACAAAAAAATTAGACATAGCCTTGAACGAAACACACCGTATCATTACGGGCTGTCTGAAGATCACACCAATCGAAAAATATTGTACATACTTTCCGGCATATCTCCACCTCATATTAGATGAATGGTACAAGCAGACTGGGAAAGAACAAAAATGGAAATGGATACCAGGCACGTTATGCATGGACTGCAAATACTAAAACAACAATTAAAATCACGGAATAGTTTCTAAAGGGAACTACTAAGCTAAACGCAACACCAAGCAAGTCTAGACTAGAGAGATAGGTAGCTGAAGCCAATCATAATAATAAATGGCTACAACCAAGCGAATCCTTACCACCGGGTCATGAGAACAAATGGCCGATTTGAAAATCATTGAACAAACTCAGAACTGGTGTAGGACGCTGTAAAGTAAATATGGAGAGATGGGGACTACTTCACGACGGAAATACTACCTGCACGTGCGGCCAGAGTAAAGTACTTCCCACTTACTCGTATGCCCAGACTATCCGTACACACGCTCAGAAGAAGACCTTATACAGGCGAATCAAAAAGCTACTGACGTGGCCCAATGGTTGACGAAGACTATTTAACATTGATATATCCACCCATGACATTACAAGAACATACCAATTATATTATTATTCATACAAAATTATATTTATTAAATTTATTTTTATTTATATATATATACCTGTTACTATTTATTTTATTGTTTTTATCATCATAATGTTATTTTAGTATATTATGTATTTTGATATTATTTTATTATTTTATTATAAGTTATACTTATGCCAGACACGAAAAAATTATATTTCGATAAGATTCACATAGATATTATATCGTATGTATATACAGTGTGATTAAAATAAAATTCACTCATTTTATCACGAGAACAACAATATTTGCATTACTAAATTATATTATAATATAATTTAAAAACAGGGTTTACTGGGAGTCAACGATTGAAAATCATCAAATTTTTGTTTGATCTAAAATTGTAATTCTGATCACTTTGTAGGTACAATAATGACAAATTTTATTTTATTCTATTTAATCTTTTCATGAAATCATTAACCATTGAGATATATTCAGTACTGTACTTTAAAATAGTTATTATAATTTATATTCAATTTAATATAAGTAATTGTTTAGTTTCATGTTTATTGTAAGTTATGAACTATAATAATGGACTCACGATCAAATGGTAAGTTTAGTATTTTAATTAACATTTATTATTTTTTTATTATTATTATTTGTGCATATGATACAAACATAAATATAATAATTTTTATTTACTGTTAACATTTTTTTAATTCCAATTTAAAGAAAAAATTCCAGGCTAAATACTAATGATGATTTGATCCATATACTACTGATATCTTTAGATCCATTTACTTCTTCCATTCGGAATGAAATAAAAATATATAAACAAGTGTTATCAAATAGCGCAAAATCATTAATAATTCTACTTAGCTAACGGATAATGAAATTGATTTAAATCAATCTTTTTCTGAAATAAATTTGTCAGATTAATATTAAACTTAAAAAGATAATAAATAAACTATATTTAAATTATATCAATATACAAAAACATTATAATATCATAAAGACAAAAATTAATAACATGTAAATATGAAGGTAATACATGTTTATTATATTTTTTACCAGTAAGAATTTTGTAAAAATATACAACTATAGTTCTAAAATATTTTTTGTACGTTACAAATGCAACCAGATGTATTTTTTTTTTTATTGCAGTTAACAACTTGTTTTTCAATATGTATACATTGAAAATAATGTAAACCAAAAAAAATTTAAAAAATTTTGAATACTTACTTATACGTAAATTTTAGTGGCATGCCACAAAATTGAGAATAAAATGATAAAAAATGGATTATTTGTGTTTTTAATACTTAAGTTCAATTCGTGCAATGCGTAGGAACCTAATTTGAACTCTCTCAACCATGGCACTAACACTGGCTGTAGGGGGATCCCAGAAGATACAGCCATATTCAATGACGGACGCACCAGAGCATAATATAATAATTTAAGAGAGGAATAAAGAAGGAATTTAAAAGAGGGACGTAAAATGAAACGAAGAACTTTTAGTGCTTTACAGTAAATAGTCTTGATATCTTTTACTGGTGAATTGGATGGAGTGAAAGTGAAACCTAGGTCGCTAATGGAGATTTCAGAATAATGGATAGGGATATTCTAAATGTTTACCACATTGAGATCAAGAACTGTGTTCAAAAAAAGGAAAAAATAGAGCATTTAGAGATATTCAGAGAGACTCACCATAGGTAACTAAGTTTTTTATGTTCTGTTGGAGAAGATAACAACCAGAAATGGAATTAATACGTAAAAACAACTTCATGTCGTCAGCAGGTACGAAAAGTTTAACATGAAGCAAAATTGAAATTGAGTAACTAATAAGTAGTGAGAACAAGAGAAGAGAGAGGACAGCACCTCGAGGGACATCGGATGAGGAAGAGAAAAAGGATGAAGAAGAACCGTAGACAGAGACATATACTCGTAAATTACGGTTTGATAGATAGGGTCTTATCCAAGAAAGTAATATATTTCCTATACCTATAAGATCAAGTGTTCTTATAAAGGTATTGTGATCAACCTGTTCAAACACCTTAGAGATGTCTTTTTATATTACATCCACTTGAAAAAATGTAAATAATAAGTTGTAGGTAGTAGAGGAATGGTCAGGGCAAAAACCATACTGCTCATTAACGAGAATATGGTTAAGTGAAGAACGGATAAAATTTTAAAAAATTTTTATAATACAATAATAAACGTCAAATAAAAATTATAGTTAAAATTCTATTGTATTTTTCGAAACAAATAATATTTGTTACATAATATACTTATGAATCAAAAATATATATTTAATAGTTTTCTTCAAATAAATATAATTTAACTTTAAAAAATAGTGTATAATATAATATCGATTTTATTTTTCTTAATTTTACTGGTATATAGTGTATATCCTAAGATTTACCATATCCATTTTTTAAAAGCTCAAACTATAGTAATTGTTCCGAAATTTTGACATTTACAGAGAGTAGTCAGTAAAATCTAAGTTTTACTGGTATTCGTACTATTACCGTAATATATATACTAGTTTGTATTTTAAATTAAGTATACTTCTTGGCAATTGGTGATTAAAAGTAATTACCTACAACTTAAAACAGAAACTATTGGAAACTATATCACTTTGGACCAAAAATATATACTAGGTTTGTTATTCCTATATTAATATACATTTTGGATGAGTTGAAAAGTTATCAATTTGTTGTTATTGTTGTAACAATAGGTCAATAATCAGTGATTTTAAAAAGAATACCTTACTTTAAGTATTTCGTAATAAAAAAAGGAACTTACGAACCATAGACTCTGTTAAAGTTTTGAAATTTAATAACCATTAATATAAATATAATAAATGTAGTAAAACGGTATGAATAATCTATAATAATTAATATCATTAAAACATGAAAATGTAAACTGTTTGTGATTAGGTTTTTGTTGTAATCAGGAACGTAGCTAAGATTTTATTTCGGGTGCTGAGGGTTCCAATAAAAATGATTTGACTAATCTTATTGTTTTTTATTTTAATAATAAAATAGCTTAATAATCAACATACAGTTAAAACATTATCAACTGTTTGAACTACCCCCTGAATACGTTACTGGTTATGATTAAAATAAAAAGCAGGTACGAACATAATAACGTAAAGAAATTGATAATTATGAAATTTAGCGTAGGTATTATAACTTATTATTTATATTATAACATAAAACGTTTATAGAAAAATAAAATAAATATATATTTTTTATACCTTACAACATTATTTAATTAAAAATATATTTAGGTTTTCATATAGTTATGAAATTTACGTAATTTAGCATTTAGGATGAAAATGATGATGGTATAAGGTAAATCATAATGCATTATATTTGATATATATTCTAGTGTGTTATACACTAATGGATCTGAATAACAATGATGATTGGCTTTTAATTATTTATAATTCGAAGAAGAAAAACTTGTATTCAAAATCACCAGAAAAGCGGCAAAATTATGGTTCCCGTTATTTTTTTAATTTTTATTTCGTGATAACTAATTGAGTTTTGATCGTAGGCATTTGACATTTTTATGAGTATTTACATAGGTAGCTCACATGGTAAACTTTTGGAATGGCTTATAAGTATAATATATTATATATTATATATAATAAAAGAATTGTTTTATCTAATACAATATCCAGTCTTGTAAAGTATTTGAATAAAAGTATTTGAATACTAGTATTTAAAAACATTTTTTTTAAAGTATTTTTTTAGTATTTTTAATACATTTTAAAAGTATTCTATACGAAAAAAAATACTTGTATTAAAATAGGCACCGATAAAAATTTTTCTTTGCATTTTATTTTTAAACGTTATAAAATTGAGTTATTATGAAAAATTCATAATTTTTACACATTTCCTTGCCATTTTTTAGTAATGTACATTGTAATGTACGTCAGGACTGAAGGATATGAAAATAACAAGAATTTTTTTTCATGAAAAGTAACTATTAATTATATTCAATTGGGTAAACTTAGTAGATATTTTTTATTTTTTTAAACACTAGTTAACATATTTAATATTAACGAAAGAGTATTTTTACTCAAATACTTTAAAATGTTGAAAGTAATTAAAAAAAAAGTATTTAGAATAAAATTTATTCCAATTTAAATATGAGTATTAAAATACTATTTCACAAGTATTTTTTACAAGACTGGCAATATCATTGCATTAAAATTTTAATATTTAGAAACCACTAATTTCTCTAAGGACCGAAGAGATATAGGAGGAACGTCTAAAATTGACCTTCCCGCTTTTTATATTCAATTTTTATATAATGGATTACACTTTATTTTATGCAATATAATATAATTAAAAAAAAAAAAATATTTGTTAAATATAGTTTTTACTATTTTAAACCATAAATTCAATGTTAATAATATGCTATATGGAAAAATCTATCTTACTCAATTGTCCTTTGACTAAAGAAATAATTTAAATATAAAATTTAATTTTAATATAATATAATTTTAAATTGTACATAGCAGTTTATTTAAATTAATTATTGTTTGTAATATTGCAATACGGCTGATTATAATTAAATAATAATATTAATATAAGTTTAATCCATTTTTTTTACATATTTCTTATTTTTGATACCAAGTTTTGATTCAAACTCCTAGATAATTATTCGAAAATAGACAAGTCGTGTTTATTTAGATAAACAACAGTTTTGTTAGGATATATTAATTCTAAAATTGTAATGTTTATATTTCGAGTAGGTATTTAATTGTATTATTTAAATAATTTCAAAAATATTTAGTTTGAAAAAAATCTTATAAAAGAAATAGTTATTTTTTATTTAAGAATTTTTTAAACTATAGATACTTTTTCGAACCAATCATTGATTTATGTGCCGCTAGTATTGGTTACGAATGAAATATATCTTGTATTATAACTACTAATTAAACTATTAACTCTAAATAATGAATGACTGAATTAATAAATAAATATAGGGTAGTATAGAATAATTATTTATTTATTTATTTATTTTATTTCTATACGCCAAACGGTAATTACAGAGGGGAAGACAATTTTTAAAAATATATATACAATAAAAAGCAAACAGTAAAATAAAAACTATACAAACAAATACAAAACAATAAGTGTAGATGATTTACAAGAACTCGTTAGTGACTTTAATTATTCTATTGAAAGAGTGGAAGTAACAATAATTTGTGAAATGGATAGGAAATGAGAACTGAATAGGACACCGAGTATTGTGAGAAGGAATTCTAAAAGTAATACGTGAAAGGAGATCAGGAGCATCAAGGGAACCATTAAAGAGGGAATT
Source organism: Eriosoma lanigerum (assembly GCA_013282895.1). Lineage (NCBI taxonomy): Eukaryota > Metazoa > Arthropoda > Insecta > Hemiptera > Aphididae > Eriosoma > Eriosoma lanigerum. The sequence continues at coordinate 3,310,834 of CM023359.1, forward strand.
AAAAAATTTAAGGTCGAGAACGACACGACGGGATTCTAATGAAAAGATATTTAAATAGGAACGTAAGAGCAAATAGTCGTGTTTATAGATGGGTAAAAAAAGACGGTAAGCAGCAAACATTAAAAACTTATTTTATACTCTCTCAAGGCGCAATAGATCCTTGGCCAAATAAGGGTGCCAAACAACAACACCATATTCCAAGAGGAAACGGACCAAGGCTAAATATAGAGTACGTAGACAGGAAACAGATCTAAAGCCTAATGTGTTACGTCTGATAAAGCCAAGAACTTTAAAAGCGTTGACCTATGGAAATATCAATATTACGATTTATTAATATACGGAAAAATTAGAGGTAAAATGTATCCCAAGATCCCGTATGCTAAATACACGCTGTAAGACAGATCCGTTAAGAGAATAAGAAAAGTGGATAGGTGTATGAGATCTTGTGAAAGAAATGATCTCATCCTGAAGGAGAGAGCAATCATCAGAAGATTTTATTCTGTGAAAATCTTTACGTCGTCGGCATAAAGAAGAAAATTGACAGAACGGAAAAAGTTAGAAATTGAATAGACATATAAACAAAAAAGAAGGGGACTTAAATGGCCCCCTTGAGATACACCAGAAGTAATTTCTACAAGTTTGGAGAAAGAGTTATTAATTTTGACATATTGAAATCTACCGGTCAGATAAGAGCAGTTAGATAAAAGGGGTTTGCCGACACCAATTAATGATAATTCACTAATTATGGTAACATAATATAATTAATTCATAATAATATACGTAATATATGAAATAATTCAATGATAAATAATAATAATAAATATCGGAGTAATATACAAAATTTCAATACAAGACTTACGCGATAATTAATGGGAATGGTCAATGATAATTACTGTCGAAAATTGTTGTGGGCGTAACAGCTAGTTTATCCCAAATGAATAATACAAAAAAGTATAATAAATAGCAATGCGTATGGAGTCGCAGTATGAAAACAACATATTTAATCTAGGTAAATAAAAAATAAACATGTGTAGCGATTATTGCAAAATAAACATCAAAATTTGTCGCAAAAGTCGTAACCAATCATTTAACGTGAAGCGAGAGCCAGTATCTGTGTGTCTGTGAGTATATCGTTTGTGAACTTACCGTCTAAAATTAACTAAATGTTAATTTAGCAACATATTTTTTCATAAAAAAGTGTTTGTCCTAATTAAGCTAATATTGAGTAATTTTCGAAAATATGAAGTAGATAAAAATTAATTAGCAAACACACTAGTCCTATGTCGTTTATAATTTTTTAACTGTTTAATTTTAATTACCTGCTTTAGAGGTTTGATAATTATTTTTCAATACTATAATAAATATTTAATAAAGTTGCATTTATTTTAATAAAGATTAAAAATTAAAGTATCATAAAAAACTATAATTAAATTTATAATATCATATATATACAGAATGATCAGAAAAAATTATCAAAGATTATCAAAAATAACAGTAAAGACATCATATGAAATTCCTAAAAGATCCTTCGGTACTTTACTTAAGTGACCATAATAACGATTACTGCTTAAGAGGAAGTATAAAAGGGACCTCTTAGGATTTACACTTTTAACGTCAATATCTTTTACTTTCGATCAACTGACCACGATAACGAGGACTGAAAGATATAGGTACGAGATACGATACATCTTAATATAATTTTAAATATTTTATTGCCTCTGTGTGTATTAATAATTGTGATTAATCTGTATATATATATACAAAATGTCCTAAATTCAATTAATAATTAAAATATCTATGTCGTAAATGAAGATTTTTAAAATTATTATTTAAGCAAGTAAATGTTTAGGAAAAAAAAAAAAGTTATGTAATAATTAAATATGGGACAATCTGTATATTATGATGAATAAACAAATGTTTATCTAATTTATCAAGTTTTTAGCTTTAAAATAATGGACTAATAGTACTGTATTATATAACCTACTTAAAATTATAACACCAATAATTCTAGTCAAAATCATCTAGTTTCTCACAAAATACCAAGAAATAAGGTATAAGATTATGAGAGAAACGAAGAAAGTATATGTTTTACAATGATATAAGCATCCTTTTTTATGAATGAAGGTACAATTTTGGACAGAAATAATGATCGATTTACACTAAGAACAAGGTATGCTTTTAACAGAGAATTGCATCTAATTGGTACATTATTGACTCATTTTTCAAATTTCTTAATTTTTTATTTAGGATAAGACAAACTACCAAAAAACTGCATGATTCATGGAAACTATAATTTTAACGTTTTAGATTTTAAATATTTTATACTAATAAATTTAATTTTAAATGTAGGTACTTGAAAATATTTTTGAGTTTTAACATAAATTTAAAATTAACGTTTACGGTTTGAAAATTTAATATGAGCATAACATATTTTACTTTACTCAGTTAAAAAAATGTTGTAAATTAGAATTTTAAGTGAAATCGAAGTTATATGATAGTTTTATATCGAATTTTGAATGTTATAAAGCATAATGTTTTTGATTTTACGCTAAGCTTAAAATTTCATGTATTTAATGATACACTCAAGAATATGCAAAAAAATACAACAATTTAAAAAATCTAAAGATCCATTTTTATCACGCTTTTAAATTTAAAGTTTTCTCTAAGTGTTTGATCTTTAGATTCTGAGCGAAGCGAGGAATGCATTGGTTTTACAATGATGTTTATTTTTTGTGTTTGAAAATAATTTTTCAGGTAGAAAAAGCTATTCGTCCGATTATCGCGAATAGGTTATGATTTCAGTAGCAAATTTCATTTAATTAGTACTTTATTTGGAGCAATTTTACGGCTTTCATTATTTTGAATGTTTTTAACATAACAATTTAATTAAGTTTAATCATTAAGTTTGGATCATAGAGCCTTGACATTTGTTTTGAGTAAATTATACAATTTATTAAATTTCCAATGTTTATCTGATTAAGACAACGGTCTAATATTAGTAGGTATGATTTGTCTTATTATATTTCTTTAATTTATAGAACGTTATTAGTTATTTATTCCTATAAGTGTGTTAATTAATTATTAGAAAATAAAATATTAAACCAAATTAAATAAATGGACTGATAATGTTACATTATGAATTTGTATTTTTGCATAATATTATTAAAGTTACTAATTATTTATGTGGTTAAATAGCCATAAAATTATTTGAGTATTCAAATAGGTAATTTACATGCGTGGTAAAATTTTGGAACGGATTAGTTGATTTTTTAACTAAATATAGAGCTTTAAATTTTTTCCAAAAATGTAACTTAATTTAACCTGAAATTTTAGATATAACGATTTGAAAATTTAATAGAAGCCTGCTTGTATAATACATAATTTAATTACAAAATATTTTGAAAATTGAAAGTTACATTTTTTTAAGAAAACAGTTTTAAGTAGTAAAATTAAACATTATGATATTTTATGTGTTATTAATGTCTGAAAACATTTTTTTCTGGTAAAAATAACAATCTGATTAGCACAAGTACGGTATACTATCGGTTGTTAACATTTTTTAACATTTTTTCCTTAGGAGAAAATAATCTACCAAAAAATTGAGGAAACTCGGAAAAATTAGTTTCCGTTATTATTAATTGTATTAATTAGTGATAGTTATTTGAGTTTGGCTTGTAGGGATTTGAATTTTTTTTTAGTATTCACATAGGTAATTTACATGCCGTACCAATTTTGTAACGTATTATCAGTAAAATATATTATATTAGATTCAGTTTTGCTCAGTCTATTCAAATCGTATATTCAAATGCAATATCATTACATTAAAATCTTAATTATAATAAATCATTAATTTCTTCAAAGATCGAAGAGACGAAGGGAGGAAATTCAAAATTGACCTTCCTGCTTTTAATGTAATAAATTTCTGAAAACAATTTTTCGAACATTAATGGTCTGATTACTACAATCATGGTATGCTTTCAGTAGAGAATTTAGTTAAGTCAGTACTTTATTTAGTGATTTATCGAAATTCTTAATATTTTTTTTAATATCACAGGAAAAGCGAAAAATTATTAGATATATAATCTTTTTAATTTCCCCAATCAAGATGGATGTATCATCCATTAGTTTATTGGATTTCAATGGATATATTAATCATTTCTAACTATTTATAATTAATTTTAATTATTTATATTTTATTAACAGTTAACTTACGTTTATACTTCTTAACTAATTTTGATAAATATTTATAAAAAAAATATCATATTAAATTAAATGTCATACAATAAATTTTTTTAAAGTAAATCTATTTATTTAATTATTATAAAGTTATGAGGTATTTACAATATACAATTTAATTAATGTTAAGTAACGTGTAGTCAACAAACAAACAAATAATAAATTCATAGGTATATGTTTTAGCTTATAATAATTACTTACAAATTAAAGGAAGAGAAAGAGAGGCCAAAATTATATGAAAGTATATTATAGTAATGGGGTACTTCATTTGTTTCATAAACATACCTACGTGATTCATTGGAATTTGATAGGTAACATAATTTACATTATATAGTTATTATAATTATTTCGCAGAAATAATAATTTAAATCAAAATTTTAAATTAATTACATATATCTAATAGGTAACCAAATCAATTCAATTAATACTAATATATTATAATGCAGGAATTCTTTTCTTTCGTTTGTATCTACATAATCAGCTATACGCAACCTGAATCCTTAGCTGTCTTTTTGAATCATTCTTGTTTTCTAATACTAGTAATAATTTTCCTAATTACACCACTAAAGGATCTTTAAAAATTGATTTAATTGTTTACCTTTATCTATTAATATATACTATAAACATAGGCGCGCGCAGAGTTTAAGGTCGGGGGAAGCAAAAATGTATATCATTCTTAAATTTTAACGGCCCACAGGCTACAGATAATTTTTATATTCTGAGCGAAGCGAAGAATCTACTTTATGGTTTTACAATTATATGTGCCTATTTTTAGCTTTCAATAGAGAATTCCATCTACTTGGTACTTTATTTAGTTCATTCTTCGAATTTTTTAAAAGATTTTTCCTCGGAATAAGAATTATCACGTGAATATCATGTAATTTACACTTAAAATAGCTTAACTTATAGTAATTGAATATATTTTTTGTATGATCAACTAGGGTATTTTATATTGCCTCATTGTACGATTCTACAGCTTGGATCTGTTTGGCTCTTTCAAGTCTACCTATCCGAACCGTTTAGGAGCAGCAAGAGCTGTCATTATTTTCCGAATCATGAACATACTCAAACAATTGATAAAAATTGGATATTTATTTAGTATTGAATTTTTAAACTTCTGAACTATTGTTCTCTATTTTCATTTAAGTATTTATAATATTGAAGTTTTTATATACGATAACTTCTCAAATTACTGTTTACAATTTCTTTAATATCCATATAATTTTTTTTATTATGGCTCATTGGCTCTACAGTCTATAAATAATTTTTTAAATTAATGCACACCTAACATTAATTTTCCAAACTGAAGTGACTCGGTTTTAATACCTTTGGTTTGGATATATTGTAGTTATAGCTTTAAAGATTCACTTTTTTGCAATACAAAAACGTTATTTTTTAACAAAATTCTTATTAATTTTTTATCTTTGAAGAATATTTATCTTATTTTCTTTGAATTATGTCTAACACAATAAATTCTGTAATTTCATTAATTGAATTCCCCAAATGTTTTATTTAAGAGGAGAATTAATTGAGTTAGAATTATTAATTACTACTAGCTATAGCTTTTTGTATTAATTACTTAATGTCTTAATATAATAAACTAAACATATTTAAACAAATACTTACCACCATATTGTACTGAAAAAATATGCCACGTGTTATATTATATACCATTCATATAAACGATACAATGATAGGTACCTTTTTTTCCTAAGTACTTATTATTTAATTGTATACTTAAGGCTAATGAACATATGAACTAATAGACTATTAAATAGATCATATTTATTATTATTTTATTTGTTATTTATATTATTAAGTCTGTAAAACACTATTATTATTATTCGTTTAATATTTTTTAATTTTATTTAGTTGTTGCAATTACAATTTCTATAATGAAATTTAATTTGTTGCATGCGATATTTTATCACATTTTTCAAACTTGTGCTAGTAATGATTACACGATTTAACTGTTATTGGCAAAATAAAATAATCATCTTCTACAATTGTATATGATGTATGGTTATTAATTTAATATGTAAATTACCATAAAAATATCAAATATTGTGTTTATTATTATAATTATGTATATTATTTTATATACGGTGTATTCTTTAGTAGGTATATGTATCTTAATTATAAATATGTAGCCAATTAGGTTTTGTTTAGATTGTTATATAACTTACCATAGTAATAATGTGTTTAATATTTTATGTATGGTATTAATATGTATCTATTTAGTATAAACATGTGGCCACTTGGGTTTTGTTACGCTTTAACTTTTAATTATAAATTAAAATAGTATTGTATTGTTCTCATGTTCTCAAATTTAATCAATATAAAAATTATATACATCTCTATCTCCATCACAAGCCTATCTTAAAGGAAATTGATAATAGAATTACAATTATTGTAAATATTTAAACAACTTATTTGTATATGAAATTTTTTCGATCAATAAAAAAAAAAAAAAGTAAACTTTTTATTTATCGTAATTTTGTACCATCAAAAATAGAGTATTTTAAAATAAATTTAGGTAATAAAGGAAGGGGGGAAATATAATTTTCAATTTCAATACTATGTTTTTTTTAATTTGTTTCATTTAAAATTTACTTAATAGAGTAAATATATTTGTATTCATGTTTAATGTATAACGTGATATTATTATATTATGTATTTCAGTAACTTACAAAAATATAACATATTAATATTGTTTATGTAATCATCAAAGGGTAGATCACTCGTTGGTAGTACTGAAAAAAAAAATCCTAGTATACACTATTATAACATATAAACATTGTTAAAATGATAATATAAATAATATATAGATCTATAATAAATAGATGAATATTCCAATAATCATAAAAATAATATTTCCAAAATAAATTGATGTACTGTTTTTATTTTATGTTTCGCGATCTGTCAAGAAATAGCCTACTTCTGGATGTTGAACTATTGCAATTTAGAAATATTTGTTTATATGTTTATAATATTTATGTAAATGTTAATTATTGATACCGTATTTATGTAAAATTGTTTGATTAATCATACTTTGTAATTATAAAAAAAAAAAAAAAACTCATTTCATTTTATTGTCCGAGTGTAGGTACTTACAGTGCTTCATTACTGTAAACAATTTTAAAATTATCAAATAGATAATAATTATTTTCAACCTGAGAGTGCATACAATTTAGAAAACAAATTAAAAATTAAAATTACATTTTGGTAACGGCGATACGTTAAGTTATTTTCATATAGGTATATAATTTAGCACTTTTACATATTAGGTATATCATTGTTTAGTTATTTGTGTTATACAACCCAAAAATTATTTGAATTTTATATATTTGTTAAAAGATAGGAATTATTGAAGAATGAATTAAAAATAAATTTACAGAAAAGCGATTCACTTTTGTAAAAAAAATAATATTAATTTCTAATGCATAGAATGATAATAAATACGTTGCCACTGAATGATATTATATGGATCAAATTAATTTAAATATAGGAATTCCAAAGTACCTGTGCATATAATCTTTTATTTTATAATTATTAAAATGTGAGGGATTTAATGTCCTAAAAACATTAAAATATATTATATAAATTCGTGTATAGTTTTGGCAATTATGAATATTTTTTATAAGAAGAGAGAAGCTAAATTATAACTTTAAGAATGGAAGGAATAAATCACAAATAGATTGTTTGATGTAGAGGAGGCAAAGTATAAAAAGTGTAAAGTAATTCCTGGTGAAAGCGTAGTAACATATTGGACCGGCTGGAGTATCAGCAGAGGTAAGGAAGGTATTAGGAAACTTTTTTATAAGGAAATCTTATAGAAATAGAATAAGGTATATATTATATAAAGTAGATTTTGTGGAGAAATACACGGAGAAAATAGAAAATCGTGTATGGTATTTATAGACTTAGAAGAGGCGAATGATAAATTCTAACGAATTCTAACAAAAATGAGAAAAATCAGGCTAAGATGATTTATTCATGTTATGAGCAAAGATGATACATAGGCATTTAGAGTTCTTATGAAAATTAATATAAATGGTAATAGAGAAGAAGGAAGATAAAAACAGCTGACAGATGAAATTGATAGTGATAATATGTAGATACTGGTGTGAGTGTATAAGATGTAGATGATCAAAATCTATGTAGTTGTAGGACTAGGGTAGCCGACCATTTTATAGTTGGGACGTAAGACGAAGAAAAATAAGAATATTCATTCATATACTAAAACGACCACATTACAAATGTGCAAAACGTTTAAACATTCACAATATAAATTAATAAAAATGGTCTTATTTGAAATAAGGTGTTATTATTATTTTATTTTTATGACAAAATTAAATGAATATGAAAATGTTGTATTAATAAAGTTATAAATTTAATGTGAATAGTGTAAACAAACTTTATGACTCAAATATGCTACAGCTGAAATTAAATATTGAGGGTTTGTCCTATCTCGGTTTGTCATCATTATTCATAACAATGAGGTAATTACGTAGTAGGTGGTAGAAATTTTGAGAAGAACGGCATAAAGGATACCATCCAAAAAACTAGCTCTTGGACCTGTAATAATTGAAAGAAGGAGCTGTGTGAAACTAAATAAATAAAGAATAAAAACACAATTTAAAAATTAGCAGAAATTTTGAAGGAAAAATGATTTGGAGAGGGGGAGCATAAACAATTAAATTGGTAATTTTAGTTGGGGCAGCATAGTTATAGGAATTAAATTACTTGTAATTTGTATAATAGACTGGTAATAAAATAAGGAGAAAATATAATTTATAAATTGGATAAGATGGGGAAAAGAAATTTAAATATATAAAGAAAGTGTGTTGTATGAAAGGAAAAGATAATAAAATACCACCAGAAGAAGCTATGAACCTGTGAAAATGTGAACATTTCAAAGGATAAAGGAGGCACTAAAGACCAAAGAATTGGTGTATAGATTAAATAAAGAGTGATATAAAAATATTTTGTGTAAATGTACATCAGGTGGGATATATTTTGAATAAAAATGTGACTGACCCAATCTTATTGGGAGTATAAGGCGAGATAAAAGGATATAATTAGGTCCATTACAATGAGCATTTCAGTCACTCAATAAAAATACCATACAGGGAACATAATAAGTTTGTTATTTTCAAGGTGCTTGATAATATTTTTCTTCTCCGGTTCATTTTATAAAAGTTATACTTATTATTTATAAAACAGTAATATAGTATGAGAATTGTTACTTACTAAATTTATATCTTTTATTTTCGGTATACATTTGTACTAGACAAATAAACGATTATAAACTTAATAATTAATTACACATTTTTTTAAGCTACAAATGGTATATTTACACCATTGAAAATTGAATAAAAATTTTAAACCTAATATAATATTGTTTGTTGAATGTATTATATATTTATTAGCATTTCATGACTTTTAATACTATTTGCATCAATAGTGTCCATTCATGTTTAACTAGCGCGAGCTGAGTTTTTGGAACCTTACATATTATTGTCAATGTAATAAAAATAAAACATTTTTTTTATGTTGGTGCTGGTTGGTTCTTAAACGACCTGAAGCACAATACATTACAGGTTTCAACTATACACACGAATAGATACAAATAATACATGGTATACAAATATACGATGCGATATCTATTCACAACAACTTGAGCTTTATCTAAAATATTATCAAAACAAAATATTAAACATACTAAAAATGTGTGTATAGTAGGTACGAAAAATTATAAATTGTAGGCTCTGTTATATAATATTTATGTACCTACCATAACATAAAAATATTTAGCATATCATAAATCATAATAACATTATTATAGTACGATAAATAAAATCATTCAATCAGTGTTTAACATTATTTTACTATTATTTTATAAATTAAATGTTTATTCATTTTTACAAATGTATTGGTTTTAAATAATTATATTTAATATATAAAGTACCAATATGTGAAATATTAAATATGAATCTTATGATTACTTACTTGTATTGAAATATTCTATAAAAATTAGTTATATCAAAATTAATTTGTGGTTAATCTCATATTAGTAATATGGTTGTGTACATAATTGAAACAGAATCTAATACTTATAAATAGATGGTGTAATAAATTACTTTTTTAATAAATTAAATACTAGGTATAATAATTAAGCAAAATAATAGAAAAGATTTATGGATACTTTGTTTTTATTATCTATTGTGCTTATTTGAATACGTCAAAAAAAAGTTTGTGGTCAATGTTAAAAAAACCGGGAAGGTTGATGAAACAATCATTAATAAAGGCAGAGAACGGCAAAATTCAAGGAATATACAATTTTGATGTACTTTAATTTCATTATATTATAATAAACAATTTTTCTATTTCATATTATTTGATAAATAAAGAAAATTTATAAAATAAATATTATTAGTAAGTATACATTGCATATTTAACTGAGTTATCGTTTTTTTGAATATAATATTATTGCATTCAAATCTTGGTTATAATATATTATTATAGCACAATAACATTCTACCACTAATTTCTACGAGAACCAATGGCCCAGAATTCATTTCCTAATTTTTTTATTTATTTTATTTGTGTTTTAAATTTTAAGATAATTACTAATTATGTATTTCTGGTTTTAATGTTAATTTTAAAGTATATTAAATTGAATTGAAATCGCTTAATAAAAAAAAGGTTTACGCAATTTTTTTTTTAATTGAAATTTAATCTTAAGGATAGTCAATCTTCACTTCAAGAATATATCGTATTTTCTACACTTCTACATACATAGTATTATAAATTACGAGAAGTTAATTATTTTAATTTCTATAGTATAAACTTAGTCTGAATATCTATTTTCTTATGAAAATTATAAATATTTTTTTGTATTACAGTTTATAATTATGAATCAAATATTTACTATTAGATTACTTTACAAATATAATAGAACACAAAGAAATATTCTATCGTTTCAAGATTTTTAGAAATTATTTAAAGGTGTGTACAAACCATTTACTGTGTCAACGAATTCTTTATAATTTAATAGACTGTATAGTTGAGTGGCATTTTCAACTAAGCAGATAAAAATTTGATAAATCATATGTATTTTTATAAAAATATTATTATAATTATAATACACAAAATATCATTTTTTTAATATGGTACGTAAATTGATGCAAAATGCATTTGAATTGAATTAATTTAAGCACAAATAGTTAAAGTTATAATATGTTAGCATTAATGGTAAATTGTTACTTACCATAAATTGTGTTTGTGCCGTATAATATATAGTCTATAATTATTGATAATTTTTTTCATGAAAACCCAAACATTTATTAAATTAATTACATTTAGTGTCTTTTTGAATTAATATTGAATACATGATACAGTTTATCATGAATCAAATTCATCGTAGACAGCTGTGACGGTCCTTGGTTTAATTGTACGAATATAATAATTATTTGCTAAAAATATGTTATTTAATAAAAACACTGGTTAAAAACTATTTGGGTTATACGTAATTAAGGACTTACACAATAAAAGAACCGAACCCATCACAAATCACGTCTAGTCTAAATTTAGTCTAATCTTTATTTAGTTCATTTTTCGAAATCAATCAAAAGTTTTTCCTTAGAAGAAGAAAAACTAAAAAAAAAAGGTGGAAAATCGGCAAAATTACTGTTTCTGTTATTTTAATTTTTTAATTTCAGGTTAACTAATTAAGTTTTTATTGTGAGGACTTAAACATTTTTTTGAATATTAAAATAGGTAATATACAAATGAGGAAAAATTTTGGAATGAATTATTAGTATATTAGTATATTGTAATATATTATGTTTCAATCGGAATCGTATTTTTAATGCAATATTATTGCATTCAAATATTAAGTTTAATAAAACACTAATTTCTCCGAGAACCGAAGGGACGAAGGAGGAACGTCCACAATCGACCTTCCCACTTTTGTAGACTCTTTTTTGGGCAGAATAAATAGTCTGATTACTATAAGTAGAATATGTTTTTCGTAGTGAATTTATCATAGATTCTGAGCGAAACGAGGAATATGTGTTGTTTTTACTAAGATGTTTTTTTTTTATGTATGAAGATATTTTTGGGGTAGAAATAATAATACAATTACCACAAATAGGGTATATTTCTGTAGAAAATCGTATCATATTGATAAGTACTAACTAATGCTAGTAAGCTCATTTTTCGAATTTCTCTTTAGTCTTTCCTTACGAAAAGAAAAACTACCAAAAAATGGCAAAAAATCGGCAATATTACGATTTCCGTAATTTTTAACTGTTTATTTTGTGAAAACTAATTGAGTTTTGATCATAGAGTCATGAAAATATTTTTGAGTACCAAAATAAGTAATGTACAAGTGTGGTATAATTTTAGAACGGATTAGTTAATTTTTTTGGATAAATATAGAGCTTTGAACTTTTTTGTAAAAAAAATAATATAACCTACAATTTTGGGTTTATCGCTTTGAAAATTTTATAAAAGCCTAATAATTTACTACTTAATATTTTTACAAAATATTTTGAAAATCGTGGCTGATAATTTTTTTTATAAGCTTTCTATTTTTTTGTTTTTTTTTTGTTTGATGTATGAAAACATTTTTTTGGATATAAATAATGGTCCAAATACCACAAATAGGGTACCATTTCCGTACCAAATTTCATCTAGTTGATATTTTATTTAACTCATTTTTTTAATTTCCCAAAAGTTTTTCCTTAAAAAGCGAAAAATTTGAAAAATTACGGTTTCCGTTATTTAAAATTTTTTATTTCTTGATAACTAATTGAGTTTTGATCGTAGGGAGTTAAAATCTATTTTAAATATTTACATAATATGTAATTTACACTCGTGGTAAAATTTTAGAATGGATTATTAGTATAATATATTGTAATTTATTGAGATTCACCCAGAATCGTATTTTCTAATGCAATATCATTGCATTCAAATCTTAATAATTATAATAAATCACTAATTTCTCCGAAAGTCTAACGGACGAAGGAGGAACATCCTTAATTGACGTTCCCGCTTTCTTTTTTTTTTGTTTTGTTTTGTTTTGTTTTTTTTGTCTGAATGTCTAATGATTTCAAACTAACAAAACTGTAATATTATTTTTTTTCTCTTCGATAGTAACAAAATACCACATCACATTCACCGCAAGCATGGACCTGTTGATAACCCGGCCGTTACGGTGTCCGTGTAGTCGTAGATCAAGAACCGAACAATCGTGGTATTACGACTTTCTTTGTTTTATCAACCACAACAAAAAACGGTTATTAAACTGATTATTCTGATTGCGGACGAGAATAAACTTACATTTGTTCATACAATTAACTGGTGTTGAATTAATTTTTTGTTTATCCCTTTTCGTTCCCTTCGTAAAAAAATTCGCCAACTAACTGAAATACGTATACAATAAATTCGACCACCCTTAGAGTGCCGAAACAATAATATCATTGCATTTATATATTAATTATGTTATAACAGTATAACACAATATCATTCCATCACTATCCTAATATAAAATTTTTAAATATTACGTTATACTCAAAATAATGATAATTAATCATAAATATATTGATAAACAATATACATATACGATATATTAAATCATATATAGGTATGAATAAATATTATATAAATAGTATGTACCCAATATAGATAAATAATTGTAATCATTATTTAATTATTTATTATGACATTAATTGATTAAGTGACTGCGATGAATTGACACGAGATAAATTCAGGTATATCCGTTATATTTATTATATAAATAATAAGATATTTGCACACAATTAGGACTATGTATTGTATACATAAGTAAATAAATGCATTTTCGAAAAGACTTACCTGTCAAAATGGTACACAATGAAAAACGTTCAAATTTCAACCATTCATCTAAAAATATATATAACGAAATATGAAATTAAATCATATTTAAATAAAACAATTGTTATATAGATCAATTTTAGATTCTGAGCGGAGCGAGGAATGTATTGTTTCTATAAAGATGTTTTTTTTTTATTATTATCGCAGTGGGGTATGCTTACGGTAATAAATTGTGTCCTCTTGATACTTTATAAAGCTCATTTTTCGAATTTTCCAAAAGTTATTCCTTGAAAAGCGGAAAATCGGCAATTTTTATAGGCATTTTTTTCTGATGTATGAAAACCATTTTTCGGGTATAAATAATGGTCCGATTACCACAAACAGGGTAACACTTCTATACTGAATTTCATCTAGTAGGTACTTTATTTAGCTCATTTTTTGAATTTCCCAAAAGTTTTTCCTTGAGAAGCGGTTAATTGTTAAAATTACGATTCCCGTTATTTTAAATTATTTTGATTATTAATTGAGTTTTGATCGTAGGAACTTGAAAATTATTTTGAGTACAAATATAAGTAATATTTACGTTTAGTAAAATTTTGAAACGGATTTTTTTTTTTCTAAATATAGAGCTTTGAATTTTTCATTCCAAAATTTTGTTACATATGTACACCGCAATGCAAACCCTAATAAAAATGTTGAAGTTGCTACGTTTATTTTAATATTATTTATTTTGTATTAACTAATTTAGTTATTGTGATAGGTTATTCATTCTTAGCATTTTATTTAGCTAATTTTTTTAATTTTTCAAAAGATCAAAATGTCCGCTTGAAATATGAAAAAGTATAAAAAATGATGGATAATCTGTAAAATTGCTGTTAGTTGCCGTGAATTAAATATTAAATTTCATAAAATTAAATATTTTGTGATAAATCATGCAGTTTTGAATGTAGGGACTTGTAATTTTTTTTGAGTATTCTCATATTATTAATTAACATATATGGTAAAATGTTTAACGAGTTATCAGTATAATGTATTGTATATCTGACTGAGTTCCGCTCATAATCGTATTTTAAAATGCAACATTTTTGCATTCAAATTTTAATTATAATTAACCATTAATTTCTCTGAAGACTGAAAGTACGAAGGTGGAACGTCCGTAATCGACTTTAGATATAGGTATAATTTACACGTGTGATAAAATTTTATAATAATCAATTTGTATAATATTGTATTATATTAAGTTTCTCTCAGAATCGTATTTTGTAATATAATATCATTGCATTCAAATCTTAATTATAATAAGCCACTAATTTCTTCAAGGACCGAAGGAATGAAGGAGGAACGTCCAGAATCGAACTTCTTACTTTTTTAATTATCCTGGTCACAAATTGTTCATATACTTTAAACTTTTAATTGTAAAGTCAAAATTTCAAAAAACTTGAAAACCCTATTATTAATATATGTTGAACAAAAACTATTCAATATACAATATAATGATATAATCGAAGAATTTAACAATATTGCTTCTCAAAACCTATATTTAATAATATTATAAATTGTTTATTTTAATTATATTTATGTTCAATTGTATTCGATTTATAATTTCCATTACTTATTTAATAAACCCAAGTTAGTTATTATAATTATTTAAGTCTACAAAAGTATTTTATTACTGTGTGAATTTTAACCTATCCTTACCTATACAATAAATAATTAATCAATGGTGAGTGTGACTATGTTGTATAAGTAAAAGTATGGATGGTTACGGTGTGTTTTTAGTATTTTATTGTTTTTTCTAACGTTATTCTATTATAAAATGAATACAAATATTTTCAAATCATATTTCTATCGCTCCTATATATCCTGCGTTTATAAGTGTCTTAAAACATTTAGAAAAAAATACTTACCTACACCAGCTGTGGATTTTTGAATTGCATATTTGATATATGTATTTGAACACTCTTGAGCATTTGAACATTCTAATAAAAATAATTAATTCTAAATTAATCTTGATTAAATTATGTTTTAAACTTAGTAATGAATAAATGTAGATAAATAATATTAGAAACGGTAAAGTTGACAAAGTTTTATTTATATTACTTATTATTTGATAAAAAGTTCTTTGAACATTTATTTTTATATATAAATATGGGAAAATCCCAAAATAACAGATATAATTTATATTATCTGAAAATATACAATAAGATACATATAGAGATAAAATTAATTCAAATTAATAAATATCAACCCTATTTAGTCAAGAGTGTAAGTCAAGATAGAATACTAAGAATGAAATAATAAATATAATAAGAATAATATTAGGGATCAAGTATTTTAAAATCAAGTGAACCGTAATGAGGAGATCAGTAATTTTAAAATGAAAACAGGAAGATACAGAAATTCGTTCTAAACTCATTCCTAAGTTGTACTGGCACATACAATATTAACAATACTACAATAATTTGTAGCAGTGTTTCATGTATACTTAATAATACTATATTAATGAATTGACATATATAGTATATAAGTGTGCAGTACAGGTATTTGAGAGATACACATTAGCAAAACAGGTTGATTCGGATTTCAGTGATAGCGCAAGTGATTGGGTTTTTCATAAAGCATCTGCTTCGTACAAAACTACAACTCGAAAATGATTATATTTTATATTTTATGTTTGTAATTAGTATTTAAAATAATATAAGTAGTTCATCATTTGAATTAAAGGAAAATAAAATTTCTTTAAAAGTTATATATATATATATAAAGCTATATATATATAGCTATAAGTAATTTCTTTTCGATTTTTTTTAAACAAATTTGAAAAATTTGGGTGAACATTTGTTTTTAAAATAGTAGGTTGGTAGGTGCTGATATTTTTAACAGCTTAATCTAGAAAAACACTTCGCACTACCACTGCTCGGTTTCAAATATATTGAAAAAGTATGCGATGTCCGAAACTGAACAAAGGTAGCTTGACCCATCTCAGATATTTGCGGAGAAAACAGGACTATATATCCACAGAGTTGGTGTTGCGATGACCAATGGAACGTGTAACGGGTAATAGCCGGACATTGGAGTGCGGTAGCTGTTGCACTAGTTATGTATAGAGTCTATCGTGGTATCAACGATTTTAGGATATTGAAAAAAAAGGAAAACCAAAAAGATAAGAAAAAAATATACACTGTGGATGGATGAAGTGGAAGGATGTTTTTTATGACAAGAGAATGTCAAAAATTGAAAGATAAGTATGGTAACGCAGTATTAAGGCCAGAAATATTGTATGGATTGGATCAGAGTGTTAAGCAGTGAACAACAAATAGAACAGAGGTGGATATAAGAATATTAAGATTCAACTATGGATTGACTGGAGAAGATAAACAAAAAATGATTGCATAAAACGAAATGGATGAGTTACATTAAATGTACGGAAAATATGGGAAAATAGGCTGAGATAGTAAGGGCATGTTTTAAGGAGAAATAACTTAAAGACATTGAGAGTTGGTATGTTGGAAATTAATATAGGACGAGAAAATCGAAAAAAAGTTGGATAGATGTTATGAAAAATAAAAATTATATGAAAATTATGTGAAGATATAATATAGTGTGAATGGATAAGATTTATGTGATCGAAATCTATGGAGGTGTAGCACTAATATTGTTGATACACAGACTACGAATAAATAGAGAACCTTTTGTATAGTTATACTATATACTGCACGAAATATCTAAAAAATAAAATTTCAGTGTCTCCTTACGATTATTATAACATTTTCGGATGCTAATTATTGTGTATAAAATTGAGTTATCAAAAAAAAACAAAAATAAAAAAAATAAAGATATTGATTTATCATGTACAGTTGATCAACCATATTATTACTTTGGAAATTCTTATTTTATTATTTGGTCACTCTGAAACTTTACATTCCAAATACTTTACGTATTTTAACAAACTAGCAAACGGCATATAGATTGACTTTGGGGAGTATGCCTTCGGCGTACACAAAAATCTTTTTGTGGAGAAATATTTTTTTTAAGGAAATTTCGATAAATGTTTTATCCGCCTTCGGTGAATTTAGGGGCGTCCGCGATCTAGTGGTCTACAGGTGACACCTTTTGGCGGCAAATCGTTTATGTTTTGTAATTCTGGAATTCTTAAAATTTTCCTTTTCGGGAACCTTTCACGTGGTTACACGGCAGCAATTATATTCTCTTGTTTATTGCATCATCTAATCCCTTATGGCAGTCAGCGAAAAACGGAATCTATTTTTCGAAGGAAAATTGTGGGAAAATTGATTTCCTGTAAGGAGTGCGATTATGTCGTACTCGTTAACATTATTCGACGGCAAATTTATTCCGTCATAGGTGTACGACTTCATCGCATACGACAGATATCCAAGGCAAGTTTATTCCAAAGGCCGTCGATTCGGGTGATGGAGAGAGATAGCGTCATCAAACAATCGCTCGTCTCTCTTTAACAGATCTTTTTCCTCCCGTTTCGATAAAGTTTAAACGATTTTTATAGTGTTTTTAATGTATTAAAATGACGATTTAAGTAGGTAAACCACACATTCATAAAACAAAATTTATCATGATAAAAAAATATTTTATTCTCAAAAGCCAAGGACATACGAAAAAGTATTAGACTGCACAATGCCACAATATCAGCTGTTGTATAATAATCATTAATAGTCTTATTCTATGATAATAATTTTGACACCATGGATTGATATTAAAGAAATTACTATTATCTATGCATAGATGTACTTAACCAATATTAGTATTAAGGTGTGACCAATATGAATTTATATAACAGGAATAAATTGATATTAATATTGTATTTTCGTTTTACGGTCGACTGTTGATTGATAAGACTAAAATATTTTTTAAATAAATAAACTGTTGTGTACGGCATAATTCCTTTATATTTTTATATTTTATACTTCTTTTAAATTTCATATATCTATTTTAAATATTAACAGTAAATACTTTATTAATGAGTGAAGCCGTAAACTCTATACTTGTACTTAATTAATTTTAAGCACAACATTTTACAAAGGTCTTTGAGCCTTTATTGTCGTTTTAAAATTATCGCATTCATATTTTAGAAATATAATCAACATATTTATTATATTAATACAATAACGTCAATAACATAGAACAGTTGGAAATCCAACATATATATATATATAATCCAATATATACGAACTGGTAAACTCGTAAACTGCCTTCAGAAGAAAATTCTTTTTCGTCCAAGGAGTATACTTGAAATGCTTACAGACACTTTGCTATGAAGGGAAATTTATTAAAAGTTAAAATAACTATAATATTGGACCAATATTATTTCTATAAATATTTGCTTAGGCTACACACGTAACAATATATAATGTTTATATCATATTTATACAAATGTAAGCGACATACAAAACATAATTAAAATACACAATAAATTTACAATATTGTCATAAAATAAGCAAACACTTTTTTTAAAAAAGTCATCAGTGTGACTTAGCTAATATTAATATTAAGGCGTGACCAATATGAATTAATAACAGAGATATTTAGAATAATATTGTGTTATCATTTTACGGTCGACTGCTGATTGATAAGACGTCAATTTATCAGTAATATTTACATTTAAAATCTTTTAATAATATGCCAAATCCAACATAAATAAATTGTATGTAACTATTTTGGTAAATATACTACTTTTACGTAAGTACAGTTTTAATAATATTAATATTGTATGTCATACTTTTAATTTCATTTTGAGTGTTTTAATAATTTTCTCAAAACATTTTATGTATTCAAAATTTCAAATCAATATTATGCTAATCTTATACACCACACAATATTTCATGTTACAACGGAGAAAATTAAGTAAATGATATGAAATGAAAGATTTACACTATATATTTTATATTAATTAATTTACAATTTTATAATTTTTTTTTTGTATGTAAATTCCAAACTAAAATGAATACTTTAATGAAAGTACTAACACTAAGAACTGAAAACAATAAAGCATGTGGCTTTGAATATTATATCAAATATAACTGGTTAGCAAGTGTACTGTAGCCTTTGTATGGTTATTGTGTTACAATGAGTGCATCAATATCAACTACGGGCAAAGTCATAGAGTAAAATGTTTTTATGATAACAACATATAAGTATATTAATTTTTTCTACACACATTTAATGATTTTGACTAAGACAACAACAACTTACTATTGCTATATTTTTCTTTTTACAGGTATATAAGTGAGTATTTTTTTTTTTTGTAGTTTAAATTACAATGTTTATACGTGTAATGGACATGGTAGCCTTATATAAAATTTGACGTTTTTCTTCGCATGAAATCATTCATCATGCTATTATTATTAAATCGAACATTTCGCTGTGATTTTTCGCAAATTTTATTTCACAAGGACCGTGTGTTTCGTTCTCGGACTAGAACGGCTACCTTTAACCTGCCTATCATCCTACCTAAAGCGACGCCTAAACCAACTGGGCCACCGTAGACGATGTGATTAATAGCTTATATAATATTTTCCATATATTTAAACTCGTTCGATTACAGCGAAACGTACTATACGATTTTAGACATTTCATAAATAATACACATATCAATAAAAATGACGGTTTTACGGACTTTTCAACATTTAAAACGTCCAATTATACTACAAAAGTGCCTTTTGTCGCGTCGCGCGTAATTTTTTTCAGTTGCCGCACACACATACGTAATACGCGATGATGACGCGAAAACTCAAAATAAGTTATCGACATAAATCAAAATACACCAGCGCACCGTAAATAGTCGTTCGAGAGTCCTATAGTCGTAAAACGATCGTTTAAACGTTATCGTACCGGGAGGAAAAAGATCCATTAGAGAGAGAGGCGCCGCTCTGAAAACGACCATACAATAACGCTATCTCTTTAAACACCCATATCGGCGCGGGAAAAACTCGATAAGCGATAACCGTTATCGTCTCTACGGCAAAACGCCACGGAGGCGAACCGAGATTAGAAAAATTCCGAGTTAGTGCCATGATGCGGGAAACTTTAACTGTTTCCATAAGAAAAACCGTAAGTCGAAAAATTCCGAAATCTTTTTCAATAGTTCCGGGATGGAAAAGTGACCGCGAACTCTGCCCACGATAAAGCCGTGCGGAAAACAGGTGAATTTTAATAATTTAAAAATGCTAAAACTGCCCCTGAAAGAAACGACGCGAAATTAACCAACATTATATAGAGAGAAGATTCCACCCCCTGGCCTGACCCCAAATTATTCAGAGATAAGAAGAATAATAAAAATAAGAAGACATTTTTACACTATCATTGACATTAAACATAAAAACAACTCCAAACTAACAAATTATGTTGAGTATTATCTAATAATTGAAAATGTATTTCAGCATAAATGTGGATATTCAAATATTATTGTTATATGAATAGTGCCATACGAGATGCTTACTATCATTATCCATACTTTTAATATCAATATTCCATTTCCTGAACACATTTTAATTATAACTACTATATTGTGTGGTAGTTATAATAAATTATAAATTGATTTTCTACACTCATACGTACAGTATGTACGTGGACTATCTGATAAATAAGGTGCAAAGTTATTTTAAGTATATACCATTTTGGTAGGGAATTTTCAAGATTAATAATTTAGGAAATAAACTCAGTTTTATATATATTATGAATATTATCTTAAGTGTTTTATCAATTACGTAATAATAAAAATGGAGAATTAATATTTAATTAGATTAAAGAAGTCTGTACCAACATTCTATTTTTTAATTTTCAAAATGTTTTTCCAACTTAAATTCATAGAAAAATAACCGCAGTTTATGGTCCATATTTAATTTCTCAAAAAAGCGTATCAGTTAAGTGTTCAAAATTTAAGTGGAATAAGTGGTGAAGATGAAGCAAGAAGTCCAATGGTATAATGGTCGACTAATAAGCCCTGCAGATGGGCGACTCAAAATTTGAGAAATCGCCACACAACTTAATCACCTGAGTTGTATCATTTTGTCCATGAAAAATTAAATTTCGGTAAGTTTATGCACGTTGGATTCACTATGCTTACAGAAGACTACAAAAATAAATGCATGTTAACATATTCAAAGTAAGTTATAATAAACATGACCAATTAATAAAACTATTACTGCATCTTTTGTAAATCCAAACAGTATTCAATACAGTTAATTTTTTAAATAGTTTCATATTATCCATATAACATAGAAGACGGCTATGACACAAAATATTACTTGCATTATGATTAAAAATAAAGAATAGAAGAGATGACGAGTTTTTTTCTTCCACAATTTCACAACTTGGTATAGGGCAATCAAGATAAGATTTAAATAAAGAAACTAGAGGTATTTTTAGTAGAACACTGTATCGATTTTTTTAGAAAAATCAGTAAATATAACATTTACTTGCAATTAGCTATCGAAAGCACCGAAAATAAATTTATTAAGTACTTAATTAACAGTTATAGTAGAAACAACAAGACGAAACCCATGCTTCACTTATATTAATACAAAAAAATGTATGCTAATAAGAATCAATGATTCAATGATTTAAGAGATGTGTGATTGAAAAAATATAATTCTATAATTGGAGATAATAGACGGAATTCCTCCTTAAACATCAGTTTAAGACTGGTGTGATTGAACTTGACTTAACCATAGTTGGAAATAAACCTTTTAGGAAACACTTAAAAGTATTCACAGAGGAGAAAATATTATTAAACAAAGATGAAACAAAAAAAAACACAAAAAACCATCAGAGCCAATAAGCGGACATAGCAAAGAGAATCAAGACGTTGGAACATATCATCACGAAATTTATATTGTAAGGGAGATCTAAGTTATAGAAATTTTGTATATAGTTAACTAAAATAAGTAGTAATGCAGAATAATTTGAGAAGAAATAGGAAGAGAAAACGTATTTACAACTTTAAGATGAAATCATCACATTGATTGATAGTGCTCTGCGAAATGTATTATTAGCTCATTTTTATTAATAAATTTCTAAAACCATGCCAGTTATCGATAATTGAGTTCTCGACTTTCAAATATGAAAATGATAGAATTTTTTGGAGTCATATTTGTATCAAGCAAGAAAGTACAAGAGGTGAAAATTCTATATAATGATTTATACAGGAAGTGGATTAAAATTTTGTATGTGCTTTCTTTTTTAGGAAGATGTTTTTTTCTTACAGAAAGGAGGAAGACAAACAATTATTGTTTTTAGGCACAAAACGCATCACAGAAGAATTTCTGTGATATTCCTTTAGCAATTATTATCTATCTCATAGTTACAACCGTGAAGACTAGAAATATTCATAATCTTCATGGCTACAAATATAAATATATATATATATATATATATATCATTTACTTATCATAATATTGAATCTTGATAATATTTATTTTATATTCTACGATAAATGAAATAATTGACCAAAAATCACTATCATGATGAAATTAGATAGTTGACATTTCAAAATATACTTTTTTTAACTATTTTATGAGATGCCTTAATTAAGAAAAGTAATATAATTAATATTAAAGATTATAATTTTAATATTTATATGTTAAAAATAATTTTTATTTACTTACGTGTCTTATATTTTTTGTAAAGTAAGTTTTCTTTAGGTGATACATCGTTATAATCATCAATCATTGGCAAAACTGAAATATAATATTATTTTAGATAGCCATGCATAATTCAACACAATATTATCTTTGTTAAATCGTTATTAACAAAAATTATATATCAGTACTTATATGAGTAGAAATCATGTAACATATAGAATATAAATTTTCAATTTATTATAATCAAAATATAATTTTTTATATGTTTAAATTATTGTGGAATAATCTATACACTCTGAATAGTCAAGGATATGATGGAATTTTAAACACAACAGGATGCTTTAAAGGAACTTAAATAGCTGTGAGAGGAACTTATCCCAAAGTTTTATAGTATATGACTACTATATTCATTAAAGTTTAGCTCTTACTGCATATTGTGATACCTAACGCCCAAACAATTAAAAATTGTTTGGGAGTGATAGAAAAAATGTCCTGCTTTTACATCCAAATGCAAAAATATTCTGTTACACATCATTGATAAACGTGACTTGGATACAAAGTCAAAATCTCTGAAACGTCTATGTACCAAGAAATGGACATGATATATGGCCATTAAGAGGATTGGAAGCGGTGATTTTCTTTCTCCGTCTATCAGACATGAAAGATAGGGATTTAGACGTTTTATACTTCCTACGTTACGATAGATATCGTAATGCGATAAGTGATATGAAAACTGATTTGAATTCATCATCAAGTTTACTTTAGATCGACTTCCCACTTTTTAAAAATTTGCTTCCTAGATCTTCTTATGTAATTAAACAAATTGTAAATTAAAAATTTGTAAACATTCAATTTTTGAACAACCTAGGACAAAAAAGGGGTAACGTCAATTTAGGATGTTCCTCCTTCGTCCCTTAGGTCCTCATAAAAATATTCCAATATTTTACTACGCGTGTAAATAACACATGTATATATTCAAAAACAATTTCAAATTCCTACGATCAAAATTCAAGGAGTTATCATTTCATAATAAAAATTGTCAGTCTTGGAGAAATTCGAAAAATAAGCTTTATAAAGTATCAAGATATGATACGATTTGCTACCGAAAGCATACCCTATTTGTGATAATCGGCAATTCTTTCTACCTGAATAATGGTTTCATACATAGAAAAAAAAACATCTTTGTAGAAACAATATATTCCTCGCTCCACTCAGAATCTAAAAATGAAAAATATGAGAACATCGATCTCTAGTATCTTGTATAAAAAATTCGTTTAAGAATTCTGTTTTTAAAACTCTTATCGCATCACTAAATCTATCATTACGTGGGAAATGCGTTTTTATACATTTTTGAAACTGTAGTTGAATATTTACATGTTTATGCGCGTGTACGGGGACACTGTACAACTGATTCGAAAACATTTACTCACACTAATAATCATTTGTTTCACACAAATACACTGCGCAACGTATATAATTTTATTATTGCCTATACACAACTCCTAAATAAATAGACACTTTTAATCCCCTTAATAATAATATTGTTTTGTAGTTTAAATATTATATGGTTATGTTTCTATACAATTTTCTATCTGTTAAACCCAAAATTTTAGGTAATAGGCAAAAATGATTTATTTTTGATAAATAATTTATGTTTTTGGATAAATTTCAAAGCACTATATTTAGTTAGAAAATCAAAATTTCAAAATAAAAAAAAAACCGTTCCAAAATTATATTACGTTTGTAGACTATCTATGAAAATACTCAAAACATTTACTATTCCCTAGGTTTAAAATTGCATTAGTTGTTATGAAAATTTAAAATCAATTATGTCAAAATTACGATTTCCGTAAATTTGCTGTTTTTCTGTTATTTTTAGGTAATTTTTCTTCTCTTTAGGAAAAACTTTTGAGAAATTAGAAAAATAAGCTAAATAATCTACCAACTAAATGCAAATATATCCTAATTATTGTAATAAGACAATTAATATCATTTTTTTATTCGAAAAAATGTTTTCAGACTTTTGAAAAAATATCATAATATTCAATTCGATTTAATATTCTAAATTTATAAGCTTATAAAGAAAAATTGTAGCTTACGATTTACAAAATGTTTTATAAATAAGTTAAGAGGTTATAATACTCGCAGTATTGTTTATTATAATTTTAGAAAATGTCGAAACCGTTAAACTATAAATTTCAGGTGATATTCAACATTTCCTTGTGATCAACATATTGTGTGCAATAGTATAGAAAACAATATTTATGAGGGAATCTCATATGCATTTTGCATAATAATTAATGTATTGGTAGATATGATGAATGTAAAAATCCATTTTTTTTAACATTTTTAAATTTCTCTAACTATTTATTGGAATAATATTTTATAAAACGCATATGAGATTCCCTCAGAAATATTATTTTCTACATTTTTTATTATAGGTGTTTCAATCCTAAAATTACTTTAACAGGTACTTTTTTATGTTTTGCATGAACATATTTTTACGTTAGAAAACCGGGGGTATAATATCCTCTTAACGACTATGGAATTGTTAAAAAAGTGTTATTAAAAACACGCAAAACACCGTAAAAGAATGACACAGAACAATGATCTGAAGCTGGTTAAAGTGGTTGAAGATGCCGAATTCGGTCCACAAAAACAAGCACGAAAAATGACGCACGACGGACGACGTGAAAAACAATTGGCAAGATGGGCACGGGAAAACAAAGAACTAAAATATCCTAAACGGCAACAACAACATATCATGACATAACATAACATATCATATCATGCGCCATGACCCGTACACTGTGGCAAGCACGATGACTAACTAATTCATCTTGCAAACATTTTTGCGAATATTCGTTGGCTGGTTAATTGTGACAGTCCCGCGATAAAAACCGCCTTGACAATAAATGTATGACGAAGGACCAGTGAATTATAATAACTCACAAACAAAGAAAATAAGGAACGTTAAACGAACATAAAAGCAACGAATAAAAAAAAAAAAAAAAATTGTAAATACTTCAAGGCGTAGGATATCGGCAACCCTATGCACTTTAGTTTAAAATACATTATTTAAAGGGTCAAATATTAAGATGGGAAACACAATATTGTATAACACCTACCTACTAATATATAATATAAATATATATATATATATATATTATATACAGAATTTAAAAATTAAATGTTTACAATACATTTAAACTGACTGCTGGTAACTGGAAGTTGGGATGATTGGTGATTGAATCCGACGACCTTGACGGCCTCTCATACGTCACACCGGGTGCTGGCGGACTTACGCCGAAAAGTTTATGTTAGTCAATTTTCGAAACCCAACCCCCATTTTATAGAGTATTGGAAATATCACGACATGGATCGTTATACTTTGTGATTATTTATACGTAGTAATAATAAATAAACGATGTCTTACGAAATGAATATAGTTAATTTTATTCTCAGTGTTCGAAATGGAAAATTGTACGATCCGGAACGCCATAAAATTAATTAAAGCCGTAAACAGCACCAAATTTTAGAAAGGATCAAGCTCTTCCAAATTTTATGCCAATATTTATGTAATTAAAAAAATTAGTAGTCCCTATTTTAAAAATTTTTATTTCGTAATTAGTTAATTTTTTTAGATTGTAATGTATTAGAGAAAAAAATTTTGTTTTACCTACAAAAATTGAAATAAACAAATCACTTTATTATCTCGTTAAAATATTAAATTTATTAAATAATATCACTTTACTAATTAAAAGTTTTTAACTTTCAACTTGTAATTTTATGAATTTTATAATTTTCGTAACACCATTCCGAGCACTATTTATTCTATATTATAATTGAAATTAAAACGCTCACAACGACAAATGATTATATATATTCTTGTATAAATAGTTTATAAATTTTAATGTATTAATGGCGATAAAACAATAATGATGAATGCATTTATAATATGTATTCACAATAACGACAAAAATAAAAGGTTAGGTTAAATATAACAATTTTGTAAATTACGTGTAATACTCATGTACAACAAACAACGAGTGACAAAAAAAAATTACGACTCAAAGTTGATAATATATTTTAAATGACGTGTACACAATCGAATGACGACGAACGAACAACGGTAAAAATGGTGATCGCACAATGCGAGAAGTATAAAACACACGATAAACAAAAACGATGGAAAAACAGTAATGTTAATAAATCATAATATTATTAAATGGTAATACGTTCACGGTGAACGGTGACGAACGACAAAAGTTTAGACACGAAAAACAAAAACACAACAATAATTATAATACAGTATTATATTGTATATTCGTGTTAAAACAAATTTAACGAGTTCTAATATAGTAATTTAGGTTTTAAACAGAATTTTAAAAAAGGATTTAAATTTATAATGAAATTTCTTTTGGATAGTGTGAAAAAATATTTCATTTTTTTTTTTTTCATTTTTAAGCATTAACATATTAACAGCATTATCGATTACTCTTTATGAAATTAAAAACGTTTCCAAATATTTCATTTTTAAAAATGTTTAAAATGTATATTTAGTAATTTAGTTCGTACAGTCCAAAATAGAATTCATTACTGACATAAAATTGATTTTAAAATTATTTTTTTAATTTAGCTAATAATATTGGAACTCGTTTAGATCTATTTTGCCTATAATATTCTATACCGAAAGCAGCTTTAACACAACTTCGTTGAAAATAGGTTGATAACATTCGACGGAAAAATGCAATTGACTAAGTATTTAATTATAAAACCATTTTGTTTGTGTGGTTTTCATAATATTTTCTAACGATACAAAAGTATAGTATTATAATTTGTTGTATTTTGAAATAATTTTTTCTAATTTTCAACCGGAATGAAATATTTTTTAATTAATACTTAAAATCATTGTTATGAGATTATGTTATTCAATATTTCTATAATAAAAAACTTACTCATATGTCTATAACAATTTGAATAACTGATAAACGCCATAAATGTAATAACTAATAATATTGAAAAATTACACTTGTCGAAAATCAAAGTCATTTTTTATTTGATTATATATTATCGGCTGGCTCAAAAACAGTATTCGTGTTAATATAATATAGTAGAAGTAAGCAGAATAATAAAATGTATAAGAATATACTGAAAGTTTTATATTTTATAACATATTTTTTATATGGTTAGGCTTATTTGTTTAGATTATTTTAATAAACTATTTGTACAAATGTATTCTAAATATACATTTTTTAGTTTAAGTGTATTATTTTCGAATATGAAATATATGTGTAAAAACGTCATATTTATAAACAGTTTTATTAGAAATAGGACTTGAATTTTTGAGACGTGAATAGACTTATTTATAATTAACAGTATTACATTGAATATATTATATGATTATCATCTTAGTTCTTAATTTCAAATCACAATTTATTATATGCGAAAATGGATGTGGCTGTTATAGAACGCAGTAATTAATAATTTGTGTTGGATGTCATCGTTAAAAGCACTAATGTCACTTTATATTATCTACGAGATATTATCAAAGATTATAAAAAAATATTTAAGATCAGTGGTGGATGGTCCCATAAAGGATTTTCCCTGTGGGCTCTCATCGTATATTATATTGGTGGCCTCTTGCAGCATCAATCATTTTGATTTGTTCTTCAATAATTTTTTTTTTTCAATTTAAAATAAATTCATCATTTAGGTAGTTATAATTAAAATGATTAATTATTATTGTTATTTTTCAATAATTTAATACCACGATGCCACAATGGCAAAACACAATTTCCTTGTAAATTTTGAATATAATTTGTTATTTTTAATTTAATAAGACAGAACATAACTATTAGAACCGCGAACACCGCACGTCAGAACGGTTATATTTCATATTATCCCAATCAAAAATCGAACAAAGTGTGTCCATATGATTAGATGACTTTTTTCTGAGCGGAGCGAGGAATGTATTGTTTCTACAAAGATGTTTTTTTTTTTCTTTTTATGTATGAAAACATTTTTTCTGATAGAAATAATTGTCCGATTATCACAGTGGGGTATGCTTTCGGTAGAAAATTGTGTCCTCTTGGTACTTTATTGACCTCATTTTTAAATTTCTTCAAAGCTTTTCCCTAGGAGAAGAAAAACTACCAAAAAATGGCAAAAAATTAGCAAAATTACGATTTTCGTCATTTTTTATTTTTTATTTCGTGATAACTAATTAAGTTTTTATCGTAGGGACTTGAAAATTTTTTTGAATACTAACATTGGTAATATATAAGTGTGGTAAAGTTTTGGAAGGAATTGGTTGATATTTTGTCCAAATAAAGAGCTTTGAATTTTTTTCCAAAAAAAATTAATATTACCTACAATTTTAGGTTTATCGATTTGAAAATTTTATAGAAGCCTTATAATTTATTTTGAGTACTAATAAAGGTAATATTTACGTTTAGTAAAATTTTAAAATGTATTAGTTTTTTTTTTTTTGCTAAATTTAGAGCTTTGGATTTTTTTCAAAAATGTTTAATATCACCTGCTTTTTTGGTTTAATGGTATAACATTTTTATAAAAGCATACTCATATGCTATTTAATCTATTTACAGAATATTTTGAAAATCGTGACTGACAATTTTTATGAAATGATAACTCCTTTATATTGATCATAGGGATTTGAAATTTATTTTGCATATTTATATATGTAATTTACACTCGTGGTGAAATATTGGAATTAATTATCAATATAATATATGTTAGTATAATGAGATTCGCTCAGAATCGTATTTTGTAATGCAATATAATTGCATTTAAATCTTAATAATTATAATAAACTAATAATTTCTCCGAGGACCGAAGAGACGAAGGAGGAACA
The DNA here is from genome assembly GCA_013282895.1 of Eriosoma lanigerum. Classification (NCBI taxonomy): domain Eukaryota; kingdom Metazoa; phylum Arthropoda; class Insecta; order Hemiptera; family Aphididae; genus Eriosoma; species Eriosoma lanigerum. The sequence goes on from CM023359.1 coordinate 3,341,419, forward strand.
TCTTAAATTGACTTTCCACCTTTTTAAAATATGTACCTACTCATATTATTAATGTCTCCTATTTGTACTTTTGTGCCATAGATATTATTCTTATAATTCTTATAAGTCTATTATTAATCATCAGGGATGTATTGGTAAATAATTTAATAACGTTTTGAGTATACGCCATATTTTTCTCAAAATTACATTAAAAAAGAAAAAAATACTTGAAATCATTATTATAACATTAATTTTTTTTTTTTATATTTTTAATCAAATAATTAGTTTTTATCCTTAATAATTATTTGTATAATAACTATAAATGAAGTTTAACTAGAACTCTATACTTTATTAAATGAGAATTACGTACGGAATGACAAATGTTACGTTAATAATATTTTGTTTTTATACAACCAGTCAGTGTTTATCACAGTCATATATTATTATAAATACAATCTGATGAAATCATTGACAAAGTAGCTTCTAAAAGGAAAGTACTAAAAAACCTTTTATTGTTTTAAAATAAATATGAATAGTAATGAACCTTGTAATATTTATTTTAGTTTTTTATTAAAATACTTAATAATTATATTGAATTTGTGAAACCAACAATTTTTTTTTTTTCATTTTGGTGGCCCTTTTAAAATATTTTCTGTAACAAAAATACTACCTATCCACCCCTGTTTAAGATTATATCTAATTATTAATAAATCATTATAATTCGAAAAATTAACGATAGTCAAATACCTATTCTAAAACTAGTAATAAAAAGGAACTCGTTCCAAAATGGAACAGATTTCTGGAACGTGTTGAAGGAACGAAGTTTGGAACTGCTTTATTTTAAAATAAAGGAACGAAGTAAATGAATGAATTCTTTTTTATGAACGTGAACGAAAGTCACAGTTCAATTCCTTCTTTTGTTTATACATTTTGGTATAATTTAAAATTTACTTTGTTTTTACGCGTTATGAAAAAGAAAATATTTTTAGTTGGTTTAAGTTGACTATTGAGTATTAGTAATGAGAGGACCCATAAACACCTAGCTTATAATAAGATATTTAGATATAATTAAAATAACTAAAGTAATTAAGAAATTTGATTGTTTATAATTTAAATTATATTATTAATACTTAAAAGATGGAAGTACTTACAGGAATATCAGAAAAAATATAATTAAAAAATTAATCAATTACTTATTAATTATTAAAAATAATTAATTCTATATTATAAATTTATATATCTTTATATATTAATTAAATTGTAAAGTTTCTATTTCATTTTATACTTTATGTAGTAATTCAATTGAAGGGTTAAACTTGGAACAAAATTGTTGATATAAATAGGAAACAAATAAGTTGTCTGTATCTCCTTGGTAGTTGACTTCAAATATTAACATTTACTAAAATAGTTATGGAAAAAAAAATTTGTTTTTCTGGATAAAAAATACAACAACCATAGAGTTTAATGGATGTCTCAACTATTACAATTCCGAATTTCAAATTATATTTAATTTTCTTTTTATTTCTTAACATAAATCAAAAGCTTAAGAAATATGTCTTACGGTTATCTTATTAGACTCTAATGATAATATAACTTTTATTACAATAATTTGTATAAATGATTAAATAAATAATATAAAATTTGCTTAAAAACAAATTAAAAATGGTTTAACTCTATCACGTTAATGCGACGCTATTATATTTTAATTTTACATGATAATAAACAACTATTGTCTGGCAATTAATCATACGCTTACGTTTTTTTTTTAAACAATTATTCAAACATTTGTTCAATATTTGAATTATATTATAATTTTTATTCGTAAAATTATTTTTAAAATTCCATAAATAATATAATATGATAATATTTTAATAATATAATAATAACTATATAATTATTTATAGCACACCTACAGTGTGTCAGGTGTTTCACTTAAATAATAACGCTAAATATTTCAGCCGGATGACGTTAGATGGATGGACATTTTTTTCATAATGATATTATGAGATATTTCTGCACACATTTTGCACCACAGGTATTAATATTCGGTAATATTTTGCACTCCGCTATCAACCCGGGTTTACATTATGATAGTTACTGTCATGAAGCTACTAACATGAAAGTTTTATCGTGTAAACGCTACGATGGTTACTATCGAACTATCGCGATAGAACTTTCACAATATGTTGTGTTACAAAGTTGTTAGTTGAAAGTTACTATCATGAGAGTAACTATCACCGTGTAAATGCAGTTTCATAGCGGATTCTACCCTAAGCGTTGCTCGTCTCGAGACTCACTTGACCACGACCATGGACCTATTTCAACAGTCCACATAGCAAGTTATCAAGTGTAATTGAGGCAGAACATATTTTGTCTAAGTCTATTAAATAATGATAAGAATATCTTTAATTGACTAATTGTTTTAATTAATAAATTGGAACTACATTTATACATTTTTAAAATTTTTAAAATACTTATCACTATATCAGTGTGTAACTTCTTATTTCCAATACCCATTTCCTATTTGTTCACGTGTTAACTACGGACACAGCTACACATCTAGTTATTCTTTACTAATTAGTAAGTTATGAATTAATAAAAAATAAAATAATGGGGGATCTAACCCCCGTGTGTAAGCCAATAGATCTTTACGACTGTTGTTAAAACGGAAAACCTATCCTAAATTGTGTTTGTTTTGTCTTGTTCTGTTATCTTTTGCCTGCAGAGTGAATGGAATTTCGTTCAAAGATGTTTGGAGCAACATGTTTTAAAACAAGTTCACTCTGCGTACTCTAGACCAATTAGTAAATTTATATTCAGTCAAACACATGGATTTAAGAAAATGTTTTAGTTTTTTATTAATAAAGTAGTACATTCTAATATTTGCATAAAATACTAATCTGAGGGGTCTACCATTTTAATAATCACCACGATGATATAATAAAATGTGGTAAATCACTAAAAAGTTATATCTGTAACATAAATAAATAATATAATATTGATTTCATTATACAAAATAAATCTACAAAAATATTCTTATAAAAACAGATTTGAAAAAGATACCAATTTTATAGACATACATTGTAATATGATTAAATATAAAACAATATTTGAACAAAAACTTAGGTAGTTTCAAATTTTCAATTACTCAAAAAATAATTTTTTTGTACTAAATAGTTTATAAATTATAATTAAATAGGTAAAATTAAAATTAAATTTCGTTTTTTCCATTCTTCCTAGTTATTTAAAGTCATTTAAAGTAACCCTCCAACAGTGTCCATGATAGTCTAATAATTTTATGTAAGAATTACGCGAAATAACTATTATTTATTAATTTTAGGTATACTCGTATTCAGGAAATTTATAAATAAAAATAATTTTCTTAAGCACAAGTGTTAAATATTGGTATATATTTCATCTAATGTAAGCATAAAATATACTTAATATAAAAACACAGAGTATAAAATTATCGCATAATATTTTTTGTTTTGCGTAATCGTTTTTTAACAGACATAGGTATCATAGGTATATATATTATAAATAATTTAAAATAAATTATGATAATGACTCAGAACTATTTTTAAAATATATTTAACTTATTGAAATTTTTATGATTTCATGATTCTTAAAATAATCAAGAAATTTCACAAATAGAACAGATTAATGAAGTTAGACTCATCATATCGTATAATTCAATTTAAATTCGTATCAATATTTAGAAAATTATTTGGAAATATTGCAAATTTTTAAGGCTGGGTATTAAAGAGTTAAAAAGTTAAAGTAAAGTTACTTTTAACTAAATTACATAACAAGTTATTTCTTTTTAACTTTTAAATTATAACTTTTAACGAATTAAATTTATTGTACACAACCAAGTTATTTTTCAGAGAATATTATTTTATTAACGTTAAGTTAAAAATATCCTTTTATAAAAAATAAAATTTATATTTAATTAACTATAGAAAAACATCCGTTATGTTACATACTGTACATACAACAAATCAGTTTTTAAATTATTTTTATACATATTTCTATTTTTATAAAGAAATGTTGAATATTACATTATTGTTATCATTATAAAAATTGTTATTCAAAGAGAATCAGGGTATTACTGGAGTTTCTATTATTAATTCAAATTGTAACGTTTTATTTATAGTAACTAGTTTATTAAAAGATATTCCCTTAGCTAATAACATATTATTTGATGTGGTTAAAAGGATTGTAGCAATGATAACAGAATTGTACCTTGTCCAACGATTATTGTAAATTATTAATGCAAGGTTGTAGCAGTCCGGAAATTGCAATAATACGTCAATATGAAAAAGTACACCTGTTTAGAATATTATAATGGATTTGCATAATCATAAAATCATAAAAAATAGAATTTTGATTTGCAATTGTTAAAAACCAATTTGCAATTATTTGCAATTAATTTGCAATTGTTTGGTGGTATTTTGAAGTAGATCGGTCAAAGTGGGGGGGCTGATCATTTTTTAAAAAAATATCATAAAAAATAGAATTTTGATTTGCAATTGTTAAAAACCAATTTGCAATTATTTGCAATTAATTTGCAATTTTTCGGTGGTATTTTGAAGTCGATCGGTCAAAGTGGGGGGGGCTGCATGAAGTTGGCCCCCCAAATTAAAAAAATAATTTTACGCGGAAAGTATTGATTTGCAATTGTTAAAAACCAATTTGCAATTATTTGCAATTAATTTGCAATTGTTTGATGGTATTTTGAAGTCAATCGGTCAAAATGGGGGGGGGGGCCAACTTCACGAACATAGTTAATTTTACATGTTTACGATAACACATTGAATCTAAAATATTCATAGGTTTATTAAAACTTTTTCAACATTTTTAGTAAAACAGTATTAATTTAAGGTCAAATAATAATGATTGAAACAAAAAAAAAAATTTTTTTTGTTAAAAAAATTGTTAAGTTTACATGTTGAAGGCAAAATTTATATATTTAGGATAATACATTGAATAAAAAATGTTCGAACAATTATTAAAAAGTTTTCATAAATATTAGTAAAACAGTATAATATTAATTTTAAATGTTAAAATTTGAGACAAAAAATGTTTTATATTTTCTGTCATAATAACACATTAATTAAAAATATTCGTAATTTTATTAAAACTTTTTCAAAAATCTCAGTAAAACGGCATTTACTTACGGATGAATGTTAAAATTTTGAAACAAAAATAAAATTTATTCATTTTTTTACAATGACACATTGTTTCAAAGTATTCTTACTTTTATTAAAACTTCTTCAAAAATATAATTAAAACAGCATAAATTTAAGGTTAGGTTAAAATTAGCTATTTTCGTGTTATTGATAATAAGAATTATTTATTGTCTAATTTTTTGATATCGTTACATATTTATTTTAGATACTTTAAATAATATTTTTTATTTTTTTTTTAAAGTATAATTTATTTTCTCTGGATATTATATTTACTATATTTAGTTTTTATTTATATCATATTATAATAATGTTAATATATTTTTTCTGGTTATATATATGCAGTATGTGTCAGATCTATTTATTAAATGCAATATCACCGCGAAGAATTACAATTTTTGAATGCGGTTTTTTTTCAAACTATTAGTTAGGCAACGGACTATTGTAATGATATGAGCACACATCATTTTAAAAAAATACGTCTTTTAAAATAACACTCATACTACACACACATATTTTAACATTAGTAAAGAACATTAATACATGTATAATAAAGCGACTCTGGCGCCGTCGGAATACCGTCACATTTACGTACAATTTAAAATAATCCCTTTTATTAAGACTATCATGAACTAATATAATAAAATAAGAAACATAATATAGTCGGCGTTTAATAGAAAACCGTGAAATCAACACGTTAGACTTTCTACACGTATTAAATTCCTTTTTATCGGCGGATCATAGAGTCCCGCATAGTCGGCATACACTGTTAGTTTCTTTATTCATATTAAATGGCCCTGCCGACTATAGTGTCGTCGAATCCCATTCATTAGTTTTAACCAGGTAGACATTTTTCAATCGATCCCCCTGGATCACATTTTCATAAAAATTCTTTAGTCAGTCGTACAAGACCAACGAGTCGAGTGGTACACGACCAGTGAGTCGCACCTGACCAGTGAGTCCAACTAGACCAGACCGTCCAGCAAGACTCGCCAGGCCATCCAGATCGGACTTTTTTCCAACATCAGTCTCCGCGCATATCAACAAAGAAAATCCAAACGATATTCCGACGATAGCCAGAGCATTCCAAACAAAATTACATACAAGGTGTTTTGATTTCTATCCTTATTGCAATATATATAATAGTGGTGTTCTATAAGGTAAGAATCACTTTTTATGCTTTGTTCAGGGTCTTTTCACTAATTTAAAAAGTCCGCATTTTAATACTTTTCCAATAAACCCATAGACAATAAAATTATATTTAAGTTACAAGTGGAACACGAGTCCACGCTTTGTATAATTTTAGTGGGTTAAATTGGAGAGAATAAATCTTAATAATTAAAATAAAGAAACGGAACAAGAAGTCCGTATTTTAATATAATTCAAATAATTAAATTTATTAAAAAAATATTTCAAATTTCAAGCGGAACACGAAGTCCGTACACAGGTATAGATTCTGGATACTCTCGAACCTATTACCCCGAAACCCTTCTTATATAAGGAGGAAGGTAAAAGCACGATCCTACAAACATCACAAATCTACACCTCCCCACCATTACCCCACTTGCCCACAATATACATTTTTATATTTTATTTTATATTTTTCATTTTATTTTAGTTTGTGATTTTCGTGTTATTACACTATTATATTACCTGTATAACTTGTTAAAAAAAAATGCTTGTCATCAATAAATTTAAAAAAAAAACTCAATTTTTTTTAAATATAATTCAAACTAATACGTGTTCATTAATATTGCTAACCTACCAATACGATGTCTTTAACTACGAAAATGTTTTTAGCAGATGCTAAGTATAAGAGCACATAAGGTGCAAAACGTAATTTGTAAATATTAAATTGAAATAAATATCATAATCTCACTGCACTTTGTTTATACAGAATTGTTTAAAACTATAAATAACGTTCTTATTAAAAATCCTAAAGAAAAATCGATGCTAATGTCGACTTACATTATTGTTAAACAATTAAACTGAAAAACTGAGTAAATAGTATAGTCTAACTCAAACATTAACACGTAGTTCGTATTTTATTGGTTGATGTACAATATTGGAAATTACGAATAGGATACATATAAATTTATATCTGGTATTTTTCCAAATAACACAATTTCCATATTATACAATGTAGGTATATTATTCATTTGATGACTGGTTGTTGTTAAGGTACCTAGTGAAATAATTATTTTATTAATATAATTTTCAAGCAAGTAACTACTTTTCTCAATAAGTCATAAACATGATTGTAAAAATACCTAAATGTAGAGTATTAGTCTATGCAGTGATCACATTATTATCATTTATTATAAAAACATCATACGGCAACAATACAATAAGTACGTACCTAATACAAAATTTAGAATTTTAAGAATTAAGAGTAAGTACTACGTACCCTCACATATTTCTTTGTGGTGCTGTATCAGTTATCCAATAGAAATATAACAATTTCACACGGTGTTTGATTTAAACTTACGATTTAAAGACTTATTTAAAAATTAAAAAGAATATTTTTTTTTTTTACGTTTTATAATTATATATTACAATATTATGATAACGGAGTTATACGTGTTTTAAACATGTTATATGTGTATACCTACTTTAAATCATTTCCGGATACCATTTTACAAAAAATTATGGGAATACATCGCATTTTTCCGATGTTTCACTCATTGCATTTTGTAATCAATGCTGAATGTTTAAATTTAATTGAAATTGACATATTTTAAGTTCTACATGGCACCAAGGGTATATTCAATATAGGTAACAAGGGTATTATTAAAACCTTATAGAATTAGTTTTTTTTTTAAATTACTCACAATTAGATATTATTTTCAAACTTAATTGATTAATTAAATGTACTTTATAATATATTAAGTATTTTTTTGGATGTACTTATATAAAATACGTGTTTTAAAAATTTAATATTTTGTATTCGATTTAAACAAAACTTAATTTTCAATGTCCACTTAATTACTTCCTATCCTCAGTAAATAGAGAATAAAATAGACTTTCTTGAAAAATCTTACACAAATTAAAGATAACTTATCCACTAGGTACATACCTATCAATGTATTATATTTCAAAATATGACAGTCATTATGTACATAATAGACTCTTAAATTTATCAGTAATTTTAATCACTTTACGAGTTTTTATAAAAAAATTAAATTTTATTTATGATTTTCCTAATATTACCAATTGCATATACATTTTTTTTTTAGTTTTAATGTATTATGATATGCAATACTATTTAAGTGACACGGAAAGTTATATTGTCCATGATTATATAAATAGAAGTAAGTAATATGTTTAATGTTATAATATAAAAATTAGTTTTTGATGTTATAAGGTATAATATAGTATTAACTCGTATATACATAATATCATTTTTATTATCACGTTTAGATGAAAATGAAGGTAATATTTTAATTTTGTAGTTGTTATTTTCAGTTTGTAGGTATTTCATACATTAAAACAATTTCATGATAAAAAGAAACATTACTTATCGTATTTATATACGTATATACTTACCTATATGGGAAAAATATGGACAGAAATGTTCGTAAAATTTATATAGAATTTTAAAATTTAATTTTTGAATAAATAACTCAATTTACGTTACCAACTCTTAGTTTTAAATTTTTAATCACTCGACATAATTGTTTTATACAGTTCATATGGGTTATTGACTGAACGTTTAAAATATATCTTATATAAAATAAATATTAATTTATCTTAAATATCATGTTTACATACAATTTTTAAGATAAATATAAAATAACTAAGATCGTAAGATCCACTAGTAATCATAAAATAATTGAATATTTATTTTAATAATATTTCTTAATTAACATTTAATAGATACGTCAGAATTTAGTATCCAATTTTTAAAATATATAGTGAAAAATACACATCAACAAGATTATAACAGTAATGATTTAAGTAAGATTTATAAAATGTCTTCGTCATTGTATTGTGGAAATTACCCTTATTTATATTTTATTGATTGATAATTCCATCGTAAAATAATATTGTATTACAAGAATGACGATAAGTCTATCATTATAGATATCTATATCAATATATTTTCAGATTTTTGGGCTAAAATATATGTTGAAAATAAGCACTTCGGTGAATTAGACAGTAAGATTATAAATATGATTTTATATCAAACGATTAACCTTAAAATAAAAGAACATGTTATTATTATCACTGACATTTTAATAAATTAACATTAAAAAAAGTTATAATAACGAATAGTATAATATTTTTTTTCTTAAATAAACAACATTAGATGTACAGTGTACACTATGTAAATTGTACACGTATGTTACGTAATAGTTGATTTGAAATAATGATTTAATTTAAATAATATATAAAATGAATTTGTTCACTCAAAGTATTTCAAATATAACATATTTTCTCAATTATTATTAGAAAAACAAGTGTTTGACTAATTTATTTTTATCTGGATAAAGACATTTTTTCAAGTGTATGCATAATTGTATGCACGTTTAAAAAAATATATTTTTTTTTTTATTTTTTTTTTTTTTAAAGCAATAATATATTTTGCATATTATAACATATGATTTTTCTATTTTAAAATATTTGTTTACGAGGTATAACCAAAAAAAATAATTATTCAGTAATTAATTACAAAAATTATAACAAAATAATTCAGTTAAATAGTGTTGGTCTCATATAAGTGACCTGTACTCAAAAAATGGACGAATGAATGCACAATAGTGGTTTAAATAGATTATTTACTTAATGTATTTACATACAAATTAAAAAAACGCTTGAAAAAATATTTGAATTATTGGTACTAATAATTATTTTATATTTGTAATTGTTTTTAAGAGTTCTTTGAATATAGCTCAGAATACGCTAGTATGTATAAAATCGTAGTATTAACATAATACATTTTTAAAGGAAATCTAACGTAACAGACATTTATCATTGTGTCAATGTTTCAACTTTATATACACACAACTATATATACAAGCATAGTTAACAATCATAGATAAAGGGTTCCTGTATCTGAAATTTACTGTTTAATGTATATTATTCAAACATCATGAATACTAAAAATGACGATACATCTATTAATCACGATCCATTTTATCTTTAAATTAGTATTTTAATATGTTCTTTTAACATGGTGAAATAAAATATTTATCCATACAAATTTATGTTGTTAAAAATTATAATTTAGTTTATTAGTTTAATACCAACTTATGAAATAATTAAAATATGATATTTTTATAACTGTTATCGCATATTATTTCATAAATTTGGCTAAATATACATATAGTTACAATAAATTAATTAACAAATTACTAGTTTACAAACAAAAACATGTCGACAAACATTAATTTAACATCAAAATTGTTGATTATTTTAATGTTCATAAATATAATATTAGAATATAAGCACGATTCTAATTTTTTCATCTTCTTTATGGCTCCTGGATCTGTACAATAAGCTTGTAACCTAAACAGGAGTATAAGAAGAAGCATATAATACACTGCCATGTTATACATCAGACCAATTTGCGGTTATACAATTATAAAAATACAACTGCTAAATTAAAACATAAATTATAGCCCTTAATCTAGTTTTACATTGATTTCGATATCGGTTTTCGTTTTATTTTTACACCCGGAAAGTGCTAATTATTGATGAAGAATCTGTCAATTCAGACTCCTAGTAATCTTGGATGTTTTTTGTTTGATAAAATATTATTTCTAATCCTTAAGTTTAATTTTCTGTAACCTTCCTAGTGATTTGATGCAAAGCAATAGCTACAGCTTTGATGTTGTGGTTTTGGTCCTATACACATAACAATATTATTAAAATCGATTATAATTACTTAAAATTGTAATGCTTCACATATAAATACATAGGTACTTGTACGTACAATATATGATATAATCTAAAATTATGATTTGAAACATATACCTAACAATTTTCTGTCACATAATTATTTACATTATTATATTTATATAGGTATTAAATAATGATTATGTAAATTAATTTCTCATGTTTAGACAGTCATAATGTAATGAATTACAATCAGGCTATTGCTGGAAAACAATGTATGTTGTAATATATATTTATCGACAAATAATAAAATATTTAATGTTTCCTTGCATTTTATTGATAATAACATAAAATAATAATAATAATTATCATTATTTTTTATTTTATTATTTTAAGAACTCATAAACTGTAGTTCAATATCATCTACATACATTTTTTTTATAATGGAAACCTAGATTTTTTTTTTTTTTAATTTAAATACAATAAAAAATGTATAATTCAATATCAGTACTTTTTATTATAAATATTTAAAATTTTAGTATATGAAAAATTTACTGATGAACAATTAATGTGTAAGTTATATTAATAGGTATAAATATGAAAATAAACATATTTTATAATTTAAACAATGTTCAATTATATACTATTAGAAATATACTTTAAAACATTACATATAATAATATATGTTACGTACCAGTATAATTATTATACTCATACGTAACATATTCATATATGTAGATATGAGTTATAGCAATTCGTATATCAAATACGATTTCGTAATTAATTACCTGTATGTGTCTTTATAATTAATTTTATAATCAATTTTTTAGGTTCCCAAATTCCAATAAAATAAAACTCTTATAAAATAAATAATAAAAGTTAATAATATTTACATTATTATTATTGGACGAATATAAATTATTCATTGGTACAGTTATTATTACTATACATGGCATTTCGAACTGCACAACATTTTCGCCACGTTGCAAACACATTATTTAGTACCACAACCAGTTTCGCAATTGCAAATATAAAAATATTAACATTTTCATTAAAATTAGTAATTATAGAATTCACAAACTCACGACCATTATTCAAATATATTATAGTGGCTGCACCAAATATTAAATAAATATCTGTCAGTTTTAAAGCGATTTTTTCAGCCCTTATTGTCTTTACAGCTTTTAAAATGATAAATTTAGTTATATGATCTTGGTAGTTCATTATATAATGATAGTTTAATAGTTATTGTAGTTTTGTGATTACATGTCAATTAAATCTATTCGCATCATTGAATTAAATTCGAAATGTATAATTGGTTTTGTCACGAGTCCTCTTTTTGGATTCGATTGTTTTATTTGACAATCACATCATAAGCCTAAACACACCATAACTGCATCCGTTGTAACGTTACAATATTTTGTTTTTAACAAAGTAATCATTATATTTCTACCATCATGTCTACTTACTGCCAAATATTCCCTGTGAATATTTTCAAATAACTCGTCGACTATGACATAATATATAAAAAGTCAGATTCATTTGCAACTATAGGTTTAATTAGTAATTCTTTTCCATCTATTGTCACAACATCATATTATTACATAAGCCTATTATTCGTTAACGTTTTTTGGTGTGTTTCATTTTTCAACTACTTAATTTTTTTATCTTACTTCTGTATTCTTCAACAGTAAATAAAATATATTGTCACTTCTCTTTTTTATTATTTATAATTTTTTCGATTTTAGATTTAAGTTTTTCCTGGTACCCTATACTTTAATACTATAATATTAAATAAAACAAAAAAAACTAGAATTTAATTAAACTTTTATTTAAATAATTCACGACTTTTCGTGAATACAATTCTACAATTCGCTAGAATATAAGTGTAGATACAAACGAATAAACTAATAGATCATTTCATATAATTGGTTATCGCTAGTTGTTTTTTTCTCAAACTGTTAGATCTTATATCTGGATCGTTTATCTACTTTCAACTTTCGTCATGATATTTTTAATTAATAAAACATAGTCGCGTTTATACTTATCATGAAACGTTCTTAAACGTCGTTCATACCAACACAAATGTCTTGAATATTATTTTCCAACTAAACTGGTGATTGACGTCAATAACCGGGAAATGTGTAAGGCCGACCCCACACTAAAAGAATAAAACTGTATTATACATTGTTAGTCATTTTTGTTTAAGTCAACTAAAAACAATTTGTTTTTGTAAAGTGCACACAACCATTAGACAAAATAAAAATATGTTGTTATTTTATACTTAATTAGAAGTTTTACTGCAAGAAATTCTTAATCCTAATATATACATACCTTTTTGTTTTTTATTAATCACACATATAAAGACTAGACATAGCAAAATATTTTAGGGAAGACTAAACATGGTTTAGATAGGGCTAAGCCCTCCCAAGTACCCCCTAGTTACTTCCATGGTTGTTAAGATGTCATCCGATGAAGATGTTGCAATTTGCATATGGTACACATTAAAAAAATTAGAAAAAAAAATATATATATACTTAGTGATTAAGTTTTTTATTTTGCATACTATTTTTAGTATTTAGTGGATTATAAAATATTTAAAACTATTATTTATTTAATAATATGATTTTATTATTATTACTGACTTTATGCGAAAAATAAACACAATTGTATCTTTGTTGTCTAATTGTGACCAGTGTTGGGACTTATCTAGATAATTTATTTTTTATTTTTTTTTATCTTTATTTAGATAAATAAATATAAGTTATCTAAGTATTTATTTTAGCTAAAAACTTTACATATCTAGATTAATTTGTCTTAGATACATTTTTTTGTGTTAATTAGCTAGATTTTTTCGAAATTGTTTCATTTTTATTCTCATTGTCTAAGGCACAACTTATACGTAAAAGAACATCCCGAGCTAAAAATATATGACGTTTTCTGTAAAGATTATACATTATTCCTATTAAATACTTATTACTTATTAGTAGGGCAGAGGACTTGTAGCATTTGCATATTGGTTTTGCACCATTACAAAAATAGCAGAGTACAAAATAAATACGTTTCATGCTTTTACAAAGCTAGTTTTGAAATTTTATTTTACATATAAATGCATATTTTGAGTACTTTTTGTTTTTAAGGCATATTTTACATTTTTATAAGCTATTTTATACTTTTAGGGACATATTTAACTTAAATCAATTTTTTCCACACCGTCGTTTTTATTTTAAACAATACGGTCAAAATGTTTGGATAAAAATGTATTTACTTTTAATTTTTGTCGTATAATATTGTTTTTAGCTGTCCGTAGACACACGTATTTCCTAGAAGCGCTTAAGGATCGCGAATATTATTAATTTACTGTAATTAATTTTATTAATAGATACATAATTGTTTACGATCTAAGTCGTACATCATACTACATCACCACCATAGTGAGCCGTGTATGTACTTTTTTTCGATTAGGATTTACTTATAAAACGTTTCTAGAAACGACAATAATCAATATTTTAGTATTTAGTCTTAGTTCGACAGTGGAATTTATATTCATGCAATCGTGCCGACTTATTATCCATAAATTTGTTTGAACATTTTTACTTCTAGAAATTGTTTTGACTCATTTTAAGCCTATTTTTTTTATTAATACTTTTAAATTAAATTGCAAAAAAAAAAAAATTAAGGTGCATATTTTAAGTGCATATTATAGGGTTTATAAGTGCATAAGTGCTTGCATATTTAGTGTTTTTTTAGAGCTACAAGTCCTCTGCCCTACTTATTAGTAATTAATATTCTGTGTAAAATATATTAATTAATTTCTATAAATAGCTTATATTAGTACAAACATGTTGCGACTGATGTTATTTCCCAGTACTTTATAAATATAAATAATAACATAATTAAAAATAAATAAAAATAATGACAATTTATAATAATAAACATTACTTCGTATACAAATACACAAAACTCGTAAATATCTTTTCAATGTTAAAAATTGTATAGTCCATGACACGAAGTGATTGGTGACTTCTGCCACCCGCCCACCATAGAACAGCTATGGGTTCTCGTATGTGTGTATTATTTTAGGATGTATTCTTGGAAATATTATTTTTTAAATAAATAAATAAATAAATAAAGATATTATACAGGCATGTACTTAAACATGTTATTTTTATTTTAATTTCTATAATTATCTGTAATTTATCTGAATAAAATATTTTTATCTTTTATCCCTTTGGTAGATGAATTTGATTTGTTTATCTTTTATCTGTATCTTAGATAAAATTTAGTGTTATTATCTTTATCTTTATCTAAATGATTTTTTTATTATCTGTTCCTAACACTGAGTGTGACTAACGAAAAATGTGGACACTTCAGACAGCACGACTAATTCTATTTAAAGCAAACAAGTTTTGTTTTGTCTTTGTTTTATCAGTGTGCGTATACAATGTAATTTTCTATGTTCTATTTTTAAGAGGACGCAACACCGAAACGAGAACGCAAGCAATAGATCATAGAATGCGCTTTCATTACTTTTGTAACGGCGCAAGCACGCGACGACTGCACATCGCTCTGCTGATACGGGTGATGTTAGACCACAAATCGAGAGCGCATTTTATTGTTTCATGAACGTTCGTAATGTGCACATTATGTAATTATATGACTGTATATATACGGCCTCGATAATGTTATATATTTATGTCTTTCCAAAACTGCTTATAGTATGATCGCGCGCGTACACACAAATTAATTGTAAATGCGAGATACTGTTTGCCTAAATATGTATATAAATATAGAGTTCATAAAATCGATTATACAATATAGCTTAAATTATATTTATATTCTTATTACTTTTTAAAGTATATAAATAATATTGGACACAAATTTTTATTGTAAGAATACATAACTAAGTAACTTAGTAACTTACTAATATTTATTGCATACAAAATAATTTTGATTAAAAAAAATATAGGTATATTATATTTT